>CM049845.1:22156059-22756059 GCA_027422415.1 Schizothorax lantsangensis | reverse complement strand
TGTTTCAGCAATTCATCTTAATTCAATTTTAATGATTGTTTGGTGCTTTTTTTTTACAATAAATTTTGAGATTAATCTGAATTTCCAATCAGTCTTTAGAAAGCTGAATTAAAAGTAATAATGTCCAATTTCATAATTGTGTTATTTATTCTGTGAAACATTCAATTACTATCTTAAGTTAACTTAAGTTTGAAAACCCCTGATAATTGTCTTGAGAAATGTACTGCTTTTCTAAAAGTAGAATGCAGAAGACTTCTTACCATATATCAGTGCTTGCACTGACTGGAAATGTGAAAGTTGATCTCACCCACAAATCAACTGTTATAGTTTTTAATGTCTAGTTCACACTAGAGTGATATGGATGGGAGTTCTTTTCCATTATGTGAGACCCCTCTTTAATAAAAACCAACAAAGCAACAAATAAACTTTGTAGTGCATGAAGAGAGTCAAATGCAAGTGTGTAATATGTTCATGCAGCAGCAAGAAGACAACTAAACATAAATACATTCTTTTTTTAATGTCAAATCCCTTTGTGCTAGACACCTACCCTGTCTCTCTCTCTGCCTGTCTCCTGATAGGTACGACCCTGAATTCCTTGTCTGGAATCAAAATCAAGCCGAGCAAAGAATGACAAAGTAATCCAACATTTATTTACATTTCTACTCCTCATCTACAAAAGCACTGTTCTCCTCTCTACTCAAGATCATATGTTAGGGCAGCATGACTGTGTTGAGACAAGCTATGCTTTATTTATTTTTTTATGGATTTCCGCATTTCATTTACAAGCAGAGCACAAGCCTTTGATTCATCCATAGAAAGGTTCATTTGTGGTCAAGTCCAAAGTCATTTTTGATTGATCATATTAATGATAGAAATTAGTCATAGTTACACGAAGAGCAGGTGTTCAGATCTGTGTTGTTTTTTCTAGGAGTGATACTTCATAGGAGACCAGAGTTTGTTCATTCCTGCAAAGCATCACATTGTGTGTGTGTGTGTGTGTGTGTGTGTGCATTTGTGTATCTCCTCTTGTGTTGTTATTCATTGTTTTGTTATCATTTTATGTTAATGCATGCTTATTATCCTTTTTTATACTTTATTTAACACCATTGTGTTCCTTTCAATGCAAGCAACAGCCGTGATTGTGTTGTTGTGTAGCACATTTTGCATAATAGAATAATTTTATTGGCAACAAAAGATATTTTAACACGGAGGTTAGTTTAGATTGTCATTTTAAAGTGTATTAAGTGAAACTACACTTTTATCATATAAACCACGGTTTCTGTCAAAATAGTTGCTTTAATTATTGTTACTACAATAAAACTGTCAAATGTGTCATTTAGATAGAATTGACATAACATTGAAAATTGAATGAATTAAATAAGATAAGACACAACAAACTTTTATATATAGATTTTTTTTTCTAAAATATATACTTTTTTCCTGAAAGAAAATATACTTTTAACAAGGATGGAATCAATTGATGTGACTAAAGTAAATACTAAATCGTTTTCAGATGTATTCTTTTCTTTTGAGCTTTCTATTCATCAAATAATCCTGAAAAAAGTATCACAGTTTCCACAAAAATATTGATCAGTACAACTGTTTTCATTGTTGATTATAATAAGCATAGTAGAATTATTTCTGAAGGGTCATGTGGCACTGAAAAGTCAGCTTTGCCATCGGAGGAATAAATTACCTTTTAAAATATAGTTAAAAAATATTATTTAATTTGTAATATTTTATATTATTACTGTTTTTACTGTATTTTTTATCAAATAATTGGAGCCTTTGTAAGCAAAAATACATAGATAGATAGATAGAGTATCTGTGGTTACCATTGTAAACAATGCACATATGTTTTATAACTAATAATATGTGTAGCATCATTTACCAAAGATTTAGGATCCTCTGCATTCATCAAAATATTACAGACAAGACTTATATCCACCATTATAAGCCATATGCTTGTTGGTGAATTAACAGAACTCCTTTGGTTCCAGAATTATGCTATTAATGTAAGGTGTGAGGATTTATTTGCCCATTTTGTGGAAATCAAATTTATGTGACTGTTTTGTTGAAAAATGTCGGAAGCAATTTCCCGCTCAGGCATGTGGAAGCATTAATATAGTCTAATGCTGAGAAGTGCAGTGCAGATTCTCTGATCTGTGCTCTGAGTGGGTGGCTGGAGATGAAGTGGTCACTGAACGTGACAGAGACATTTCCTAACCTCTCTCACTGCAGACAGTTCAAGCCGCCTCTCAGGACCATTCAAGCATGTGTGTGCTGAATCCACAACACTGCTGACCACTATTTCCTTAAGAGGGGGTCAACCGTGGGTCGCACGTTCACACCCTGTTAGAGCTCACCACTCCTGGCTGCACAAATCATATTTATGTGGCCGTTAGCAGCTCTTTGAGTCCCCAGTTTCTCTTACAGCTGTCAAAACAGTGTACTAGAGGTTCGCTTTACTGTATGGTGAGAGCTGTCAGAATTAGCCACCTGTAATCTCAAACTGACTGGTGGTTAGTTGCCCCAAACAACTTGATTTACTGAATTAGAACATGTTGGTCCTAAAGCAATATAACATAACCTTTGATATATTGATACAAATGTTGTTCAGCCCCCTGAGCTTATACCTAAACTCTGATTGGTTGACAGAAATGTTCTGGATGACCATATAAGGATGTTAAATAACTAAGGATGTTAGAATGAAGAATACCTTGGGAGAATCCTATTAAAGTTGGTATAAAAAGGAAATTGCAAATCATCTTTTTTTCTATATTGTGACGTCTTATTGAATGAGAAAAGGGTCTATGGCGGGACTTGATTTTGTCCATCAGGAATTGGTTGGATCATGTTTGCTCATCACTGCAATGTCATGTGAGTGACAATTACTGTTGTCAAATGTGACCCTGGACCATAAAAAAACAGTAATAAGGGTCAATTTTTTTTAAATTGCGATTCATACATCTGAAAGCTGAATAAATAAGCTTTCCATTGATGTATGGTTTGTTAGAATAGGACAATATTTGGCCGAAATACAACTATTTGAAAATCTGAAATCTGAGGGTGCAAAAAAAAATTATTTTTGATTTAAAGTTGTCCAAATGAAGTCCTTAGCAGCACATAATCAAAAATTAAGTTTTGATATATTTATGGTAGGGAATTTACAAAATATCTTCATGGAACATGATCTTTACTTATACCTAACCTAATGATTTGTGGCAAGAAAAATCGATAATTTTGACCCAAACAATGTACTGTTGGCTATTGCTACAAATATACCCGTGCGACTTAAGACTTTTGTGGTCCAGGGTCACAAATATGTTTCCCGTACAATCCCCCATCTTCCATTGGTTGGACATGCAGAATCCCACCCAGAACTCACACCATTGGTCAGTCCAGTATTGCTGTGTTGTGCAAGTCAGAGATGGGAATTGTAAAGATTCTGTCAACATTTACTCACCCTCATGTCGTCTCAAACCTGTATTACTTACTTAATTTTATGAGCAAATTTTATTTTATGTTATGTGTTCATAAAATAAAGCTTAAAGGTGTCTAAAGTGGTTTTGGATCCTACTGGATTTCATTGCATGAACAAAACAGTTTTTATGTTCCACAGAAGAAAGTCATACAGGTTTGGAACAACATGTTTGTGAGTAAACTATGGGAGAACTGTCATGACTATCTCTTCAAGGTGGAATAGAAAAAATAGTGTTTTAGCATTGCTTTTATCCATGAATCCACAATTCTTGTCTAATCTATTTTGTATGTGCGCAGCCTTTGATTGAGCTGTCATATGTTGTTGTTCCAGCAGTCATTTTCCCCGTTTTCTTTCAGACAAAGGCACGCACCAGAATGGAAGTGCATGAAGTGCATGTTTCACGTGCGTGAAGCTTATTCAGCGCTGTGCTCGTGTTTGAATAGGAAAGCCAGGGAGCAAGCCGAGAGGACAGAGGAGCTCTATGCTCATTAGAGTGTTTGTTTTAACAGTCTGCACGCTTCATCGGCTAAGCCACAAGCTAGAGCTGCAGCGATTACATGGGCTGGTGACTGGTCTTATTTACTCTGTTCAGCATGTGTAAGTTCTCTATTCATCTGCCCGTAATGCCAGAAGCTAGTTGTATGACATACAAACAGGCCTGTAGTGTGGCAGTTTTGTTGGCGCTGCACACACTTTGAACATGTGGCGCTTAGCAATGCCACTTCTGTCTATGAGTAAGAAATGAAAAAGAACTGACTAATTGCATAGCGTTGACCTTATCAATGAAATCACTGCTGAAAATAAATGCTGATTAATTTTTTTGTATTTATTTTTTTGTCAATGACTATGGAAATGAGGCACAAAATACTGTTAAATAGTTTTAAATAAAACATAAGGATGCACAATATCTCATTGGTGTCAGTATATATAAACATATTGTGTCAGCCAATATTGGATATTTATTAAGGTTGCTGTTTCTAAGAGCTGTGTACATTTACGGTAAATTAAGTTAATTTATTTTTAGAAATTATTTCAAAAAAGAATATTTATTCTTCATTACTTATTTTATTATTTATTTATTATTTTATTATTCTTTAAAACTGTGCATTATAATGCTGTGATGCTTATATTTATTGTAGAAATGGTAGGTAATACCATTTATACAATAAATATATTTAATACCATATATTTTATTATATTACATATTACCATTATATTACATATTACTATACATTAATAATATTAGTCATTTATCAGTTATCAGCCATAACATGAAAATAATTGTCATCTTGTCATATCGGCCAGAATTTCAATATATATACATCATGAATACTCTTGGTATATATATATATATATATATATATATATATATATATATTAGTTAGTGAATTATTAGTATTACATATATTATAATAGCAACTTTAATAAATCCAATATTGGCTGATACAATATATAATATTTTATATATATGTACACGATATAACACTGCAAATTGTAACGATTCACTGACACTGTTTTATGTAGAATTGGTGGAATAAATACAGTCGTAGTATTTTGGCGATTTATCTGCGCTTTAGCTGCACACCAATAAACTGACCAATAAACTGACATTTACTTTTTGAGGAGGATCGGTGTGTATCTCACATAAAGACTATTTTAGATTTACCTTTGCTGCATCCTGTTCAAAATATCAGTCCATTAGCTTTATTTCTAATAATCATGCTCAGTCAAGCATCCTGAATGCATAATTTATGATGCTTTTATTTGGCTTTTTATGCCACGCAACATTATGCGTCCACAAGGGGCTTCTCCTCTTCTTCCTCTGGCCCCGTGGGTTATTTTAGCTGTTGCGCTGAAACATGAAGCTGGGTTTTGTGGTGTTAATGTTTCTGCTATGGGAATGAAAGATAGGCTCACCTGACTGAACCAGAACAAAAGCCTAAACAAAGACCTGTCACAAACAGGAGAGTTTGTCTCAATCCAGTGAGTGCTCAAATGTTACATCACCTTCTGCTGAAGGATTTTCAGACTGCATGCCTAGCAAACCTTTTATAAATCCATGGACAACAAGACCCAATCCTTTCTTCCCCTAGCTTTGTTCCAAAACCTAGTGAGCAGCTTCGCCGCATATATAGTATAAGCAGCATCCTGGTTGTCGTAGAACCTCATCATTTGGAACACTCTCTTTAGGCAGCAACTCAAGAATTAATTTTAATAGAGTTTAGTGGATTGCTGCAGGGATGACGTGATTTTGTTGGCCAAACCAGAAGTTTGTATCATCCTGCTTCCCTCAACAAAAAGCCAATATGATTTGTTATTTTCTGTGGTATTGCAAAAAATAAGCTCTGTGACCAACAAAAGTGTATGATTCTTACACGTTTTGTTCACCAAGAAAATCTTTACAAATGAATACAACATTTACAAATTTTAAAACTTAAATATATTCAGCCAGAAGTAAAATCTAAAGTTAGGCTATAAATAAACTTCACCACGGTCACATGACTGCAACGTCACCACCACAAGCAGCTCTTTATTTAAAATGTATTGAAGACCTTTTTCCAGACAAGTAAAAGCTTAAAAAAAAAATCTTAAAATCGGGAGTGAGGTGTATTTTATGTTGTAGAATTTTTATGTTTCTGGTGTATTGTATGTTGTAGAATAAAACGTAAAAATGTATTGAGCTTATTTTAACCACAGACCCCTATTTCAGGCATTTAACCAAAAACTCATTCAAAAACATCTGTTGACTTCGGAATGATGGAACCAGATTTTCAAAAATGCTAACTCATTTCTGGGTTTGAAGACTCATTTCCGTAGAACCTTATATTTGCATGTTGTTGAACTAACTGGATGATACTAAGCCTAAGACTTACACTCTTAAAAATAAAGGTTCTTTATGGCATCAATGGATCTATGAAGAACCTTGAACATCCATGAAACGTTTCAAATGCAGAAAAGGCACACACACACACACACACACACACACACACACACACACACACAAACAGGGTAAGGGATTAAAAGGAAACTCTATGCTTTCCACCCTCATGCCATCCTATATATATGACTTTCATTTATCAGATGAACACAAACTAAGAGTTTTAGAGAAAAAATTCATCTTTCTTTGTTTAATGCAAGTGTATGGGACGTCCAAAAATGAATATGACAGTAACTCACAACCCGTTAATGAATCAGTGTCTTCTTAAGTGAAACAATAAATACAAAAAATACAAATACCAATATTTTAAACTTGACCGTCGTGTTCACTTTGTGTGGTTTCTAAAGTGGTCCTGTCCCCTTGCATTATAAAGACTAAAAATCTTTTCTTGTGTTCATCTGAAGAAAGAAAGTCAAACATCTGGGACGACGTGAGGGAGAGAATTTTCATTTTTGGGTGAACTATTCCTTTGAATAGCAAGATGTGATGCAGAGGCTAAACCTATTACAGACAGAATACAAGAATGTGTTGCATTAATGAGGAGAGTCATAGAATTAAAACATACAACATTAACGTTTGGAAAGGCCACTTTTTAGTGTTGTCTATTCAACATCACTGTCTAAAACAGGGATGGAGAGCGTTGATCCTGGAGGGCTGGTGTCCCTGTAGAGTTTAGCTCCAACCCTAATCAAACACACCTGAACAAGCTAATCAAGCTCTTCAGGATACAGGTAGGTATTTTTTTTTTAGGGTTGGAGCAAAACTCTGCAGGACAGTGGCCCTCCAACATCAACGTTCCCCACCCCTGGTCTAAAAGGATAATTAAAATTTTAATTGATTATTTGGGGCATTTAGAGCTTTTTTCTCAGCAAATATTGATAAATAATTATTTGTGACTAATTAGATTAATTAATGAGCAAATCATGTGATTATAAAGATTAAAAAAATACTCATTGACAGTCTTAATTGCTACTCAATGTGTCATATAATGATATAATATCCACTACCTCGTAAGAACATCACTAAATATAAATTACAATTTATTTAACATACAATGTTCATTTAAACACTTTTTTGGAGATTTGTAACATAAAAAAAATAAAATAATAATCATTCCCACAAAAATTTTAATTGTATTTAAATTCTCATCACTGATTTATTTGCACTCAATCTTGTGCATTCAGCTAATATATACAACCCCAAATCAGAAAAAGTTGGGACAGTATGGAAAACGCAAATAAAAAAAGAAAGTAGTGATTTCTAAATTTACTTTGACTTGTATTTCATTGCAGACAATATGAACACAAAATATTTCATGTTTTGTCTGGTCAACTTCATGTCATTTGTAAATATACATCCTTTCCTGTCATTCAGACCTGCAACACATTCCAAAAAAAGTTGGGACAGGAGCAATTTAGGGCTAGTAATGAGGTAAATTGGTTAAATAATGATGTGATTTGAAACAGTTGTTGTCAACAGGTGATTGCAATTATGATTTGGTACAAAAGCAGCATCCAAGAAAGGTCTAGTCCTTTAGGAGCAAAGATGGGCCGAGGATCGCCAGTTTGCCAACAAATACGTGAGAAAATTATTGAAATGTTTAAAAACAATGTTCCTCAAAGAAAGATAGGAAGAGATTTGGATATTTCACCTTCAACAGTGCATAACATAATTAAAAGATTCAAGGAATCTGGAGGAATTTCAGTGCGTAAAGGACAAGGGCGCAAGCCTAAGCTGAACAACCGTGATCTCCGATCCCTCAGGCGGCACTGCATCAAGAATCGTCATTCATCTATAAGCGATATCACCACATGGGCTCAGGACTACTTTGGCAAACCTTTGTCAAGTACCACAATACGTAGTTACATCCACAAATGCCAGTTAAAACTGTACTGTGCCAAAAGGAAGCCCTATGTTAACAGTGTCCAGAAGCACCGTCGACTTCTCTGGGCTCGGCGGCATCTGGGATGGACCATCACACAGTGGAAACGTGTACTGTGGTCAGATGTATCAGTATTTCAGGTATTTTTTGGGAGGAATGGACGCCGTGTGCTCCGGACCAAAGAAGAAAAGGATCATCCAGACTGTTACCAGCAACAAGTCCAAAAGCCAGGGTCTGTCATGGTATGGGGTTGTGTCAGTGCCCTTGGCAAAGGTAACTTGCACTTCTGTGATGGCACCATTAATGCTGAAAAGTACATAGAGATTTTGGAGCACAATATGCTGCCTTCAAGAAGACATCTTTTCCAGGGACGTCCATACATATTTCAACAAGACAATGCAAAACCACATTCTGCACACATTACAAAGTCCTGGCTGCGGAGGAAGAGGGTACGGGTACTTGACTGGCCTGCCTGCAGTCCCGACCTGTCTCCAATAGAGAATGTGTGGCGCATTTTGAAGCGCAAAATGCGACAACGAAGACCCCGTACTGTTGCCCACCTTAAGACTTGTTTGCAGGAAGAATGGGACAAAATTACACCTGAAACACTTCATCACTTGGTGTCTTCAGTCCCTAAACGTCTTTTAAGTGTTGTGAAAAGGAATGGCAACATTACAAAGTGGTAAATGCTTTACTGTCCCAACTTTTTTTGCAATGTGTTGCAGGTCTGAATGACAGGAAAGGATGTATATTTACAAATTACATGAAGTTGACCAGACAAAACATGAAATATTTTGTGTTCATATTGTCTGCAATGAAATACAAGTCAAAGTAAATTTAGAAATCACTACTTTCTTTTTTATTTGCGTTTTCCATACTGTCCCAACTTTTTCTGATTTGGGGTTGTAGTATTACACAGCTAATGGCTATATCAAAACAGAATGAATAATGAATAAACTTTTTTTGGGGGGGGGAACGCAACTTTGCTACCTCAATATGCTTCCTCAGATTTGATAGTGAACTTTTGAAGCCAGACATTTACCTGATGAAAGTCACAACTGAAGTAGAAATGTGTGTGCTTTATGTGTGAAAACAATGATCATTGGTTCTCACGTCAAGCACGCACATTTGAACTTCTGTTTACCATATTTATTGAGCATAAGATAATATAAAAATGTAATGTACTTTTTAAGATGTAATAAAATTGTAAGGAGTAAAAAGTATTTTTTTTCTCCAGAAATGTAATCAAGTAAAAGTACAAGTAACCAGTTTAAATTGTACTTGGATAAAGTACAAATCCCCCCAAATAATACTTAAGTAAAGTAATCAAGTAAAATTACTCAAAGTATTGTACACCTCTGAGTAAAATAAATGCATTTTTCAGTATTGAATGAAATATAAGTTTATTTAATTATGGATAAATGCCAAAATAAATGTCATTTTGGATTTATTTTTCTTTCACTGAACTATGCTGATTGAAAAAACAAGCCTTTGGTTTGGTTAATTTGGTCAAAACAAGGTATAATTTAAAGCAATGTAAGTTTTTACCTTAAAATATTAGTTTCAAAATCATTCTAATGGTGCTTCTAATGAGGAGAATGGTTTCAGTTTCTTTCCCACGCTCCCCCCTCCAAATGTCTTTTTGTAACGTCTACGTGCATGCCTTGAAATACTGCCTACGTAGGCAGCACACTAGGTTTTGGAACAGAGCCTCTCTCATTTCTGACTGTTAGAATGAAGGTCAACTCTCAGTTTAATTGTGCTGATGAGGGGGTGGATCCTGCAGGTGAAGGTTAAGGGACAAACGGTTTATTAGTAGACCAGCCACCCACCCACAGCATCTCTCCCTATCAGACCACGAGGGGTGAAATCACAAGTCTGAGTGCGCACATAACGAAAGAGCTCTCTGTTCTCTGTAGCGTGAATGAGTCATTTCCCAGCCAAATCCTTCTCCGGCTTTGGCAAGGGATGACATTTTTTGCAGGCCTGGACTCTGAGCAGACGTTTGATTATTCATGTTTGGTGATTAATGGTAGGTTCATCCCTGCTTCAGCGGCCTGTCACAGTGACTGGAGCTGTGCTGGGGGGAGTGGCCTCACCCGGGCATTAATTGTGGTAATGGGGAGGTTAAGGATTTGGCTGCCAGTGACAGACCTGACAGAGAGAGGGGAGCGTCACCAGGCTGCAGCAGCTTGCACTCTGCATATGTGTGTGTCCCTGTAGGACCGGCCTGCTGGGAATGATTCAGCGCTAAGGTTTAATGATGCGAACGAGGACGAGCAGGGTGCCATTACTATTCTGACTTTAATCATAAATGATATAGTCGGTTTCTAGAGCAGCAGATATCTAATAAATCTCAGTGCCCTGCTATGCACATTTAAATCATTACTTCACATTTAGTTCTCATTACTTATGTGTGCATTCGTTCGTGCTGTGATGCAGCGTTATGTATGGATGTAGAGCACAACTGTGACTGTCCACTTCTTTGGTGGCCTTGATACTTGAAGAACTTTCCCCGTTCCTTTTCTACATTAATAAAGAATCTTCAATGACACAACCAACTTGCTCAAAGTTGGAAACTGGAAAAAAGACAAGTACAACATTTTGTATCCACCTTATTTTTAAATTCAGAAGTAAGCTATTTTCTGTGAATGCGTAAGACTTTCAATAGGTAAATAACTCAAAGATTCACAAAGTGCAATGAATGATTAAACTATTTGCGCTACAAACCAGTATGTTTGTTTACGATATTCAGTATCATAGCAAATACCAATTTGCAACATAAAGCAGCATAACAGACTGATTTTTACCATTAAAGGGGTCATGAACTGCTTTCTGAAAATCCTGTGTCGAATTGTGCCTGGTTTGTAAACGAATCCGTGGTAAAATGAAGTGAAAAAAATTACCAAGTTCTAACTGACGCGGTCTGGAACTTTATTAAAAATAAAGTTCATCCACTCTTTCCTAAAGTTGGGATCAGAAGGAAGGCAATGCAAAGACTGTTTTTCCACAGCTTGGCACTGCACAGTATCTTTATTGTTTTGTTTCTGCGTAGACCTGCGTCTGCTTCTTGTTATTTACACTACATCTGTGAAACGGTGGGCGGGGCTAAACAGGCAGCGATGTAGAAGCAGGCGTTGATCTTCTTCTGCAGATGCGGTGTTTAGCCACACTATTACGTCATAGAGGGGTACATTCCACAAGCTGTCGTTTTGGCAGACTGGCTTCAATATAAGCTGTTTTTAGACTAACAAGAAAGTTTCGAGTTCTGAAACTTACAGGATGATTTTATAGCACAAAGACCTCTTATATGTCAAAAGATCAAGGGAATTTTGGTTTCTCAGTTCATGACCCCTTTAAAATAACTGAGAACAGCTGACATTCAAGTCCAAAATGGCCCGCTTAAAAAATTGTGTATAACGCAATCGAATCAAGACTGACAATGTTTGTTTGAGACTGTCCTTATGAGTGAATCATTGAAATATTCTCTCAAACAATTCATTCAAAACAGTGATTCATTCTGAAACAATCTATGTGTTGTTCAGAGACAGAAAATGCTGCAGTGGCTTCACGTTATTTTTGATTGACAGAACAAAAATATGCAGAGTAAATAAAACTGTCCCTAATATTACACAGCATTAACTTACTGTATTGTTTATTGAACTGTTGTATCCCATTCACAAGATAGTTGGTTCCTTATGGTTGTATTATGTTATTGGTTATAAATGTTATTGTCGAAGCAGCTAGCTTTAGCTTTTTGCTTTGCTAAACACAAACGTCACTTTTTGATGAACTCAGGAGCTGGTAAAGCATTGGGGCAATGCCTTCTGATTAACTGCCGTATATAATTACATGAGGTAAACATTAAATGAATAATTTCACTTTAGTGCACTAGTTAATTAACAGAGTCATTTTAGAGCTTCTGTCAAAAATGTATTTACACTAATTAACCTAGAGTTGACTTATGTGACAGCGCCACATTGATTACCATATAAACTTCATCTGTTTTATAGCCATTTGTGTGTTACGCTTTAATTACTGATTAACGCAAACATTATCAATTAGCCCGCTCCTGTGATTTATGACAGCCTCCTGTCATTGCATCCAGTGCATTGGAGAGTTTGCCTTGACGTTTTGTGGGCTGCTGGGCATTTCCTCTCTGTAATGGATTTGGTTCTCTGTTTTGTGAACAAAGCCCTCAACATAGCAGCTTAGTGAGATGTGATTTAAACAAGCATTCATTTCTCAAGGTTAAACAATGATAAAAAGTAACAAAGATACAGCAAGTGAAAACTAAGTACCCATCTTTCAGGATTATCTCCATTTTGACCTTTTCCCAATGGATCCCATTCTTCTTTTCATGACCGCAATTGCCCTCTCAGGTTTACTGGTTGTGCTAGAGAGAAATGGGACATTCTACAATAGATGTTTCCCATGGTGCCCCTTACCCAGAGATGTTTGTCCATCAAGTTTTTTTTTGCCAGCATCACATTTTCTCTCTGCCTCCGCATCTTAGTTTTCATTTTTTCTTTTCCCTCCTTCCTTGTGCTCTTTATCTATCATTACCGCCCCATTTCTTTCATACTGGATATTTTTATTTGAATCGATTCCTCTTGTTTGACAGCCTCTGACATGATGGTAGCATAGAGACAGTGTTTGGTGGTCTGAGAATGAGAGAGGGAGAAAAAGACATGAATGTCAAACACAATGTTCTCCTCTCTTGCCTACATGCGGTGCGAGTGTGTTTTCACTGCAGACTTCAGGATAGTATGTTGAATTTGCTTCTGCTGCTTTTTTAAATCACGGTGTTGGTACTGATATTCTAACGATAGAGTCGCAGGACCCAAGGGTTTAGGAAATGCAGATCTTCTCCTGTGGGGTTCCAGGCACCTTAGGACTGCTCTAGGCAATAGCACAGCTGTCACTGATATCCGTGATAAGGCCGACATTTTTGGGAGGATGTTATTGTCTGTATACATTATCTGAGATCTAACGTACCTCTGCAGAAAGCATCAAAATCAGATTTTAAAAATGATCGCTGACATGTGGTGGCTGTGAAACCTTTGTTTCTTATACGTTATTTATTTTTTTATTTTTTTTTTTTTTTCTCTTAGCAACACTGTCACACTGTCAATTTTTTTTGGGGTTAATTTGTTTTCATTGTTTAGTGGCATTCCTTTCTGTGTTAATTAGTATTACTTTACTAGTTTCAAAGCAGAAAAGTAGTGCTTTAACAGTGGGAGATCACAGATGTTGGCAGAAAGTTGCATTCAGTTTGATTAATTGCAAAGAAAAAACACTCAAAGCTTCAGAGAGGAGAATGTTTTTAAAAATGTTTACACACCATATAAAAGAAATACACTACCAGTCAAAAGTTTTTGAACAGTAATATTTTGTAATGTTTTTAAAGTATCTTCTGCTCACCAAGCCTGCATTTATTTGATCCAAAATACAGCAAAAGTAATTTTGTGAAATTTTTACTATTAAAATAACTGATTTCTATTTGAATATATTTTAATTTAAAATGTAATTTATTCCTGTGATCAAAGCTAAATTTTCAGCATCATTACTCCAGTCTTCAGTGTCACATGATCCTTCAGAAGTCAATCTGATATGCTGATTTGCTGTTCAAGAAACATTTCTTCTTATTAATATTATCAATATTTAAAACAGTTGAGTACATTTTTCAAAGATCAGCATTTATCTGAAATAAAAAGCTTTTGTAACATTATACACTATACAATTCAAAAGCTTAGAGTCAGTATCATTTTTTTTTTTTGGGGGGGGGGGGATTATAGAAATTAATACTTTTATTTAGCAAGGATGCTTTAAATTGATCAAAAGTGATGATAAAGACATTTATAATGTTACAAAAGATTTCTTTTTCAGATAAATGCTGTTCTTTTGAACTTTCTATTCATCAAAGAAACCTGAAAAAATTCCACTCGGCTGTTTTCAACATAATAATAATAATAAATGTTTTTGAGCAGCAAATCAGAATATTAGAATGATTTCTGAAGGATCATGTGACTGGAGTAATGATGCTAAAAATTCAGCTTTGAAATCACAGGAATAAATTACATTTTAAAATATATTCAAATAGAAAAGTTATTTTAAATAGTAAAAATATTTCAAAATTTTACTGTTTTTGCTGTACATTGGACCAAATAAATGCAGGCTTGGTGAGCAAAAGAGACTTCTTTAAAAAACATTAAAATATTACTGTTCAAAAACTTTTGACTGGTAGTGTATGCTGTTATTATAGACACCTTCACAAACTCTTTTGCTCTTTTACTGTTACAGTGTTTCTTTAGATCAAAGCTTCTCCACATTCACTTTTGTGTGTATATGTGCCTCTTCAGGGAATTTGGCTGGAGGGATCCTGAACTGCCGGAGGTCATCCAAATGCTGCAGCACCAGTTTCCATCAGTACAGTCCAACGCTGCCGCCTACCTCCAGCACTTGTGCTATGGAGACAACAAGATCAAATCAGAGGTAACTCCTGCATACCAACATCATATACATTCTGCATATGGAGAGTTAATTTGCAAAAACAGATAACGTTTTAAACAATTCTCAAAAATCATGTTTTTTCATTGTGCATTCCAATTAATCTCAATCAAACTGCAGTTGGGTTATTTTGACTAGGTTAAAAAAATAACTTTAAAAAACAGCTAACTAACACAATAAAACAATAAAAATATGATAACATAATAAAAAACGTGATTTTTAAAAGTTTACAAAAAACGGAGTAATCTGTTTTTGCAAATAAACTCTTCATATATATAGACTATGCACTAACAAGGCCTTGCAGTGAGGATCATTATTTCAGGTTAATTTGATTTCCCTGCTGATTCAGGCTAGTTAGTTCTGGTATGGTGTCATTCTAGCTCTGTTTTTTTTTCCAAATAAAATAAAATAAAGTGGAGCTAACCATATAATCACGCAGAATTAGGATAACAAAATATATAGGCTTATGAACTTTTAATAAAAAGGAGGAAATGCTTTAACTCTTTATCTGTCACTTTGTGGAAACTAGCCAATCTAGTCAGATGCTAACAGCAAGATTTTTTTATGTTTTTGAAAGAATCTCTTATGCTCACCAAGGCTTTTATTTGATTTATTTGATCCGAAATGCAGAAAAAGAAAAACTGTAATACTGTGAAATATTATTACAAATTTAAATAACTCTTTTTTTAGTTTAACATATTTTAAAATGTAATTTATTCCTGATAAATATCAGATACGGAGGCAGGGTGGTATCCAGCTGCTGGTGGACTTGCTGGATCACCGTCTGACAGATGTGCACAGGAGTTCCTGTGGCGCACTCAGAAACCTGGTTTACGGCAAGGCCAACGACGACAACAAGATCGCCCTGAAGAACTGCGGTGGGATCCCTGCACTTGTGCGGCTCCTGCGCAAGACGACAGACGTGGAGATCAGAGAACTGCTCACAGGTGCTCAGGACACATTAAGCACATTTATTTCTAATTCAGTTTCGGTCCTTCCCCTTTGTTCTCTGGCATGACGGGATACCGGTGAGAAGTAATTTATCTCGTAATTACGATATTTCCGACTTCACTTGAAGGGCACGATATTTCACGTATAGTAAGTAGTTATATGGAAATATATGGATGTTGGACCAGTGAGATTTCACAGTAGAAATGAACAAAACCAAATGTGAACCAAACGTTTCGCGGCTGATCTGCTCCCCATCTTTGAATGTGCTGTATCTTTATTTCCTCTCTCACCACCTTTTTTGTAAGTTTAGCATACAAATACATTGTATGTGACCTTTCTGTGACTATCTCTGGCTTCTATATAATTGGGCCGAATTTGTTAATCAGCTCTCCTAGAATCATCCGCTTGTTACTGTAGACCCCACTACCCATTAAATGATTTGTTAATGATCTCCTAATTGGTTAGGGCTATAATAATTAAGGATAATACCAGTGCTTGGCATAGCCTCTTTAGGGACTTGTGTATAATGAGTCTTGACGGTTTGACAAAAGACAAAGGCTCTTCTCAATCCCCTATAGAAATATTTCTGGTACTGAGACGGTTCCTGAGAGATGTCGGAAAAATTGGGCGGCAATTTGCTTTTTGAGGCATTTCATAAATGTCAGATGCTGAATTGTTGGGAGACGCTTCAATAGGATGCTGCAGCTCCCTTGTGTTTCAGCCTAGTGAGCAATCTAAATGTCCATCAATTGAAAAATCACCATCCTCCTGAATCCAGAGCTCGGAGAAACGTCGAAAATGTTTCAAATTGAATATAGTGAAGCTGAGTGGCATGTGCTTATTACAGCTCCGTGTCTCTGTGCTTGTACTCACTTTAGCTGCAACATTTGGAAAGAGGCGAGAAGCCATTTATGCTTTTTCAAAGACAATTAACATGTAAAATAGAGAGGGGTTCAAATTAGGAGACAAAGAGTCCTCTTGTCAGTCCATAACAAACCCTCCTCACGCAACATCTCTGCAGACCCCAGTCGCCGGCCGATTGCTGAAGCCAGACACGGGCCTGTTCTGCCTGCTGGGGCCTGAATTTGAGCTCAGAACTCTTCATTCTGCAGGTGGTTGCATAAAAACAGGAAGTCTTTGATGTTTAACAAACAAGATTGGATAGGATAAGATAAGATTAAATTGGCTGGAGCACAGAGCTGTACACCCTGCTAGCAGCACAGAGGAAGGACCTATGAAAGTGCTCCCTCGTACACTGCAGTGAGTCCATGAAATTAAATGTAATGAAAAATGTTAGCAATATATGTGTTGCTTGCCTATGCATTGCCAATTTTGAATGGCTGTCAATGGCGAAAGATGCTTTTTAGAACCAGACGGTGTAGTTACAGCATCTACCAGTAGGGGCTAACTGGGCAATGCTAACCTGCAAAACCTAGAGCCCTTGGATTTAGCACATCTTCTCATTAGTAAGGTCCTCCATGACCTAAATGGCAGTGAGACATCCAAAAAAATAGCCCCCAGGAGCTGAATTGAGAAACACTTGTAAGGAAGATGTTTCTTGCCATTACTGACTCATAAAAAGGCGATTATAGTGTCCCTCATGAACGTTGTGGGTGATGCCACACGGCAAACTCGCATCAGTGGAGGGTACCAAACAAATGACAGGCAAGCATCCATACACTGTTTTCCAGTTTGTATACTTCTACCATGTAATAAAAAGTATGTACTTCACTGTTAATGCAAAAGTTTTAAAAAAATGTTTGTACTGCGGCAGCTTTTTCCTTGAAGTTTTTCTGTAACTGAAAAAACCCCGTTATGAAACAAACTCCTCCTCTTTTGGACAAAAAATCAAGTATGGATGTGCTCTGCCATTTGGGATACTATTTTTAGGATTTTGGTTTCACTGGTCTAAATTTTGTGCACTATTTTGGGAAGCTGTTTGTTATAACACAGGAGTGAACATTTTAGAACATACACTACCAAAAATTTAGGGTCAGTTTTTGATGTTTTTGAAAGTCTCTTGTTTGATCAAAATAAAGTAAGAAATGTAATATTATGAAATAATATCACATGATCCTTCAGAAATCATTCTAATATGCTGATTTGGTGCTCAAGAAACATTTCTTATTATAATCAATATTGAAAACAGCTGTTCTGCATAATATGTTTGTGGATGATATGGTGTGTGTATTTCTTTTTTTTCAGGAGAAGTTCAAAAGAGCAGCAATTATTTAAAATGTTGTTACATATTTATAATTGTGTAACATTATGAAAGTCTTATATATATATTTTTTTATAAATTTAATCCATTATTGCTGAATGAAAAAAATAATTTATAAAAAAACGTATCTTACTTTTGACATACTATAGTAAATATACTACTGTATAATATGGGTGCACCATACTGTTTAGGACTGTATGTCTGTGATATTTTACAAACAAGATAAGATGCAATTAGCTGGGACAGGGCTTTATACTCTGCTAGCAGCAGGGAGGAGGAACATGCAAAAGCACTCCCTTGTTCACTGAATCAGAGCTGCAGGGGTCTCATGAAAGAGATGAAATATTTATAATGTACTACTTTTAATAGTATGCAAAATGAGCCACAGTTCAGCTGCATGCTACTTTCTAGCAGTTCACAGTTCATTCTTGATTGTGATGTGGCTTGGGTCACGCCCTCTAATGTTCATACTAAGAGCCGATGAGGACACACTAGTGAAACTTTGAAAGTGTTTCATTTGAGGGCTCTTGACCAAGACCTCATGCAATATTCAAAAGCATGTTTGTAGCCTGCTGCAATCATTGTTTTTAAATATATATATTTTCTGCACAACAAAAACTCAAGGTGAAGAAGGGAAATTGTAGTCTGTATAAATACAGTGTGTGTATTTTTTGGTTCATAGATGATGTTGTTGTGTACAGGTGTGCTGTGGAACTTGTCCTCATGCGATGCTCTGAAGATGCCCATAATTCAGGATGCTCTGGCAGTGCTAACCAACATAGTCATTATTCCTCACTCGGGCTGGGACACATTGCCCCACCAGGACGACCACAAACTGCACATGCATTCCTCACAGGTGCTCCGCAATGCTACCGGGTGCCTCAGGTACAGTTCCTAATTAATGTCAGTCCAAGTTTTTATTCAACATCTATTGTCTTTCATTGTTCATTCATATTTATGTACAGGCAAAACATCACTTTGAAGGACCTGTTGTTGCTCTTAAGAGGCTTAATCTTCACCTAGAAGCAATTCAATGTTTTATTAGGTGATTATTCAAGTAAGAATTATGCAAATATTATGTTAATGCCTGAGAGTTTCCGTCTTTCAAAGCAACATGATATGATGAATTTGTGTGCCTTCAGAAATGTCACCGTATATTGGGGTCTCAGCAGGCAAAAGTACACCGCTGGATAATGGCTCTCTGCTTCTGTGTGTCAACCAAACACATTTATGAATTAGCTTTGAGGCTTTTCCAGGAGCTCTTCGCTGATATCTTAAGTTAATTGATTTGAATAAATAGATTCAGTTGCATTTGATGAATTTGGCTGGTCCAACTCTGTGCATAAAACCATTTTGTGATGGAGCTCGTTCTACCACTTTAGTAGGATTATATTCTGCCCAGTATTGGTCGGATTCAACAATAGGATTCTGTAGCTCTGGAATAGTGTTAGGCACTGTGATTGTGGACCTGGTGGCATGCCAAAGCCTTCTCCTTGCCCAAATCTCCTTTGGACCCCAAAGCAATTATGTTGCCTGTTCCTTTAGCTACTCCATTCATTATCATATATTAAAGAAATTAATACTAAGGCAAGGATGCATTAAACTGAAAGTGACAGTAAAGACATTTATATCCTTACAAAAGATTTCCATTTCAAATAAATGCTGTTCTTTTTAAATTAATATTCATCAAAGAATCCTAAACAAACAAACAAACAAAATCATGTTTTCTGATGCTTTCTGAAGGATCATGTGACACTGAAGACTGGAGTAATGGCTGCTGAAAAAAATCAGCTTTCCCATCCCATGAATAAATTAAATTAAAAAAAATATTTAAATAGATAACTTATTTTAAATTGTAATAATAATATTTCAGAATAATACCATTTTTACTGTAATGTTTTATCAAATAAATGCAGCCTTAGTGAGTGTAACATACTTTTATGTTATAATATTTTGTAAATATATTTCAATATATTTTGTCCTAAAATTTGTCTAAAACATAAAAATGTTGAATAATGACTTTTATGTATTGCAGATCTAAACGTTTCCATTTTCTTGTGGTTAGCAAGCTAAGTGTATGGCTCGGTAGCTTATCTTAATGCTAAACGGTTAACTTGCACATATTCTACACAACAAAATATGGCCGTGACGTGACCGACTTTTTGATGAGGCATTAAAACAGCTACTCTTTAGAGTCCAATTTTTGAATGGGGTTGGATTTGGCACGACACAGGCATGGGAAAACCTTTGGCATAGGGTCAAATGTTTATGTATCTGGGTTGTCCACTATGTGCGGTCTAAAAAGCCTCTCTAATACGTTTGACTCCTGTGTGTTGTGGCTTTGTCATTTTTATATATGTGATGAATGTTGATGCTTCATGCATAAGTGATGATCACATGCTTTGATATTGTGAATTTTAATATCATATTTTCCAGTTTCTAGTTTTTGCTGACTAGATGGGAAGGTGTATTTTGGAGCTATTACAAGCTCACTCAAAACATCAAAAAAATCTGCAGGCACCTTCGGAGCTCAGAAACTTTTTGCTTTAAAACTCATTTCGATATTAACAGCACTTTACATTTATAGCACATACTATATGCACATACCATCCTCTCTCCCCCTGCGCATCAGCTTTCTGGTTTGAAGCAGCAGGATTGTAGAAAGTGCTGAGTCACTCTTGGATGGCTGGACTAAGCTCCCTACGCCCAGCGTGATAATTAATCCTCTTCATGGATGGCTGAGGAACTAGAAGTCTGATTGAATATTTAATGGTTGGACACAGTTGCCACACCACCTGCAGCTGCCTGAGACACACAGATCTCTTAGAAGCTTCTTGGAGAGCGTGAGAGAGAGAGACGACAGGATGTGGTCTTTGATTTCTCACAGGCACCTTCGAATAAGGCCCTGCTCAGATCAGACTTCCCGATTCAGATCTCCCGAGGCTCCAGCTCTTGGGATGCTAAGCTTGTTGCTTTGAGGCATGTTGCTGGTGATTCATAAAGCTGATGTTTGGAATTTTTCTACGTTAAAAACTTTCTCGTGTTGCAGAGTTGACTTCTTGAAAAGTATAAAAACACTGCTGTCCAAACATTGCTCTGTTTGAAAAGAACTTGGGGGGGAAAAGTGAGTTACTACTCATTTCCATGAAAAGCTTATTGATGTTGAAGACCATCTGCCCTTTGGTTGGTTGAGTATTGATTTAGAAGCTCAGAACTGCCAAAACGTAATCAATCAAGTCAATAATACAACATGCGTGACATTGTGTGAATGTGTGTGTGAATGTGCTCTCTACAGGAATGTGAGCTCAGCCGGAGAAGAGGCCCGCCGCAGGATGAGAGAGTGTGAGGGACTGACTGATGCGCTGCTCTATGTCATCCAGACAGCCCTGGGCACCAGTGAGATCGACAGCAAGGTTTGACCTTTCCCTCCTCTGCCTTTCTACCG
Source organism: Schizothorax lantsangensis (assembly GCA_027422415.1). NCBI lineage: Eukaryota > Metazoa > Chordata > Actinopteri > Cypriniformes > Cyprinidae > Schizothorax > Schizothorax lantsangensis. The sequence goes on along the minus strand of CM049845.1, from coordinate 22,734,628 downwards.
AAGTATATGCATTTAGCGGAGCGCCTCCGAGAATTCTAGCAGGTTTAGTTGTGCAGTTTTTACTCCCCAACCATTATTAATACAGCGCTGGAGCACTTCTCCACTGCTAAATGTTAGATGAGATTGAAGACACAATGCAAAATGGGCAAAAAACCCAGTCTAGACCAGCTTAGTCTCAGACCGCACGCCCACCGACCACCCACAGTCCGTTTGCTCACAGTCTGATGATTATTGCACATAACACTAAAAATCACTCAGGATCTGGTGTGCATTGTTAGCCTACTATGGACACAAGTTACCAACATAGTTAAGTGATTCAGTGTTTCCCAAAACCATAGTTCCAATAAACATTTGCACACAACATCATATAGTTGTGTGGTTGGAACTACCTGTGGTTAGTTTCTTGTTAGTATGGCTTAAATACATCATGCTCTTGAGCAAAATAAGCAAGCTAACAGGCAGTTCCATCTATATTTGTAATTTTATATATAAATTAATTTCATTGTACATCTTTTAGTTTGAGAATGACTGCGCTGTTTTTGAAGAGTGCACATGTGAATGTGCTCTGGTACTCTGGAAGAGTATGACATTAGAGGGAACTTGTGATTGAATCCAACATCTGTAAATAAAGTGAAACAATGGAGAGCGAAGGTAGTGAACTAGTCTTCTCTTCAGATGCTGTGTTAGTTATTTACAGCAATAATCTGACATTAATTCAATATCGAACCGATTAAACAGCAAGAAATTATTACTCCAGCACCGGTGCACCAGCATCATTAACAACAGTTCTATATTGTTAAACCAACATGGTTTGAACTAAATAAATTAAAACAAACTACATTCTAAACAGTACACATTGATCAGTGGGTATTTCATGCTAATCTGAGCTTCACTGGTCAAGCAGGTTTACATGCAGAAATAACTGTTTTCAGCTGAACACAAAAGAAGATATTTTGAAAAATGTTGGTAGCTAATGACTTCCATAGTCAACTGTGTGGTTACCAGCATTCTTCAAATTATGTTCATTTGTGTTGTCCCTAGCATTTCTTATCTAAATCTTGATTAAACCATTTTGGATGCTTTCAAACTGGTCCAAACCAGTAGTTTATTTTATTTTTCCAGCAGGGACAATAGGCGTTGTACAACCCGAATTCCTGAAATGTTGGGACGTTTTATTTTTATTTTAATAAAATTAAAATTAAAAGACTTTCAAATCACATGAGCCAATATTTTATTCACAATAGAACATAGATAACATAACAAATGTTTAAACTGAGAAATTTTAACATTTTATGCACAAAATGAGCTCATTTCAAATTTGATGCCTGCTACAGGTCTCAAAATAGTTGGGACGGGGGCATGTTTACCATGGTGTAGCATCTCCTCTTCTTTTCAAAACAGTTTGAAGACCTCTGGGCATCGAGGTTATGAGTTTCTAGAGTTTTGGTGTTGGAATTTGGTCCCATTCTTGCCTGATATAGGTTTCCAGCTGCTGAAGAGTTTGTGGTCGTACTCTTCTACTACGAAACGATGCCGTTGTAATAGCTGCAGTATGTGGTTTTGCATTGTCCTGCTGAAATACACGTCGTCTGGAGGGGAGCATATGTTGCTCTAAAACCTTTATATACATTTCAGCATTCATAGTGCCTTCCAAAACATGCAAGCTGCCCATAGCGTATGCACTTATGCACCCCCATACCATCAGAGATGCTGGCTTTTGAACTGAACTCTGATAACACGCTGGAAGGTCTCCCTCCTCTTTAGCCCGGAGGACACGGCGTCCGTGATTTCCAACAAGAATGTCAAATTTGGACTCGTCTGCCCATAGAACACTTTTCCACGTTGAAACAGTCCATTTTAAATGAGCCTTGGCCCAAAGGACACAACGGCGCTTCTGGACCATGTTCACATATGGCTTCCTCTTTGCATGATAGAGTTTTAGTTGGCATCTGCAGATGACACGGTAGATTGTGTTTACCGACAGTGGTTTCTGCAAGTATTCCTGGGCCCATTTAGTAATGTCAATGACAGAATCATGCCGATGAGTGATGCAGTGTCATCTGAGGGCCCGAAGATCACGGGCATCCAACAAAGGTCTTTGGCCTTGTCCCTTACGCACAGAGATTTCTCCAGGTTCTCTGAAACTTTTGATGATGTTATGCACTGTAGATGATGAGATTTGCAAAGCCTTTGCAATTTGACATTGAGGAACATTGTTTTTAAAGTATTCCACAATCTTTTTACGCACTCTTTCACAGATTGGAGAGCCTCTGCCCATCTTTACTTCTGAGAGACTCTGCCTCTCTAAGACATCCCTTTCATGTTACAGACCTGATGTCAATTAACTTAATTAGTTGCTAGATGTTCGCCCAGCTGAATCTTTTTAAAATTACTTTCTTTTTTTCAGCCATTTGTTGCCCCCGTGCCAACTTTTTTGAGACCTGTAGCAGGCATCAAATTTGAAATTAGCTCATTTAGTGGATAAAAGTGTAAAATTTGTTATGTTCTCTATGTTCTATTGTGAATAAAATATTGGCTCATGTGATTTGAAAGTCTTTTAGTTTTCATTTTATTCAAATTTAAAAAAACGTCCCAGCATTTCCGGAATTCGGGTTGTATTAGACAGACAGTTTAGGTTTTGTTTTGGCTCTAATTGCTTTACCACCAACAATGTTGTAAAAAACAACTGCTCTTCATAGCTGTGGTCGCTTTTAAGAGATCTTTATGGTAATTACGCAGATAAAGTCATGCAGTGACACACCTCTCTATATTGAGTTTTTGTTTGATTTTCGAGGGGTCTCTGTTACTGGCATAATACATTGTGAGAACAAGTTTGAATGAGGGAAAAAAAGAGCGTCACACTTTAATCCCTCTGAAAGCATTTACAAGATCAAAGTCGTCCTCTTTGTTTTTCCTGCCTCACTGCTCATCACAATAGGATTAGTTCTCCAGCTCTCCACTGGAGTCCGTCCAGAGGACTAATCTAACAAGAGACTATTAAGAGTTCAGAGCACAATAATGCACAGCCTTCCCAAAGAGGACAGATTGTCTCACAAATACAAAAAGACATTTTGATATTTACTGTGTCAAATAAAGTCAAACTTCTGGAGGTGTGTTACGGTGAATTCCTACAGATAAGTCTCCCATTTGCAGGTGTTTCCATGTTTTGCAATTTTTGTAATCTGAAAACTTGTTTTTCCCCCAATCTTTGTGCATCAAACATGCCCCCTTCTAGACCATCGAGAACTGCGTGTGCATCCTGCGGAACCTGTCGTACAGGTTGGCGGCAGAGACGTCTCAGGGGCAGCAGATGGGATCGGAGGAGCTGGACGGGGTTCTGTGCACCGATGCCAGCGGGAAGGATGCGGAGAGCTCCGGCTGCTGGGGCAAGAAGAAAAAGAAAAAGAAGAGCCACGATCAGGTGGGCCGGGGGTTTTTATCCTTGCAGCTGCTGGCAATTAGCATCACTTAGTAGCATTCGCGTGCGGGTCGCCTGCGTCGACACTCGTCCTCCTCCAGTGGATAATTACGTATTTTCCAGGCTGATTTCATTTAGTTTCTGAAAACAGATGAAGATAAGGGCATCGGGAGTGTTTGTTCAGCATTTGCATGGCATGAATAGCGAGGTAAAAGGTGGCATTACTTTGCATTGTGGCTTTTAAATAACTAAATTGTCTGTGAGTCATCTGTTCCTTTAACAAAGATGCAAATGCACATCTGGTTGTGCGACGGTTGAGTTTGCCCTGTCTATTCAATTACTCTGTATCCTAAACAACCAGTGAGCTTTATATTTAAATATTTCAATACGCAGCAAAAAAAAGTACCATGTTATTTCCAATAAATACTATGGGATTCTTCAAATTATCTCAGAGTGCCATAGTAAATATAGTATATGAATAATCATTTTGTACTATGGTATGATCAGCTGTCTGGCTCGTGACTGCACCCAGTCCTGTTTCCCCCTCTTCTCACCATCATTTCCTGATGGCTCTGTACTGTGCTTATTAATAAAATGGCCAAAAATAAAATAGCATCTGGCACTTTCCATGAATAGGGTACAATTTGGTGTCCCATTACACATTGGCACAAATCCCATGTTTTTTGTTGTGATAATCCCTCCATCCTGGTTAAATTGTGATTTTTGGCCTGTCCCATCGCCCCTGTATCTAGCAATTTAAGCCATACAACAGTGTCATAATTTTTGCTGATATTTAGTTCATTGTTGTAAAAACCACGAACATCTCTCTGTTTTTTTTCCAAAAGAAATGTATTTGGCAAAGATGCATTAAATTGATCAAAAGTGACAGTGAAAATTAAATGTTTTTGAGTATATTAGAATGACTTCTGAAGGATCATGTGACACTACGGACTGAAGTAATGGCTTCTGTAAACTTCTAGAAACCCTGTTACCCTGTCTGGTGATTTTTTTCCCTATTAAATATTTTGTCCATTCTGCTTTGGAGTTTATTTATTGTTTTATTGCTAGAAAATAACAAAATCACAGAAATCAGGGTTAAGTATCACATATATTGCTAACAAGGTTGCAAAACCACATAGAAAATGAATATAAAAAATAAACTAAAACGAGGCTGATGATCTATATTTAATAAAGGTTGAGCACCTCCTTTCTTTGTCTATTCTGTTTTGTTTCAGGCCCTATTTTGTAACCTTGTGGAATGTATCTGTGTATGATTCTTTTTCTTAATAGTAACACTCTGTAATAACACTCACTCGTTCTCTGCATTCAGTGGGATGGTGTTGGGCCTTTCCCAGACTCTAGCGACCCTCCGAAGGGACTGCAGATGCTGTGGCACCCATCCATAGTTAAACCATACCTCACTCTACTGTCTGAGTGCTCGAACCCGGACACGCTGGAGGGAGCGGCTGGGGCTCTACAGAACCTGGCAGCGGGTAGCTGGAAGGTAGGCCCCACCTTAAAACCTGTGAGTAACCCTGCACCCAAAGAGCCATGAACCAAACAAACTGGCTCTGGCACCCATCACCATTATGACTGACACAAATACACATTCACACCTCAGTTTTGTCTGTCAAGGTCATGGAGTTCTACAAACAGCAAACAGATGTCTAACACAAACTTGGAGAACACAGTGAACTTTATATTGAGAACAAAGTCTCTTTGGAGTATACGCAACCAGTGTAAGATAGCTGATGGCTTCAAACTCGCATCTTCAAATGGATACAATGTAGAGAGTTGAATTCTCACTCAAAGTCTTGAAAGTGTAAACTGTGACTTAGATATTCTGTGTCAAATTTAGCAATTTTGCACTTCAGAATCTTCTGTTGTCCTCATTTTCTGCTCAGAAAACTGAAACAAACAACAGTGCAATGAACTAAATTCACATTTCATGCAATGTCAACACCAAAATCTCATTCCAGCGCCTCTGTTTCTGTTCAGTTGATGTATTGATAATAATTTTTCGGGACCCTTTTGGCCATTTCCTGTGCCTGCAGTGGTCGGTGTACATCCGTGCTGCGGTTCGGAAAGAGAAAGGACTGCCCATTCTGGTGGAGTTGCTGAGAATAGACAATGACCGGGTGGTTTGCGCTGTGGCCACAGCTCTTCGAAACATGGCCCTTGATGTCAGGAACAAGGAGCTCATAGGTAGGTTTGGGACACGGAAGTGTGTTTGCCTCGAGCTAACATTTTCTCTTTGACTCCAGCAGAGCCAAATTCTGCAGAGGTACGTGTACCCTTAAATTACTTGTAAGGCAGAGGCCTTTCAAGATCTATTTCCTTTTGTGTGTGAGCTTGTGTATTTGTGATGTGTGTATCAGCGAGGACATCTGTGTAGCATTTCTAGTCAGGTATTGCAGTGAGGCGAGGTGCCATTGTTTGAAAGGCTGCTCACGACACTAACAGACTATTGATCTTTTTAATAGTTTGTGTATTCTGATGGGCCCCCTTGTCTCCCTGGCAACCGCTCACAATCATTCAGTCTGGTCTTGGCCCTGCGTGAGTTCGAAGGCATGTGAATTTCTTTTGGAATATAGGGCAAAAGGAATGGCATAAAACTGTACAAATGTCGAGACGGCAGCGCCCTTGGAATACTGATCCTGCGGGCTCATTTCAGATAGAGCTGTTCAAATGTCCTTTATTATTTAAGGAAATCAGCGATGAAGCGGGCAAAGCTGCAAGTGCTCATGGGAACCTTTCTTTCATGTAACTTCAATGCATACTGGTTAAAAGCAGTTTTGTGGCACAGGTCGTTGCAGAGAGAATTAGCTCCCTAGTGGGAATGGGTCTTTTGCGGTCACATTAAGTGTAATTGAGCTGCTGGGTAGAGATGTGGGTGTATCGGACACTTTGGCATTTTCAGTTGAGGCCTTGAGGTTCAGCGCATTTAAAGAGCTCCGCATGCCGACGGTAGAATCTGAATCCAAAATCTGCATCTCTGAAAAGGTTGTCACACCTCCTCTCTGACTTTTCTTTTCTGTTCATTTCATTCACGCAACCCAAAGGCAAGTATGCCATGAGGGATCTGGTCCATCGTCTACCGGGGGGCAACAATAACAACAGTACTGGCACCGGCAGCTCCAGCAAGAGCATGTCTGACGACACCATCACGGCGATCTGCTGCGCTCTGCATGAAGTCATCACCAAGAACATGGAGAACACCAAGGCTCTTCGTGACGCCGGCGGCATTGAGAAACTCATCGGCATTGCCCGCAGCAAAGGAGACAAGTTAGTATCTTACTATTCTGTAACATGATCACAACCTATTAGAGTGTGTAGACAAAACCCCATTTTACCCTATGTCCCGTAGAATTAGGCATATTTAAATGGAAAGGAAATTTGTTTGTAAAGGAAGAGGACATACTGGACCTTACATTCATTACATCTCATATTCTGTATTATGAAAAATGAAAAACTACTTAAGCAATTCACTTTTAGCAGTTGTATTGCAAGACCGTTTTTAGAAAGCAAGACGGTGTGGAAAAAAAGCATTTACCTTAAAGAAGTCAAATCTCCAGTAGCTCCATTGGGATTTGTGAGCTATTGTACTGGATTAGTTAACTCTGAAAGTGCATTACAAGATCATGGTTATTTTTAGGTGGTGATAATGGTGACGCACTACTGTTCGAGTAGTTTGGGGTGAGATTTGGCTTTTTTAAAGCAAGGATGCCGTAAAGTGCTCAAAAAGGGAAAGTCAAGTATTTTATAATGTTACAGAAGATTTCAAATAAATGCTGTTCTTTTGAACTGTCTGTTCATCAAGAATCCTGAAAACATGTCATATGGTTTCCACAGAAATATTAGAATGATTTCTGAAGGATCATGTGACATTGAAGACTGGAGTAATGGCTACTGAAGATTCAGCTTTGCCATCACAGAAATAAATGACTAAATATATTAAACTAGAAAACAGTTATTTAAAATTATACTAATACTTAACAATATTACAGTTTTGTGGAATTTTGGAACTTTTTAATGGTAGAGTAGTATAAGTAAACTCATTGCCGCAGCGTTTATTATAGATGTTATAATATTTATGGTTCCAGTTTGAGCTTATTTTGTATGTTAGAATGTATCACCATTAGAGAAATCTATGAACAAATTGAGCTGAACTAAAATTAATTTTACTGAGATATTTATAGTCCACATCTACTAACACTGTTTGTTTATATAGCTGAGAAAGTATGTTCTATAAAGTTTCTGTATTATACCACAGGGTTTTATTTAGTTTGCACTCTTTGCAAAAAATTATGAAGCAATCCATTATATTAGAAGCCCCAGAAATGGATTAGAAACTGAAAATTCACTTATATTGCTTATATTATTGCAGATAGGGCTATGTGTTGTATTCATTTCCTCTTCTATGTTTCCCTACAGACACTCACCGAAGGTGGTGAAGGCGGCATCTCAAGTCCTCAACAGCATGTGGCAGTACAGAGATTTGCGAAGCCTCTATAAAAAGGTAATAAATTCAGAAGACCTCGCTGTTCTCACAGCTATTACATTTGCACCTATATACTTTTAAATGGGCATCAATGGGGGTAGAGGCTTTTTGCTGCCAAGTGGTGCAGCTACAGCATCTACCAGCAGGTGCTAACTGACCATTCTGACCCTTTGGTTTATCTGATCCAAGTTTTTTAAAAGAATTCAGTTTCAAATGCATGAAAATCTTTCTGTGTCTCTCATATACTTGTAACCAAAAGGTTTTAGTGAGTGAAGTTTCAGGATGAACAGAGGATCATGCTCCTCTTATTTTAATGACAGGACGGCTATTCTCAGTATCACTTTGTTGGCTCTTCATCTACAATTGAGAGAGACAGACAACGACCTTATTCCTCCTCTCGCACTCCATCTATCTCTCCTGTGCGGACCTCGCCCAATAATCGATCAGGTGAGAGTCGCTCCACTTTCCTCCATTTTGACAACAAGCGATATCATTGACATTTCCTTTGCACTCTATCATCAACATCTTTATCTCCTTGTCAGGAGTAGATTAGAGGAATAAAAAAGTACTTAAAGTACTTATTTTCAAAACCAAGTAGTCAGAAATTTGTCAGAGAGTGCATTAATTAAAGCTTCTAAAACAAGTTGACCTCATTTATCAACTAGTCGGTTTTTGGAGAATTTGTCAACTTGTCGTTTACAATGACTAATCCCAAAATAAGCCACACTTTTTATCTCCTACTAATGTACTATGCTGATATGTGATCATAGAAGGAACACAGCTGTCATGATCCGGGTACATCCTGATATTTGTCCATTTCCAACTGATGGCGGGTCGGATAATACAGTACAGTACTGTCAGTCAGGGCGCCATGCATATCCTAATTACACAGCGCTACAGAAGAGTCTGTTCTGCTTAATTAACATGCTTTGTTTAGCAGGCACTGTCTGTTCTCTAGTTGTGTTTCAGATATCAAAGTTTATTTTAGTAGATTCTGCTTTTGAACTCATTTTATGCTTGCATTAATAGTGCTACATCATCTCCAGTCTGTAATAAATCTTTATTCAGAATTCTCATTATGTTTATTCGAATGTAGTCTAGGGGCAACCTGAATATTAAATGCTCATAATGTCCTCACCTATCATGGGACAAACAAAGAGGGGGCATATTTATTCTACCTGCTGCTTGGGAGAATGTGGTGGGGAACTATCCCAAATGAGAATCTCACACCTTTTAAATTGTGCAATTTGTAATTACTCGGGGAAATAAAAATGAATACATTTGCAATTAAGATGGCATTTCACATCGACTGTATACCAGCCAACAAAGTCAGGCTTAAAAATAGTAAAAACACAGAATCTTTCATCAAGAGCTGATTCATTAACATCCAAATACTTAAATGATGACATGTTAAGTATCTCTTTCTGGTATAATGAAATGCTTTGTTGTAAAATAATATTTTTTTGATTTACTAAGGATGTTATTGGGTGTTTCTTCAACTCTGTACACTTCACTTGTATGTCCCAGGGGTTTCATTAACAGATTCCATTTTGCTTTTTGTTATATGAAGGTCAATTAAAACTGTAAACTTTTTTATTATTATTATGTTTTGACACTTTTCAATAGCCTTCCATGTATAAATGTTATTGTTTTACCCTTGCCCTTGTTCGACTTTGAAATTATGAAAATTCATCATGAAATACTAAAAATAATACTTTTTTGTTTTAATTATGATAATCTGAACAAAGTGTGAAATAATTAAAATCCATTTAAGTATTTAATGGGTAACAAATTATTGCAATTTTACTAAAATTACAACAGTTATGTTTTATTTTGTGTTGTCAAATTTCCTCTTCAACAAATTTATATATTTATAATATAAAACATAATATAATATAATTTTGTTAAACTTTAATGTTTTCAATTTGAATGTGCATGAACTACGCAGTAATCTGTTAATATAATATTTGGTTAATCACATTTATAAAGGTTTTTTTAAGTGTAAACTTGTAGAAATACTTGGATCTCACTTTCTGACAGAAAGCGTATAGACAGCTTTATTTAAACTAACCAAAGCTTTGCCAAACACAAAGCTGACAAGAAAGGTGAAATAAATTATTGCTGAAGGAACGAGTAAGAAGCCCAGACAAAACCAATCAATTACCTGACCAATTCCATTTAGCAATTAGGAGGAGAGCACTGACACTTGTTTGCCTCAAAAGGCAACAAGAGAATTGCTTCATTACAGTAAATGAGTTTTTTATGTAAAATAAAAGATCCCTTGATGGAATGAGATCTTATTGTACTTTCAAATGTGTCAAGATACTTTCGTCTAAACAAACAGGCTGTTTTTCCCCTCTCACTCATTATTGGTTGACTTGCTGTGTTTTTTAGCAAGTGCCCCCACCTCCCCTCGAGAAATGATGAGCTTGAAGGAGAGGAAGACAGACTATGAGTCACCTGGAACCAATTCTGGTTACCATGGAAACAAGGGCGAGCACACCTCCAGAAAAGACGCCATGGCAGGTAAGGCCACAGCGGAAGGTTAAAGCTTCTATATATGACTGACAGACAAACCATCAAATAAAGGCAGTGAATTACACGAGAGAGTTGTAATTAGTGAAAGTAACAGTGTAACAGGTTTATTCCACAGAAAAGTGTCTGATATCTCACCTTTGCTTCTTGGTGTGAAGTCTTTTACCTCAACAAAAGTCATGAACTGTAATTCATATACCCACACACCTGTTTCATGTCAACATTTTCTGTAGCTATAGAAAAAGTCAAAGTACCAGCAAGTCCTCTGAGAATCTTTATAATTGACTGTCTCTGCAGCTCAAATCTCCAGTGGAACATCTACACTGTTCAGAGGTGCTTACATGTCTCCTGGTGATGACATCAAGCATAACCAGGTGAGCTCACTACGTCACACAGAGTTGTAACGTGTATCTTATCTTGATATTTTCATGTCAAAAAAGGGGGAAATGTTTTAATGTTTATTAAATGTTTTTTAAAGGCAACTGTTATAATTATTATAATATTAATATAATAATACTAATATAAAATATATGGTAACACTTTATTTTAAGGTGTCGTTGTCACACGTTACATGTACTTACAATTATAATAACTATAAATTCTGCATAATTACATGCAAGTAACCCTAATCCTAACCCTAACCATATAGTAAGTACATGTAGTTAATTAATATTACTCAGTACCTAAATGTATATTTACACTGTAACAAGGACACCTTAAAATAAAGTGTAACCAAATATATTTGTATATCATTATTATATTTTTATAACTTTTTTGTTTAATATTATTTATAACATTGCATTTTGATTGTCAGTTGTTATAAAGGATATGTACCTTTAAGCAGGTTCCTGGGGTATTTAGAAAGATTTCAGTTTTGCTGTTTTTGTTTTGCCAGTTGTTATACATGAAGGTTGCGCACAGTTAAGCAGGTTACTGGGGTATTTGGAAATATTTTGGGTTTGCTTTGTGTTTGTTTTTTTGCTTTTTTCAGATATTATAAGTTTAAAATACAAGGCTATCAAGGGTTACATAAAAAAATGACAATTAAGCCCATTAATCTCAGTTTCAGGATAAAACTTGTAGAAGTATATATTTGCTATTTATTAAGTAAACTTTTTACACCAAGTAGATGTTATTTTAAATTAGTGAATTATATTAATCATAGTATAAAATAATCCAGTATATTATGAGTTAAAATGAACACATTTCTGGTTTGGCGTGGATGAAGTACTTGAGTGTTTTTGATGGCTCTGTGGGGGAACCTAAGCTGAAAAACACTGGGAAACACTGGTTTAGATGAAGTACCTTTTATATAACATACATTCATTGCCTTTTAACTTTATTACACGGAAAGCACTTGATTTGAATTGCAAATTAGATTCTTAGTTTCTGAACTACCACATAACACATTTTGTCACTTCCCAAAGCAGCCCTTACGCTCTCATTGTTTTCGTCAGGTCAACGCTCAAGGCAACCCTCCAGAGGCCTACCCTCCCTTCCAGACTCCCCCAGGAGCCAACTTTGAGGAGCCGTACTACGAGGACCAAGCGCTTATACGCCCCCCACCCGCTGCTGACGGCACCATGCACCTGGGACTGAAGTCCACGGGGAACTATGTGGACTTTTACTCGGCATCCCGCCCATACAGTGAACTCAACTACGAGACGAGCCACTACCCTGCCTCGCCGGACTCCTGGGTGTAGAGGCACAGAGGCAGGCTGGAGGCTGGCCTACGGACACCATTACACAGAGACCAGCCCAGCATGTGCATGAACACTAGTAGACATCTCACACACGTAAACCTTCAGTTCGGTTCACTGCTCGCACCACAGTGGGCTGCCACTCGGCCGATGAGCGAGGTTAGGAAAGTGCTGGAAGAGAGAGGATTTAGGAAGGAAGCTCATGCGTTTTATAGAAAGGACCACTTGAACTTTGGTGTTTTTGCAAAGCAGTGGAGGGAATCGACATGTAAACGGGAAAGCGGAAGATATGTGGCGCAGAGATGGGACAGTTACGTGAAGCACAAGAAAACGACATTCGACACAAGCTAAGGAAGTAATTTTCACACATTTTTTGACATTTCTTTATGTTAAACCATGCTTTTTATGGAGTGCTCCGTTTCACTCTTAGCCTTTCTATCTTTTTTTGGTTTCTTTTTATTATTTGCCTGTTTTTGTACCTCCTTTTTAACTTCTTAAGTCTGGTGTAAAGTACTTGTTGTATATTACAGATGTAGATACAAGGTGCATTGTGTATATTACGCAAAGACTACTGTGTCCTCCCATGTGGCTCAATATATCATTTTATTTTCCTGTATTTAAAAAAAAAAAAAAGAGGAAAATACACTCACTGAACTCCAGCATCCTGTTCAATGGGTAAGAAATGCAGCAGAAAGCATATAATTCAGGAGTGTCGTTTGCTCTAATGTGTTTCCCCCCCATTTTTCTATGCGAGGAAGAAACTACTTTTAACTGACGACAGAGCATCACTGCCTGGACAGAGTTTACCACCAATAATAAGAACATTTTCAGGCCTATCTGTCAGTTTTTTTTCTCTTTTTTCCCAACTGTACTGACATGAAGACTGGTCATTCCACAAGTCATTGAGATATCTGTGCTTAGTTATGTGCCAAATGTGGTAATCCCTGACCCAAGGGGTGCTATAGAGCTGCTGTTGAAGTTACGTTGAATGACAAGTCAATGGTTCTGTCAATGCCCGTTTGTAAATGCTTTTTTTAAAAAACAATGTGTTTCGACAGCATTCACACTGTAACGAGAAAAGGAGGGACATGGTCTTTGACAGCTACTTCCCCTCCAAAGATGTACAATTAGTTGACGCTTTGTTGCAAAATAGACATTTGCAAAATCTGCTTTTTTCTTCCAGAAAATCAGTGGTTCTTAAGCTCATCGTAGACAGATCTGTCAATAGAGTATGGATATATATTATATAAATACAAAATATATATACTTTTTATGTGCAGATGTGGATGTCACCTAACGCAGAAACATTGCAAGGAAAAAAATGCTAGTTAAAAAAAGCATAGGGTTTTGTTCACCTTAATTTCTAATCCAGATGTTGACCTCCTATTGTCATGTTGTTTGCTGTGTAAAACAGGCGAGACCAGGGCTCAATGATGGCTGATGTGATGAAGCTTCTAATATTGACTTGAAAAGGTGCTAAAACGCTCCTCAAACACCTTTTGGCCTATATTGCTACCTTTTATTAATGCGTTTTGAATGTGTTTCATGTCCTTAGTAAAATGGATGCCACTAAAATGAATAGCTTTGATTCCTACACAACCTATGCTCTAGAAGGAGAGCTGTGCATATAGACGCACATCTTGATTTTCATTTTTTTTCTCTCTTAGGTAATTGCCTATACCTTATCTCAGGTCATCTTATTGCAGGAGAAGATGGGTGAACATTCCTCTATTGATTGAACGGAGAACAAAAAAATGACAATACCCTATCATTTTTGTAATTTTCAAACCTTAAGCGTCAAGTCTGTCAGATTTCAGGAAGGTATGAAGCAAGCCCTGGTCTTCCCTTCATGTCATTTACACTTAGAGGTAATTGTCAGATGCAAGGATTCAGGATGATCCCCAAACTCACATGTCTTCAGCACCATTGATAGTGAACGTCTGAGAACAAGCAAAATATCTGTGAAAAAGTAGACATATCAGACAACCTGTATTGAAGATGTAAGTAAAACTTTTTTTTCTTCTGTTGCTAGACAAAGTGTTTGAGAGAATTGTGAACGTTTTTAATGCCGGGTTGCAACTGCTATATAAACTAATGGAGAATCACTGTTTTGTGATTTATTTTGTCCCGTGTCTGAGTCATTTCTTCCTTATTGGGGTTTTCTTTGGGTGAATCTGACATTGGTACACATTTTACTGCCAGATTTGGTTTCAAATATAGGCTATATAGCCTATCCACATTATATATCCACGTAGATTAAAAAAAGATGTGATGACAGACAGACAGCACTGATGTATTTTGTGTCTATTTAGTCGACTGCATTTATTGTGTTCCAGACATCAGCACTAACACACTAAAAGATTTTTTGTTACCTTGTACTGATGTGAGTTTTCAATTCATTGTATTTTTGATAGAATTCTAGATAGCTATAGAGGCCAGGCAGGCAAGCTGCGAGCTCCTGTTAGGATTTCATCACGACTGTTTCATTACCATTTTCCCCACAGAGATATTTTGACATTGACAGGCTATGTGCTTCTCACTTGGTCCTGAGAACCAGTCTGCAAAATAAAAAAGTGAGGGAGGCACTAAACGACAAGACAACCCGTGCCTCTGAAACACCAGGCCCTTCACATCCATTCATTTCAATCTCATCAATGCTAATATATAAGAGAGTATTAATCCCTATACTCTCAGCTTGATGCATAGAAATGTGGTGATGGTGTGATGTGAATGTTGATTTTTATTGCTAATGTAAGCGTGTCGTTAGATACGGATACTGAAAGATGCCTTTTGAGAGAGGAAATGGCCTCATGTCTGGATTGTGTGTTTTGGGATGAGCCTTATCGCAAGTGACTAGATGCAATACTGACCCCTACTGGAAGTTTACTACCCATGGCCATTTCACTGCATTGCTGGTGCAGGTGCACTCCTTACAAACTGTTTTGTTATTAAAATATTATATCATTTGACATCTTTATGATTGACATTTGTCTTAACTACCCAACGAGCAGTATATTTCAAATCAACTATTTTAGATGCATCTCAGACGTCTAGTAGCCTGTATTTACTTTTTAGCGATACATTTGAGTCGTTTCATTAGGTCACCATCACCCACTTTGAACGTGAAGGACTTTCACGTTCCAAAAACTTTCACGTTTCACGTCTTTAAACCAACTATGGTTCAGACTCAGAGCGCCTTTGTGCGCATGCGCGCCACATTTCTTTGAAACGCGTAAAAAACCGTAAGAGCGGGAACTGCCACTTTTAAATTTAAGTGTTTGACAAAGGAAGACTTGTGCATTCCAGATATTAAAGCTGTACAAAACAGTCTGTTATGATGCTTGATACTGCAAACAGGTAATTTTTTGCATTGATTTTACTTTATCGCATTCATAACTGGTTTAAAGCGCAAATATTACCGCATATTTTTATTCTAGTTATTTACCTATGGCAGCAATGAATCAGAAGTCACGTTTACAGGAAATAGCTTCTGTGTGAATATCTTAGAATGTCAACAAAACAAGTGATGTTTTGTAATGCAGACTCCTGGGGCCTGTTTCATAAAACAAGTTTACCAAATAAGTCAGGCTTATTTCAGTTAGTCTGATTTATTTTGAACCAAATCAACTGACAAGAAGTCAGACTAACTGAAATAAACCTGGCTTATTTGGTAAACTTGTTTTATGAAAAAGGCCCCAGGATTAATAACCTTCAAAGAGATCAATAGAGAAGAGAAAATGTCCAGGCCAAATATAGTATTTCATTGTTATGAAAATCCTTCATTGTTATGTGTAATGTTTTTGCAGCTTTTTTATATAACACTCCCTTTCAAAAATTAAGTCTTTGAGAGCAAGATATAAAAAAATAGAAATTAGTATGCATAAACTTTCAAGTATGACTTGGCTCAAGATAATGAACCAAAAAAGTTACACATTAGCTAAATATGTTAGCTGTTTCTATAAATTAGAATCATTATGCCTTAATGTATCAGTAAGAGCAAATATTATAAAATTTAGGTCCATACCAGTCTAAAAGAGTAGTGTACGATGAGTATTCCTGACCCTCACACGCCTTCACAGTGGAAAACATCCTTAAAAACACTAAGGCATCAAAAGCCACATCACTTTTTCCTCGCAACAGGCAGTCTCAACCTATCCATGCGTTCAGCTTTCTTCTTCTCCTTCAGAGCTTTGTACTTCCATTTAGGGATCTGTAGGTGCGATATGTCTTTTGAAGTCCTGCTCGGCGGCCGCTCCGGGATGTATGTGGGAGGAGCTGCTTTGCACAGCATGACTTTAGGAACCACCATCCCAGGACGCACGCTGCTCCTGCGCATCATGTGAAGCGGCAGGAGGCTGCTTCTCCTCAGGGCCATGGTGGAGGCCATTCGCGACGCTTTGCAGTAACTGCGGCTGCAGGACTGGCGCGCCGCTCCTGCTTCTTCGGCACCAGCAGCACCCTGGAGTTCTGGAAGAGCCGCTTGTAGTTGATGAGGCGCTCGGGCCCGAGGTTCTTCAGCTCAGCCAAGCGTTGTTTACGGAGGATGTCCTGAACAGCAGGGCGACGTTTGCCCACACACGGAGGGCTGCCCGGACACACAGTGTGGCAGGCGGTGGCTATGAACGGGCTGGCCAGCGCTGTGGTCATGCGCACCAAGTAGTCCATGGCACCTTCGTCCACAGGGTCGGTCTTCATGCTGATGGTAAACAAGTTACAGACGCACTCGGAGAACTTCCTCCAGCAGGACTTGGGCTCCTTTGAACGAGCTACCAGTTCGCTTTGCATAGGCCACTCCATGTGGTAAGAGTCACAGAACTGTTCGGCACACGGCTGCTCCATCAGTCGGGCCATCAGTCTGGCGGTCTCGTAGCGGCCCGTGAACAGGGCCCATTCCCTTGGATTCAGCTTACGGCCAAAGTCCCTTGCTTCAATATCTCCTCCTGCATAGCGAAAAACATCGGACAATGAGGGAAAATTAATGCCCACATGAAGGAACAAAATGGATTATTACGTATGCATGAACTAAATTAGGAACCCATATGAATTTTTCAGCTGATGATAGATACTGTACCTGTCATCATGAGAGACCGAACGCATTCGGCTCGACCCTGCATGGCTGCTTTCATCATCGCAGTGAAGCCATGGCAGTTCCTGCGCTCAGTGTCAAGCCCGGGAAAGTAGTTCAGCAGGTAGTTGGTAATCATGCTGTGACCTATAATTCAAAAGGACAGAATACATTTACAATAATGCATTTGGCAGACACTTATACAAAGCAACATCTTGGCTATGTTTACACTGTCAGTTAAATGTGACCCAATTCTGTCATTAAAACTGCGTCAATTTGGTACTTATCTGCGGTTTAATGATCTCATATTATTCTTTGAGCATGTGCGATATTTCAGATGGTATGGCAAGTGTAAACACATGAATCAGATATGGGTCACAATTGAAAGAACGTGTAAACGGATGGTCTAAAAAAATCTGATATAGGCAACAAATCAGAATTGGGCATCAAGACCTGCAGTGTAAACGAGGCCTATGAGTTCAAACAGTCCTTGAGAATCAAATCATGATCTCCACGCTCCACTGTTTGAGCTTCCGAAATACAGATGCAATATAAACAGTGTGCAAACATGCAAAAGTTAATGCCACACTAAGGGTTGTCAGGGCATTTTTATGAAGCTTTTTTTTATTGTCTTTCATTCTTTTTATTTGGGGGAGGGGGGTATTTTTTTGGAATGGTTAATCTGTGCATATGTTTCTTTTTTTTTATACCTCATTATTTTTCATCAAAATGTCATAACTGGATCTTCTGCTGCTGGGCTTCTCCAATCATTATCCAATCATTTATTCCCTTTCTTACAAATGACTGCAAGCTTGCATTCATATCTGCCTCCTGTCTGAACCAAGACCTCGTCCTAATTTTTTTTCCTTTTCAATAATCCTTTTCACTTGATATATGCCCCAATACCGAAGAGAAGATTTGTTGCTACTTTTGTTTCATCACGACTTTAACCCTAAGTATGATAAAGGATAATATATTGGCTCTTGTTTCATAGAACAGCCAAATGAAGGCCCAGGGGGATCTACTGGGAGTTGCTGATTGTAATTGTATGCCTTAATTTCCCTTACCTGCTTGTGCAGCTGTCATGAGAGCCGTATTCCCTTCATTATCCTGCCAGTTCACGTCCACATATGGACACTGCGAGAGTGCAATGACCACATCCACGTAGCCCTGGTAACATGCCACTATCAGACCCGTCTGTAAGTGGTGGAGAGGAAAAAATATGAGTCATCTCAACAGTCATTTTCCTGAATGTCCATCATTACTCCTGAAGAAAGTGTTTAACGTGCAAACTGCAGAGACATTGAAGCGGTTGAACCCTACTATATAGCAGTTCATTTAAGGGCAGGGATTGTTGGAGGAGGAGTTTCCACATCCATCTCTGGAGGGACTCTGAGGATAGGAGAGGTTGAGTGGTCTTATTTATGAGGTCGATGAGCTCATGATCTTCAGAGTCATGATCTTCAGAAGCATATTTAGACTGGTAAGTGGAGCCTATAGTTAGATCAGTCAATATTACTGCAAAGTCACTACTGCATATTTCTATGGGTATTACAGATGAAGTGAGAAATTCTAAATAAAACATTTCCATAAAACAAATACATTTTCAAATAAAATGTTATAGGCTAGCATGCAAAAAGCATAGTGTGCAACAGTGCCTCCCCATGTTTTCAGTAGTGTTTGGTTCTGAAAGTATTTTTTGTAACACTTCAGGGACAAATTCTCACTATTAACTAATTGCTTATTAGCATGCCTGTTACTAGCATATTTGCTGTTTTTTAGTGCTTATAAAGCACATATTAATGCCGCCTTCTGCATGACCATATTATAGATCTCTGAATCCTACCCCATACCTAAATTTAACAACTACCTTACTAACTATTAATAAGCAGGAGTTTGAGGCAAAAGTCATAGTTAGTAGGTAGTTAATAGTGACAATTGGTCTCCAAACTAAAGTGACCGTATTTTTCCCATAGGGGATTTAAAATTGTTTAAAAGTTATAAGATTATTGCTAAAATATGCATATAGTGACCGAGTCAGTTACACCATTCGCAGTGCTTCATGGGAGTGGGCAGGGACTACAGAGCTCATTTGGTTATTAATTTGCTTGTTTTAGTTCTCTGATTGGTAGCGGTTTCTGGGCACAATCATGGGTTATGTAGTTTTCACCAGGAATTCCACTGTTGAACACAATAATTAAATATATATATATATATGTTGAAATTTTGTGGGCTGATGGCTTCAACAAAAGCATATAACTTCAATTAAACAACCTTGTAGCTCTCAGTAGGTCTGTCTTTAAAGTTTTTTTATGTTATTGTTAAAAGTCAATCCCCCTTTGGAGAAAATGAATGGGATTTTTACTTCTGGTATTTAGACTCTAAACAAGTTACTGTATCTAAATACAGTAAAATGAAAGATAAAAAATCTTCTTTGCAATGTCTAACAATCAAGCGTAACAAACTGTACAGCTGAAGACTCATAGACAAATGCAGTGCAAACACGGAGAAGCCCGCTCTCTGAGTGTAGTACCATATGACAAATCACAAAACAATTCAGCAAATCTAAAAAACACAGATGAGTGAGGGTTACGAGGAAATAAAAACAAATGTATGAGGTCAGAGCCATTACTTGAGTAGTACAGAGCAGTTCGGTTTTCTTGTGTGTCTCCAGATTGTGAGTGATTATAGAGCACTACAGGCAGATGGTAAGCCCCATAAAGACTATTAGCTAAGATTTAGTATGGAGTTCCCTCTGGGCTCAGAGCGCTTTTCTGCTGGCATTTATGGTTCTTAACTCCAGAATATCAAGAAACTGAATATGATTATAGCTATAATGCAATTGATGTGCAGCTAAGGGAAAAAAAAAAACTAAGTTTTTTTAAAAACACAATTTAGGACGCATTGTCTGTCTCTATTAGTCACCCAGGCTCCCTTGCAAATATATATACTATATATATATATATATTTTTTTTTAAACGTGTAGATCAGTTTTAAAGTTTATTTCAGGCCAATAGCCAGTACAATATGAGATGTAGCAATTTCTACCTAGTGGTGGATCCCAGCGACACTTCATAGGGATCATATCAGATTACACAACACGGTCTTACAGGGAAGGGAAATGTCACGCTGTCGTAAGATGATTGTAAAGGAAGGCCTCTCTAACCTCCTAAAGCTCCCCCTCCTGAGATCAACAGGAGTTCAACAGTGAAGGGGAATACAAACTTCAAGGTGAAATCTAAAACTTTAAGCTACCGGATGTGCATCCCCACAGACAGCAGGATTCCTCAACCAAAAACCCTCAGTTTTTCTGTTTTAATTATCAGCGCTGCAAACAGGTTGATCATTCCCGAGACTGATAAACAGGATCATTAAATATAAGCTCTTAATGGTGCTGTTTAACTGTGCAGCACATATAATTTCCCCTGTGCTAATGGCTGTAGAATAAGATTTGTATTAAACAAATGATCAGGGCTTGTGTTAGTTAGGAGACATTTACATGCAAATGGGTCGTAGAATCTTAAAGGAGGACTACATTGCTTTTACTGCCACAGAGTCTTCTGCTTTGGGGAAAACAAGTGTTTTTCTGTCTCCGTGTGAGTAACCGTTTGTTTCCGTGCATGTGTTGTTTCTGTTTGCATTCAGAACATTGAGTTTTCAAACTGCACTGAGTTAAGAGTGAGTCATAGACCAAGCATACAGTCCTAGATAGAGCGTCATTCAACAACGATGAATAGTTAAATGAGATGTTTATTAACAAATTCAATGCTTGTACCAGGCGGCAAAGCATGGCAAACTATCTTTTTCAATACCGACATGGTCTCAGTGACTGCGGAGGCACAAAGGAGGGGGGCAATAGGTGATGCTTCATTTATTATAGCTCTATTTTCAGCAAGACAGACCCGTTTAGCAGTAGTCAATGCAATTTCAGTTAAAATGATTCATTGAGGAAGGAAGTCATCTCAATTCTCGCATATAATTTAGCATGACAATGGGTGGCAGATTCAAATTTAGGCTTTTATAGCCTACAGCCAGACTCCTTTGAGTGGAATTACGCTTGCATTATAAGTTCTGCGCTTAATGGACAAATTAGGGTTTCTCTCCTTATGACATGCAGAAAAAATCCCTGTCTATGCAGTATTTTGTCGTCTTCGAGAGCCTTTTAAAAGCTCAGGCATGATTACGATCTGCTTTGGCTGCATGTCGGACTGCAGTCCAAACTCCCATCTGTTCCTGGGCTTAGCTGGCTGGAAACTTTTATTTTTATAGTTTCAGTGTTCTTCATCACTTTAGATTTGGTAATTTGTGCTTTGTCTTATTATTTTTGTTTTATTCTATTTAGCTTTAATATAATATATTTATATATATTTCAGTTTTAGTTGTAATTTTAGTACTTCGACATATTTTATTTCATGCATTTGCTAAGAAAACATTTTTGTTTTGTTTTTCCATGTTATTTAATTATCCATTAATCCATTTATTTTATATTACTTTATAGGGGTTTCAAACTTTTTGATGCCACAGAATGTGATGATTCCCTTAAGAGGGACCCTCTTCCTAAAATTTAAAGGCCACTCTATATTTTAATGTATAAAGGCACATTTATACTGGGGAAAAAATAAAATATCAATGTGTGTAAAGTATTAACATATAGCCTATAATTTCTAAACAAATTTTAATACATTTTACTTTCTATGAAGTTTTTTAATTGAATAGTGTTTAATCTCATGATTACATTATTTAGAAAACACACTTTATTTTCTATTAATATTCTGTATTCATTTATTTATTTTATTTTATCTCTGAACTTTTCCACAGACCCCTTAGCACCACCTTGCAGGCCGCTGGACAGCAGTTTGTAAACTCCTGGACTTAATGACCATTCTATTTGCATATATTGACTATGTGGTGGGTGTCATGTCAATGAAAACGTCACTACGATCTAATATTTATAGACTCAACACAATTCCACCATGTGTCAAGAAGGCACGTATTGCTTAGAGCTGCCATCCAAGCCAGATTTCTTTCCTTATAGACTGTGCTTTTAATGTCATATTTATGTACGGATAAAAGTCTCAGCCTCACTTCAGCGCAATGTCGATATTTATGGAGGAAGGAGACAGCCTCAGCGCATGAGCTCATTCCCTGAGGAGCACTGCGTGGATCATGCATGCTTAAAGACTCTTTGATATGATAATAGCCTTGCATAAACATGACACTGTTATCACCCACATTGTCATAATTGTAAGCTTCTCAGAGCTAAGGGGAGTGAAAGGCTTTTTGCCCGTCTATAATGTACTCTTTAAACACAAGGTTTGATTGAATGGATTCTGGAAATTAATATGTTCGTTGTTCCAATATTCAGAAAACTCCAAGCAATGGTAATGACAGAGATTTTCCCACACTGCATGAGTACATTCCTGCAGTTGAATTCTTATGACTGATAATGTTTCAAGCTGTGGTGCCAAACCAAAGACCAACTCACTAGATATTTTTACTTTTTAAGACCGCTTAAATCTATTCAGAGCTGTCTTTGAGCCAAATGTGAGTCTTGATATGCAGGGACAACTGGTGTTTGAACTTGTTTTTACTCTTGCTAAATAAAATATAATACAAAATTAAAGATCAATACAATATTTAAAGCTTATTTTGTTAAAATACTCTTATCTCAGCCTAATATGTAGAGAACTTAAAGTAAGCCATTTGTTGCTGTAGAGCTTGACTTTCAACACTGAGGCGCTTTTAAAACATTGCTCTGTTTTTGGGAATCCTGACTAACAGCATTGATTCTACCAATATGGCTTTGGGACTTTAGGGGTGGGACTTTCTGTTTGTCTGACTTATGGCATGGTTTGGGAAACCTGTTTGGAAATAATATTTTTTACAGTTAAGTTTGGTGGCACAGAAAATATACATTTCACAACCATAGCAAAACTTACTCTGTTATTTTTGTCCATCTCTCGCACCTCCTCCTCCGTCACACCTTGTCTTATCATGATTTTGACGATGATGGCATTGTTAGAGCAGCACGCTTTAAAGAAGCTGATTGGCTCGGGACTCTCAGGATCCTGACATTTTTCAAAGATGAGCGAATCATCAGGTGGGTAGAAGGAATCTCCTGATGCAATGCTCTTGGTATCTGGTAGTTCTGAAAAGTCCAACTCTTCAAATTCTTGGTAGACGTCATCGTCGTCATCATCATCATAAGGATGATGGTCTTCATCATCTGCATAATAAGAGTCATCTGTCGGCTCCACTTTTGTGGAGCTCTGTATGGAGGACTCCTCATTGTTCGAACCTCTCGCTCGGTTGTGGCCGGTGCCGTGTTGGTGATCTTCGACCAGAAGTACACCTCCTGCAACACCATTCTCAGTTATTAGCACCATTTAACAATCCAACAGGTGGAACACAAAAGCAAAAATTGTGTCGGATCCAGAATGAGACTGTCACATAGTGAATGGTAATCCTAAAAACCAGTTATTGATGCAAGTAATAGTATGAAGTGAAGAAAACCACTAGAAGCAGAAGTTAAAGATCTCTTAGAGGCACCTTTTAGATATCATATCTTCTGCTCTTCAAGAACCGGTTGTACTTAAGTCCAGCCTTGGTTTCTGATTATCATATACATACTGAAGATTCATTTTTTTAACCTAAACTATCCCATTTTTTCTTCACTTGACTTGCTCTGTGATCCAATCTGTCTCTTGTTAGAAAATTCACCAATAGTTGAAAGTGAAGATGAAGGACTTCCATCGGAAAATGCTCTGACTGGCATGGGCACTGTTTCGAGAGAAGGCTCCTAATCCCCTTAGTCTCTTTCTGTCTCTCTCTCTCTCTCTCTCCTCCTCCCTCCCCTTTCACAGTTACATGTGCTGAACAGTAATCTTACTGTCCGAGGAATCAATGCAGTATATTTCCCAACTGATGCAACACAAATTTGCATCGAAGAATGAGCATAGCAGCACTCAACACAGCTGATGCCTGTTTGTCCACTGAGGACTTTTGTATCCGAGTTGTACTCCTGTGTACCACTATTACTCTTATCGCTTCTATTTTTAGCCGACTTTGATACTCACATGCACATCTAGAGTGACTTTCCACACTTTGACAGCCTGTATTTGACCATGATCCACTGCTGGCTCCACAAGCCACTGGATTAGTGGAAGGTTAATTGGATGCAGCAGAAATAACATGCTGCTGTGGATAAGCTGTTCTCTCGTTTGTGCTCCTAAAAAACGATAACAAACATACCTACACAGACTGTCACTTTCAATGTTTTTGGCCGCACTAAGACTGCTGCTTTCTAACAATCCATGGATTATGTTGCTTTGGGATGATGTATAAAGGCATGTTTTGTACTGATATTTCTGGACACATCAGAAACAGCACATCCTAGAGGCCGTTTTGGGTAAATTATCCAAGAAAAATGATCCGCTAGCTTAACCTGCCCATGGCCACTTTAATATCTTCACAAAAGGCCACAGGATCTCACATTTTCTAGTAAATATGAGAAATGAGATAAAGATGGCAATTAATACAGCCAATTATATTTCAGGATATCTGCTATCAACTAAATTTAGAAGAAAGTATCAACAAATGTGACTTCTCCAAACAAGTTGACATGGTGACAACTTGCCCTACATTAGGGATAAACTGTCATGTCAAGAGGTGAGTGGAATCATTGAGGAATATGGAAATAATTTACATTTCAAATAAAAAATACAAACATAAAACATTATTATGTTAGGATTATTTATACATTATATTATTATAGTATGTATTAAAATTTTAAATAAACTTTGTTTTAGTTTTTAATTTTAGTTTGCTTTAGGAATTTTGTGCTTTTGTCATTTCAGTTTTAGTCTCAGTAATTTTAGTACTTAAACATTTTATTTTTGTTAGTTGCCAAGGCAACATTTCTAATTACGTTCTTCATCCAATATTTATATTTTAATTAACAAAACCATTTTAATCGTTTTAGTTAACAACACTGATTCATAAGACCTGTACAACTTAACATTGCGGCCTACTAAAGGCAGGTCACTGTGTAGCTCAGACATGACACATCTATTACACAACTGTACACGGTGAGAGATTATGTGACTAACCCACAATAAACATTAAGGCTCATGAACTTTGATTGAGCATTCCGATTGTATACTGGTCACTCAAATGCTTGTTTACAAAAACATTTATTTTACTGTGTAAAAAGAAATTTGGTAGGAATACAAATGAACTGTACATCTTGCCAACAACATATATGACAAGAAATTCAGCTAACAAAATGTCAATGCCCACATCAAACAAATTAGTGTGATATAGTTTAATAATGAGAAACCATGGCAAGCAAATGAAAACAAGAGCCCCAGAAGTTTTTCAACTTCATGTTTCTTCATGAAACCTCCATTCAAGATGTTTGAGCTCGTTTCTGTCAGATCAAACTTTGAGAACTTAAGCATTACATCACTTGTTCACTGTCTGCGGTGAACGAGTGCCAACATCACAATAATCCACAAGTAATCCAGTCTCCAGTCCTCAATTAACATCTCGTGAAGTGAAAAGCCGTGTTTGTCCATCATTAAAGAGTTTTAATTTTAAACGATTGCTTACAGCTAAAATACAAACCTATAGACCTGAAAAATGTGAAAAATTCATTTCGTCCAAATAAAGAGAGAAATATGCACAGATCAAGCACCGCGTACAAGCAAAAACTCCAAAAAAGTGATGACAGTAGAGAACTTTTTTCACTGGAGGAAGCAATGGAAGCATTGTTATGGATTATTTTGGCTGGGAGCAATGGTTTAAAGTTAAATGTCTTATGTTTATCTGTTTTTCAAACACGATAGCTTTGTGTTTCTCAAGATGTTAATTTAAGACTGGAGACATGTGCATTACTTGTAGACAATTGTGATGCTTTTATCAGCTGTTTGGACTCTCATTCTGACGGCACCCATTCACTGCAGAGGATCCATTGGTGAGCAAGTGACGTAATGCTTCAAAATTTTTCAAAATCTGTTATGATGAAGAAAAACTCATCTACATCTTGGATAGCCTGAGGGTGAATAAAATCAGCAATTTTTCATTTTTGGGGTGAACTATTCTTTTAAACATTTAATGCGATTAAAGTATATACAGAAAGCAGTTTGGCTCATAAGATATTGCTAAAAGAGTTGGGACACCTTGGTAAGGTTGATGCCATTATTCTACATGCTTACAGGAATTGTCCTGTTCTAAATATATGTGTTCTGAATGAATTGTGGAATTAGTAGCTTTTTCAGCATTTTGTTGTTTTTGTACCAAACATCCAACAGGTTTATTAGCTTTGTGTGAATAATCAGTCTTATAAAGTCAGATGTTCCAAAATTATTATTGTGATACATCAGACATGCTTTAAAATTCATTTGTATACTAAACATCCTTATATTTCACTGACAGTAATCTTTTGTATTATTACATTTCTAATTCACTTGGTCAGTGAATTGCATGAAAATAAACAAATGATAAGTTTAATTAAAGACAAAGCACCGTAAGTACTACACTTTGTGATTTAATATTTGTAATAAAAGTTTTCAACAAAAAAAAACAAAAAACATTGTCTGCCATTATGAGTATGTAATTGTTACAGCGAGAGCCTCCTAGGAGGAGGTATGAAAACATTCAGAATACTTCTCACAAACATGCGATGAAAATGAAAAGGCTTAGTAAACCAGACACACAAAGGTGTTTAGTGCTGGACCACTACCTTTACCTGGATTCTAGCTGACCTCAGAAAACTTCAGAGGAAATCAAATCAATGGCTGATCAAACATGAAAACGGTGTCACTAGTTGCACATATAAAAATAGAACATTTGCCTTTCAGAGTAGCGCAAGCTATCAAGAAGCATACAGTATCCAGTTTCAGTGTAATAAGATACTATAAGGTCACTTATAGAATCTCAGCGCTGATTAACACCATCTCTAAAGCCATCTGAGACAAATTCTTCAGGAATCGTGAACCTGTAACGGACGCAGCAAACTTGAAATGGAGAAAAACATACTCTGCAACGAACAATCGAAAAGTTACATTATTTACAAACGTGTTGAGGATCTCCTCCTTATCTACAGACACGAGACTCTTCTACCGAACCGATGCAAGAATCAAAAAATGTTTTGGCTGAAAATGTTATCAGTTTAACTCATTTTAGTGAGCTCCCATACGTGTAAGGACTTAAAATTTGGTCTAAAGGGTTTCCGAACTATTGCTGCTCTTAAAAGACGCTTTCTTAAATTAAAAAAAGTGCAACAACCTGTGTACGTGCCAGAGTTACATCTATGAGAAAGTGTTGCTAGGCCATGCTGAGCACGAGACGGACATACAACGGTCGATATCAACTTGAACAGCAAACAAATATGCTAGCTCAACCACTGACGCAATTAGCACTCTAAACGATCTTCTAAGCTACTCGAAAGGATTTTTCAGAGTTGAACGCAGAGCTAGCAGACAGATCAGATTTGCGGCTCACTGTGAGCCATAAACTCTACCGTCAAACTATGCTTCGGCTGCTAGATACTGACTCTGTGCTTCTACGAATTGGTCAACAACAGTCGCACGCGAACTGTTGGTGAAACGAAATTCCCTCTTTTCCACATGACAGGAAGCAGATGGTGTGGCGTAACCATTAAATCCGCCTCCATCCACTTCTGGTCTGCACATAAAATTAGGGAGGTTAAATCATCGAGAAATGAAGGCAAGACACACTACCGAAAGCATCAAATCAAACAAGACCCTCTCATTCAAAAACGTCAAGACCACATTTCATTGAAAATTCAAACCTAATAAATAAAAAGGTACTAATGTGACAGTCCAGCTCCATTATGATCCAGACGTTTCGAGAGACTTTTCATCCCTGGAGTCTGACTGGCCTCTCCACGAGGGTGATGAAAGAAACCATGTAGGTCGAGTCTTGCCACGAACAAATCTCCACAAATAAGGTAACAACTAGATTTAATAAATTAATACACATTTAATCTTTTTTTCTGTTTTTTTTTTCTTTTTAGGAGCGAGACATTCTTTTAAATCCACGGTTGGCTGGCTGTAGGGATTCACTCTTTCGCCCCGTTTATGTACATGACTCTTTTGCCCCTTTATGCGGGCAGGGTCAGAGAGGCCAGAGGTCAGTTTTTTGAGTCTTAGTGGATGCGCTGGATGTATGGACGCACAGAGAGGGAGCAGAAGAGGAAGGTTGTTCAGTCATTCACGCATGCTCACACATGCTCGCTCACTCGCACACAAAAACAGTGATTCCAAAGCAATCCCAAGCTCTTTACTCCTGCACTGAACTGCTGTGTGTGGTAGTGCTGGGCTTGCCAGCTTTTCGTTCATAGTTCACAAGTCTCTGTCCAACAAGGTACCTGCATGGACGAAAAAAAGAACAAAAATCAACACAAAGCCCAGATAAACAAGCTTATCAGAAAAGTGTGTCAGTAAGGTGTGAAATTTTATTCTTATTCAAAAGTGAGAAATTATATTAAAAATGATCAAACATGCCCCAAATATCTCAAATTTAAGTTATGTATCATGCAATCTAATTATATATATGCCATATTATATTATTTATATTATATTAAAATGTAATAAAATTTCTAGGTATGATTTTTAGGTAATGGCCATTTAAATAATTTAATTGAAATATTTGACACTATTTTCAAAAGTTTGAGGTTGGTCATTTTTTTAAGTAGTCCCTTATGCTCACCCCATCTGCATTCATTTATTGTAAAATATTATAACCAAAATGCAATTTATTACTGCAATGCAAAGCTGAATTTTCAGCAGCCATTATTCCAGTATTAAGCGTCACGTGAACCTTCAGAAATCAATTTAAAGTGCTGATTTGTTATTTAAACTTTTTTCCAGGATTCTTTGATCAATAAAAAGTTCAAAATAATATTTCTTTGAAATAAATATTTTATAACATTATAAATGTCTTTGCTATCAATTTTGATAAATGTATTGCATCCTTGCTGAGTAAAATAATTTATTTATTTTTATAAAACAAAATCTAACTGTCCCCAAATCTTTGAATGGTAGCGCAATGTGGTAGTGGCACATTATTGACATTCTCTCAAGGTACAAAAACGTCTCTGAAAATCAAATCCACTAGGCATTTGTATGGGCAAGTATTGGCTCTTAAGAAAGTAGTTAATTTCAGACACTGTTCAAGACTCACTTGTCATTCTTGATGTGCTCATAAAGGCGCTTGAATTGTCGGATTTGGAAAAAGAGGATACCCATCAGCACCACTACCATCAGAAGGAAGGGGTAGATTCTCCTCTGCACCAGATTCTGCATCTCCATAGTGACCCCTACTCAGAGAGACAAGAGCTGGTTAGAATGGATAACTGTGCTAAAGTATTGTAACATAAGAGAAAACCTCTGCAAGAAAAACATGTCTTAAGATACATGCTGGTTTTTGACTGTTTAATTACGACTTCAGGCAGAAAGAGAGTTCTATTTTGGGTGGCTGAGGTCCTTGAGAACACACCTGGCCTTCTTAAGGCATGTAAGATATCCCTAATGTTCGGTAGCACAGCCGGTGATGAGCTAATTTTACCACACTACTCCCAAAACAGCCACTGACACAGCCAGAACGCTTTCAGTGGTGCAGTAACCGAAATGAGTCAGTATATGTGAACATATGCAGAATGATGGTGATATGCTCTTTATTGAGCCACAAAGAGTTGGAAGTGTCCCGACACGAACAAATAGGTATTTATTGGAATCTTAAATGTCACTATACAACTCCCATATGCAGTATGAAGGGTGCTCAACTGTTCAGATATCATCTGAATTTTAGCACTTAAAAAGCTCAAGTAGTCATTTACAATGCAGCTGTTACAACTGGACTTTTTCCTCTTTGATTGAAGACCACTCAAAGCCCCACATGATGAAGCCACTCGAATGAGTGCTAAAACCTCTTCTAAAAGATGAGAATCAAACAAAGTCCAATTGCAACGACAGTGTCGCTTATTCTGTGATGTCCAGGATGAAAGGAAACAAAGAACTTACTATATATAAGGGCCTATGAAATCAGTTTTATTTTTTCATAAATTCCGTTTTATTATTTCATAAATTCCCTTTTTTTTCATTTTAATTTTTCTGGACTCTGTTTTAATGGTTAAATTAAATTTCATTAATCAAAAATCATGTCTAATTAATTGTAATCATGAAACTGACAATATAACAGCAATTTATTAAAAGTTTAACTCATTTTTTTTTTCTCAAATAAGAAAGTTTTATTTTTCACCAAATTCTGTGTTTTTCAGAAATACTGTGTTGTGTATTTACATTTTTCTGCTCAATAAATTCTGGTAAATAATCTTTCTTGTAAATATTCCTTAAAAATAACGTTTTAATAATTTTAATAGTAGTAGTAATACTATCATTACATTAGGTAATAAGTTTCTGTCACATTTTCTTCAAGTTAAACCAAACTCTTATTTTGACGGGTTGCTGTGAAGACCTTTAGGTTTCTGTTTGTATATGATATGACGATAGTTTTTCTCAAAACAAATGCTAAAATGCACATGAAGTGACTCTCAGAGCACCTATGGAGATTATATAATTTATGTTCATGTACTCATATATTGAGGCGGCAAAGGCTGAAAACACTGTCTGCGCCATTCATTTACACAGAGACATGCAGAACATGCAGGATTCATATTTAAATAATATTTTTGCAGCTTAACATTCATAGACATTAGACAATATTGCGTATTGATTTAAGTGTACTGACCTACTTTTGATTTATCCATCCAAAATTTGGCAAATTTTGTGACAGTCCATGTTATACAGTAAATTCAGGTTTTTTTGGACTAAATTCTGCGATTCCGTCTGTGTTCTTTATATAAACCTCTCTGAAAACCTCACATTTATAATTCATATAGTTCAACTTTACAGTTGAATATATATGTAATTATTTAATTTTATATTTTAGAATTAAACCAGAGCCACATTTTTCTGGCATAAAACCAGTAAGGTTTTTGATTGACTGAATTACAGCATCAAACTTTTGAAAACTATAACAGATAATACAATTAATACAAATACAAAATAATACAAATACAACTAAGACTAATACAAAGAAAGTGAGAGCTTTGACAAACACCAGCATTGTTTCTACCCACCTAGAAGGGGGACGATGCCTACAGCAATCACATAAGGGATGCAGAGAGAAAGCAGCAGTACAACAATGACCGGTACCGCCAGCTTCCTGATGATGAAATGAAGGTCAATGTTCCTGATTCCATTGGCATACACCTGAAAAGCAGTAAATCATTCAGTTAGTGAGTGTATCCATCTATGGTCAAGCATCTATACCCTTAACAGCACCACAGAGATCATGAACAAGCTATAGTCACCGCAGCTACTAACCTGCTCAATAACGGTCTTCAACCACCACTGGGGACCCATGAGGGTGATGGCAGCAATGATTTTGGCATGCAGCACTCCTAGAGCCCAGTCCTTAACGATATAGAGAAAAATAAAGAGTCAATACCACTGACACGGCCATATCTCTGTGCCCCACTTAGCGCCTGTGGAAATTAAGTTCTCCAAACAGGATGGATTCGATTAGTAGGGCAAAAGGAGTCTGTTGAAAAACTGCCTGCTACTGGAGTAAATCCAACCAAAATCTGTTTTCCGGTACATCAGTGACACAGCTCATTAGCTCAAACAGAGAACAGTGCAAGGCACAAAAACAAAAGCTGGGTCAGATAAATACTGACACACAGTGGACATGTCAGATGTTATTTTTAAACTATGTGTATAAAGAACTCACAACACCAAAGAAAATAAAATTCTATCATCATTTACTCACCCTCATGCTGTCCCAGATATATATTTCTTCAGACTTTTAGAAAAATAATGAATCTCTATGAGTCCATGCAATGCAAGCAGGTTTGTGTTCTTCTGAATTCATATACTTTTAAGAGCATGAGGGTGAGTAATTATTGAGAGAATTTTAATTTTTGGGTGGAGTATGCCTTAAACACACAGGTGGCGTCTTAATGTAGAAAACTGTGACCATCAACATTTTCTCCGGTGATGTTCAATAAATGACATACTCAAAGATTGTCATTTATTCACCCTTATGATTAGTGCTGGGCAACAATTAATCGCATCCAAAATAAAAGTGCTAACACCTTAGAATAGGGAACGCAAACTATTAACTGCAACTTTTCCCTCAATAAACTCCTAATTTGCTGCTTATTAATAGTTAGTAAGGTAGTTAAGTTTAGGTATGTGGTAGTATTAAGGGAACTAAAATATGGTCATGCCCAATGAGGCAGTAATATGTGGTTTATAAATACTAATAATCAGCCAATATGCTAGTAATATGCATGCTAATAAACAACTACTTAATAGTGAGAATAGGTCCTTAAAATAGTGTTACCATAAAAGTTTGTTTATATATATATATATATATATATATATATATATATATATATATGTGTGTGTGTGTGTGTGTGTGTGTGTGTGTGTGTGTGTACTGTGTCTATTTATTATGTATATGTAAAGACACATAAATACAGTATATATTTTGAAAATATTTACATGTAAATTTATATTATATATAAATATATTTAACACAAACATAACATTTTTCTTAAATATATACATGCATATGTGTGTATTTATATATACATAAATATACACAGCACACGCATATATTTTGCACACAATATTTTTTATTTTGGCTGCGATTAATCGTTGCCCAGCACTATTTCAAATTAATTTGTCTTTAAAAATAAAATAAAATATATAAATATATATCCTTTGAAAGCCACTGGTTCTAACATGCAGTGTGAAAAAATGTCAACTATGTCATATGGACTGCTTTTGATACTTTAATGGTGGGATTTGTGTCATTTTGGAGCTTGATAGCCCCAGTCCTCATTTACTTTCATTACATGGAAAAAAGCAGAAAGAATATTCTTTACAATTAGCATTTTTTGTGTACTACGGAAGAAAGCCATAGGGGTCTAGAACAACATAAAGGTGAGTAAATCATACATCAGTTCTATTCTGGGTGAACTGTGCCTTTAAGAGCAGGACTCCTATTGGTGCTTTACCTGCCAGGGGTAGAACAGCGGCGTCTGATCCAGCGGCACTCTGAGAGGAGCTACAATCACCAGCTCGAACAGCAGTCCCAAGAGCAGAGGGATCACTCCAGCCAACAGCACAGCCACAATCAGTGTCTTCAGAATCTGAGTTCACACAAAACAGCAACACAGCTCATTATGGAATCATCTGTCTTTGGTTCCTTTGTATGTAATCAATAGTTTTTAAAGGAACACTCATATCACTGCACACAGGTGCAGTGATATGACGCAGCGCCTGAAAGTAGTCCCCAGCTATATCATAGGCTACTGAGCTGGGGACTACTTTCAGGCGTTGCGTCATATCACTGCACCTGCTGCACCCATGGTACGGCAGCAAAGTTCCTTGATTATTACGCCGGAATGAGAGTATAGTTCCTAGACATATCAGCCTAGAAAATCGCAACTTTTCATTTTCCGTCGGTCTTAGTACATGATGTAACTACAGAAGTGTCAACTTTTAAATAGGAAAAATATCGAAACTCTTTGGTCATTTTTGAGCACGATGCTAATGGTCTAATCAGATTCAATGATCTATGCTAAGCTACGCTAAAAGTGCTACCACCAGACCCGGAGATCGGCTGAATGGATTCAAAAATGGTAAAACTCAACTTTTTAACTCTTGGGGACTTGGAAAATGAGCCTATTTCCAAAAAAAAAAGTGGAGTGTTCCTTTAAGTTATGTATGTTGCAGTAAAATAACCCCAAAATCCTAATTTATTCCTCTCTTTTTCCATTCCTTTTAAGCCACACTGAAACCACTGCATTCAGTACCATGAGGGTCCACTCCTGAACCTTGAGCAGGATGACTCTCCGCCCCTGAGGCATCCAGGCCAGCAGCACTGTGATCGCTCTGATGGAGAGCCAGCACACATACAGCCCACACGCTGCAGTGTACAGCTCATGGATCTTAGCACTGCCCGTCCAGAAAGACATCAGCCAGCGTCCAGTGAACACTGTGACAAACACAGACAGAGAATTCAGAGCACTGCTGAAAATCTGTGAGATAAACTTTTCTATGCTCTCTCTCTCTTTGAAAGCAGAAAGATCAGTATGGAAATAAATAAAGGTGTTAAGGAAAATATTATTTAATAATATTTTTAAACGTTAAATTAATAGTCTATTATGCTCATCAAGGCTGCATTTTCTTTTAACAAAAATAAACAGTAATATGAATTACTATTTCATGGAGCACAAAAGGAGAAATTTCAGTTACACTTTATTTTACAGTGTCCTTGTTACATACTACATGTATTTACTATAGTAATACTAGAAAATTATGGATAATTACATGCAACTAGCCACAAACCAAAACCTAATCCTAACCCTATAGTAAGTATATGTTGTTAATTCTTATTACGCAGTACTTAAATGTAATTATACTGTAACAAAGACCCTTTAAAATAAAGTGTAACCTAAATTTCCAAGACTGTGTGGGTCACTGTTTTACATCCAATTACAACAGGGACTGAATATTCAAACTTCAAAAACAGCTTGAAAACACCATTAAAATGGTCCATAAGACTATTGTGCTTTAAGTCTTGCAAAGTTGCATGATAGCTTTGATTAACACAAGCTTTGAAATTTAAATGACTGATCACTTAAACTGCTTTTGAATCCTTTTTGAATATTGAAAGCTCATCATTGTAATTAAATGAAAAAAGCAAACAGCACAATTCTTTGAATTTTCATTTCATTTATGTTCTAAAAAGCAATTTGAAGGTGAGCAAATGATAAGATCCCAATTTGTAGGACTCTCACCTGGTAATGTGAGACACACCAAACTGGCCAAAAGCAGCGTCACACACATGAACAATATCAGCAACACAATCTACAAATGAGGCCAAAAGAGAAAAATAAACATTAAAGACATCAATCTGAAAATCAGATTTACAAACTCAAGACATTTACTGAAATATAAAAGTCAATCGGACAGCGTTGGAGTACCCTTAGTGGGAATTTCATGGGCCGGTGATAGGGCTGAAAGCCCACTGGGCCCCCCTGCTGCAGTATGGCCTGGTGGGCAGCATGCAATCCTTCGCCCACCACAGGAATGGCGTTGTTTCGGGCCTGCTGGTTGTTGTTGTTGGCTTGCTGGTTGGCATTGTTCTCATTGTCTTCCTGGTCTCCCAGCAAGTAAGAGTGCAAGTCTCTGAAAGGTGTGGCACAACGTAGCGTTGATTGAGATTATCATTACAGCGTCAAGATTCAAGAAAGAGATTAAAGAAAGGTGAACTAAACCCTCTTATTAAAATCAAGGTGTAGGCATAATGTAAATTAGAGATTTATTCCACAATGTGGACAGCTTTATTGATTTTAACAGGAGCATTTGTGAAAGTGCAGAACTCTGTACACGTGAACTCAAGCTGAACTGCACGGCTCAAACAGTTACATGAACTCTGAAGTGACAGCATTCATTGATTATAATGGAGTGAGAGCATAAAAATACCACATAAAATACATTTTAAGCTAAGATCTATTTAAACAAAATGAATAATTGCGACATCAACGGAAATATTCTACAATTATGATTCGTCATGATCGTGCTACCCTAACACAAAGTTCAATTCCAGTGATAGATTTTTTTAGGACAACACAGAGAAAACCAGGAAAAGTCATTTCAGTCCATGAGGTTAACGGACGTAATGAGCAACAGGGTAAGTGTGTGAGACTCACAGCAAGTAGCCAGCGGTCACGGTCCACGCTCGCACCAGACCTTTGAGCCACTGCCGTGTATGTCCCTGTTCCAACAGAGCAGGAAGAACAACCTGCAACAATAGCAACTCCAGAGACAGCTCACTTACTGGAGCATCGCTGAAAGAGAGAGAGAGGGAGAGGAAGTCATTACATTTGTATATAAACTACTGGTATCACTCTTCTCACTTAGCAATAGAGCATGACATTAACTTGTAGGTCACCCATAATGCTAAACCTCCACGGGTTCCCTATGGAACATCTAATTGGTTTTTAGAATAAAATAGCCTGGGAGTCATCTTACCAGATCTGTAGCATTTTTCCAGGCCTTACACCACCCTTTTGGTCCTCTTTAAATTACAATTTCACACCATGACTCCCAGACAAACTCATTTTATTTCATCCTTTCAATTCTTGAATACTAATAGGAACATTTTAAGTAGAGCCAACACTTCTGCCCCTTTAGTGTGTGCATGAGCTTGCTGTTGTGTAATTTATTTTAAGTACCGTTGTAGTCGTTCTGTAGCAACTTGTCAACAATATGCTTTTAAAGCACAACGATTTAAAAATAACCATGTCATCTATGTTTTAGAACCAGATGTGGAAGTTTCTTCAAATAATGCTTAACCACAGACTTTAAGGCCTGTTCATAACAATAACTATTATTGTTATTGCCACATCAATGAAGAATGAATGAACATTCTATTTACTTTAAGCACACACTGACATTGTGTCGTTTTCTGCTTTAAATACTCAAGCCTTTTAAAGTTAGCCAATTCTGATAGACTGTCAATGTTTTTATCATTTATCAGCATAAAAAAAAAAATCATTATGAAAGTTATTCTAACTATATTGTACATTATAATAATAGATGTGGTGTGCACTTCCCCATTCCCCAAAATGATTATTAAAACTTTGAAGTTACAAATATCGATATAGTTATCGTCCATGGCGTGAACAGCCCTTTATTCTACACAGAAATTGAAAACCAGTGATCTAAAAACTCATCATATTTTTCAGTAAATCTGAGGAGTTAAACAACAGGACATCAATTAGTGAACCAGGAGAGAACAGGGCGTTACGAAGTGTTAAAAAAAAACCCCCAAAAAACGAAGAGATAGTTCACCAATAAATGAACATTCTGACATCATGTATTCACCCTTATGACCCATAAATGCATGACTACATAAGATATTTTGAATAATGTCTGTTTTTGTCCATAAAATGTATGTCAGTGTGGACTAGTGTTGTTTTGGATGCCAATGGCTTTCATTGTTTGGACAAAATAGCTGAAACCTTCATATGGGTTTGGAAGTTCAAACACTAGCTTTCTCAGTCATTCAAACAATATTTAAACCACCCAACATGTGAACTATGGCCTCTTTCCACAGAAGTTAGAGTCAGTGCCCTAACAAACACTAGAGCTGTTCAAAGTACTCTCCTAGTGACGATTGTAAAGCTCAACACTGCTGAGAGGACAGCAGGGTTACATGGGAAAAAATACCCTACACAAACACAGAGTGAGGAGACTTTCTATGGCATTATTGTTGTGGACATTATATTAATAGCTCTCTGCAAGATCAGACTGTAGTAATGCTATGCTGGGAATGATGACATCAGGTGTAACACACCTGCCAAATGATGCAACAGGCTCACCTGACACTACAGAGAGTCCTGACACTCATTAGGTAACGAAGCAAAGGTCTGACATGACAGCAGTAATTAGCACTTCATATTTATGCCCCTTTTAACCATGAAGTCACACAGAGAAATAACTTTGTTTCCTCTGGTTGTAATCTCAGACTGGATTTACACAGTAAAACAAGCAAAAGCACCTTGTCCTCAAGCTCTGAATCTTTACACAAAGTTTAGGCAATTATCACAAGGAATATTAAGCTTTAAGACTATGATAATGAGATGGAAATAAATTTTATTTACCTGTAAAGCATTACATTGTAGGGAAGAAATGAAGGGAAGATGTGTTTGATTATCCGGATAGGAAGCCACAACATGAGAAGAACGATTGAGCCAAACACAACCTGAAAAGAGAGAAAAACCTTTTCATTTTAGAACATGGAAAACAGAAAAGTACGGAGCACTTAAGGGAGGACATGGTGACGGGAAAAAATAAAAGATGAAAGGAAAAAAATAAAAATGCTTTTGCACTCTCTCACAAAAGTATCGTTTTCTACTGAGAAACTCTGCATTTGCTCACAAAAGATTTGCATTCTCTCACAAATGTACTGCGTTTCTTGAGAAACCTGAACATTGAAACAGTTTTCCTCCCACCTTGTATTACTTCCATCACAAAAGTTTCCCGGAGGAAAACTATACTTTTGCAAGAGAATGCAAAACCACTGAATAATTGTTCCTCCATTTTTTTTTACCATCACCATGAAATTTAAGGGGATCCGTTGAAAAGGGTCTCAAAAATACTTGAACATTTACTCACCACTGATAATATGAATCGTCTCAAGTGTCTATATATTGGTAGGTGTATCATTTCCTGCACTGGGTTGAAATCTGGATCATTCAGATTTCTGAGAAACCACAAGACTCCAGGCCTTAGAACCTAAGAAATACAAGTACAGCGCTTACATCCCTAAAACATCTGAAAACTCTTCTGCATGATTAAACTGATAGAAATGCCCACCTCTCTGAGTAGAAGAATGAAAGAGGCAAAATAGAAGACATAGACCATCCCCACCAGCCAGTGAAGGAACATGGTGGTCCCAGGGGCTGATTCAAAACTCAGCTCTCTGTCTTTCAAAGAAGCATCAAACATTTCCTACAAAACAGAAAGATAAACAAATGTTAACCTCTTCTGTATGACAAATACTAAGTTTAAGGTTTCTGAACTAAACTTACTAAGGCTTTAAAAGGTGCACTCCTTAATATTTTCCTCGTTAAAAAAAACTGAAGAAATGAAGCAGAGCAGCTGTCATTGAGATGAATGGGAATGCTAACCAATAGCTTTCTCCAATTATAACAGACCTTTTTGGGCCGACATGAACAGAAATGCATACCTTAAATTAGTTTGATAAAATGAAACTAAATACCAGAGAGCAGATATCAAGCCACCAGCCGCAGATGAGGGGGAACACGCCAATCTCTACAACTACTAGAAGAGACACCTGGAAGAAACAAAACATGAGCCTCAATAAAAAAAAGTACATGATTGATACTCAACGAATAGCAAATATAAAACATATGCATAGCAGCATAAATAAGTGTATTAGGCCCAGGCCTGTAATCTAAGCTTAGATAATGTAACCTAATTATATAGCATTAATGTGACTGAGAATTAAAGTAAATCCCCAAGATCTTTGGCAAAACCAGTTGTTGCAACCAATGTTATTATTAAGTCATTGTTTTCGCCCTTTCCAATTACTCGACAAGTTTAGCAAACATGGCTTTACACTGCATATAAAATGCTGATGTAACTGACCTTTACGACAATGTAGCAGACTCCTAACAAGCGGCGTGATCTTTGAAATCTAACCAGTGCTGCTAATCCCTGAGATCTGAATTAAGGAAAGGAACATCAAGGGCCGTATTACAGAAACTTCCCATTTTAAGATAACATATATGAGTTAACATATGAGAAGGAGTATTTCTGTAATACTGCCTTAGATGACAACATAAATTGAAACTGGATGACTTGGAGGTAGATGTGTGGCAATTTCATAAAAAAAGAAAAAAAAAAAAGAAGATGCTAGTCATACATCATGTGTGACTTCCTGGAGGACTTGGTAAACGAGAGAAGGTAGTTTCTAAGATTGTGATTATTTCAGGTGTTATTGAGTGTTTAAGGATACATGACACACGATGAGTGTGATGGCTAAAAGGACATATCCAACTATAGTAGTGATGAGTCCCTCAAAGTGTGAGGCACGAACCTGAAAACAGATGAGAGACAGTTGTCAATGTTGAAACTGCATTTACATTATTTTTTTTTAATCAAAGCTGGATAAAAAGATCTAAAACTAATCTGATACTTACATATTCTTCAAAACCAAGTCCAACCACTGAGAAGTGGCCAATATGGTAGGGACAGAAAGCTGAGAAAGGATGATTTTAAGAGTTGAAGTTTGTAATTGAAAAACAGCCAATAGTTAAGTTTCCATCCACTTATTTTTATGCGCATTTTGGAAATCGCATAAAAAAAAATTAATAAAAAAAAAAACGCTGGGTGGAAACGCCAAGATGCTCATAAATTCTAAAAATGCACATTAAAAAAAACCTATACGCTCAGCGAAGTAGGATAAATTTCTTATCCGGTAAGAAAACATGCGCATAAACTACGATGGAAACACTTTTACAGAATAAATTCCTTAATGCGCATCAAAAAAAAGACATGTGACTTTGCGATGGGACAGCATAACTGGACCAACCAATGGACCAATCTCATTGCACAGCATCTGAAATGCTAGTTTTATCATTCTAAAATGCTTGAGCAAAGTCTAGTGCTCCATTATAATTAACTCCCAGAACTGTGTTCCCAAACAGCAAGCTCCGAAAAAAAGATAACATGACCGCGTTTCGTCTGCGTGCTCTGAAGCTTGTAATTTATTGTATACAAACATTATTATATACAGTGCCTTCTCCCACTGCAGCAAATTCATTTTTTCTTTGTGATATTTAGCGCAAGTTAATCAGGACGTGACAATTTTGTTCTCTTCAACTCACTGGATGGAAACAATGCTTTATTCGCAAATGTTTTATGCAATATTCCAATTTTGCACATAAGTTTAATGAGAAACTTTGGATGGAAACATAGCTAATGTTTTCATATTGGGTTACTGAACATGAATGCATTCATGCTATAGATTTGTTTTAAATAAATCTGAAGTGATGCTTACCAAACACCAGGATGAAGAGTGTGTTGAGTGAGACCACCCAGAACACATGTTCCTAAAGCATGAACAAAGTATTTATTTTTAGTTCTTTTGAACTGGATGTTTTTTGAGAAATTAAGTATTTGTGCGACTTACCAGAAAAACCAGGGACCCATCAAGCCCAAGCATCTGAAGAAAGAGGGAAGAACAGGTTTAATGTTTCTCTGAAATATATTGGTATGATGTTGATACAGTGACATACAGCACATGGTCTCACCCTTTCCCAAGTGAGCTCTTCAGCTGCACGATCCCATTCCAGAGCATTCCAGTTCATATCATCTGCACAGAACATACACAATGTTGCAGTCCAACAGCTTTTTGCACCAGTTTGCATTTGAAAAAGTTTCTCATTTTTTAAATTAAAGCCATCATACCCTGTGCTCCATTGTTGGCATCCGCCACATCTTCGGCTCCTCCATCCTCCTCATCGTCATTATCCAGCTCCATATCTTCCGCATGGTCAGCGAGGAGGTCAGGAGCTTCAGCCGCTGCAGCGTTTTCTGCTGGAGGTTCAGCCGGTGCGGGCATGGGCTGGTTTTCAGCACCCCCATTACCCTGGCCAGCAGCCTAATGGATAGGATATTAATAATGAAGAAAATTGGAATCAACTATGGTGGAGTCTGTACATAAAAGGTTTTATGAAGAAGTAGTAGTAAACTGCATCTGGATCAAACCAAGAAAAAAACAAACCGCTATATTGGTAAGAGTGCAGTCTCCAGAGATTCAGGGGATAATGAGGGATTTGAAAATGACAGAAGGTCAGGCAGGCTACAGTGTTGTGCTCAAATCAAAATTATAATTACAGTAAGCAGGAAGCAAAGTAAACAAAGAGGGTCATGGCGCAACATGTATAATTGGTCTCTGAAGAATATCAAGCTTTCAGAAAGTTTCGCTGACTTAAGCTGCAATAGGAATGTAATTTTTGCTGTACAGAAGTTTGCTGGTGTGGAAAATTGTGGAAAAATTTAAATGAAAATAGAAAGTTTATTAGGAATAAACAGAGGTTTTTGGGCTGAAAATATAATTTTTTTGGCTAAACATATTTAAACAGTTTTTTATCATTTGCACATCACAATAGAGTGTCAAAAAATATAATATGGAATTTGGAATAGAAATGCTTAAAGTCTACATGTATCACATTTTCCACAAAACATTGATAATACACAATATTTCCTGAGCACCAAATCAGCATATTAGAATAATTTCTGAAGGATCATGTGACACTACAGACTGGAGTAATGGCTGTTGAAAATTCAGCTTTACCATCACAGGCATAAATTACATTTTAAAATATATTCAAAAAGAAAACAGTCATTTTAAATTGTAAAAATATTTCACAATATTACTGTTTTACTATATTTTTGATCAGAGAAACGCAGCCTTGGTGAAGAGTCTTCTTTAAAAAAACATTTTGAAAAATTCCCACAGACCCCAAACTTGTACTTGCCAATGTAATGACTAAAGTAAAAAGAAAGTGTGTTGTAATATTATTTTTTTTAATCATTTAATTTTAGTTATACAATTTTATTAGTGAATCACTATTGTTTATTCTAAATCCATTAAATTTTAGTGATATGCATTCAATCAGATGAAAAGTGATGTAATGTCACATAAATATCCTCATAAAAAAAATACCTCATTAGGTGGTCCTGCTGCATTAGCAGGTTGCTGCTGGTTCTGCTCCAACCATAACGGGGCTCCACCATGAACAATCTGCTCCCGCAGCCACACCAGACTGATGAAGGCGCAGAGGGTGCAGGTCACCACAAAGCAGCCCTGCAGGCAGTCGGCCAGCAAGTTCTCCCTGCAGAGGATGAACATTCACTGGTCATCACTTCTGAAATATCCATCCATTACCATTCACCACACAACCATGTCCACGGCTAAACCAGAGACCGCAGCGAGGATTGAAATAACCCATCATGCTCAGAGTTCACAATGAGCTGATCCACAATGTAAATGAATATTTTAAGGAGAAAACTGGAGAGCTTTCCTGTCTGGTACGTACGTGGAGAGCATGTCTAATGGCAGAGTCAGGAGAGAGCTTACGGATCCAGTAAACAGACACTTATAGATGCGACCTACAGGAAAAGGAGAACATTATGTGAGTAACATGGCATAAAATGCACAACATGGGGATAAAAGACAGCGAACTACTCACAGCATACCAGACTGTGACCTCTGGGCATCACTTACATGCTGTTAGAGGTACAACCCCCAGCCACGCAAAGGCAACAAGCGTGTAATGAAACCAGTATCGGATAGCCGTGCCTATACTGGTGACCAGTCCTGCGAAAATGTCCTGCACTGGGAGCCGTGAAGGCATGTCTGGAGAGTAAACTGAAAGAAAAAGAGATGAGGATTTTAGTGCATTTTATATTACAATTGTAGATAAACATTTTGGGCTCCTCCCAATTGGAAGTGTATCATGCAGTACTGAAAATTAGAAATTTAGATTAGACTAGAAATTTAATTTAGTTCAAATTTAAGATGCTCATAATCCTTCGCAAACTATTTCAACAAATTAATGAGATTTTTTTTTTTAAGTTGTTTAATAAATATCTTACTCTTCAATAAAGATCATGACTCTGAAAAACATTCAAAAGCATAACTCTACAAACAGAATTACGGAAGAGGCGTCTCTAAAGCATCTCTTCCAAACTCAGAATCAAAAAACAATTATTGTTCACATAAACACAGATGGCAACATTTAAGAGCAAACAAAATGTTAACAAGGATGCAGTGCTTGTATCTAATTACATGCATCTAATTGTCTAAATGCATCACTTAAGAATATTAGGGCTTTCTTTTTCTTTTTCTGATGAACATTGTGATCTTAAAATAATTATTTAAAAATATATATTTTTTTTACTATTATTACATTATCCAATGTAAAACTGAGTATTTAAGAAAATTATATTATAATTATTTTATTTTAAATTACAACTGTAAAATTACAATATTAATATTTGTGGCTGTCATAATTCCTTCATTCTCATTAAACTATCAAGTTTTTATTTTGGTAGAAAACCACAGGGAGCCCTTTAAGATTCTCTTTTGTTGACAACAGCTGGTATATAAGTGCTCCTAATAAGTTTGAGAAGATGGTTGGTGCATGTTCCATACCCAAATATGTATGTTATAAATGACCCAAACTCAAAGCACATGCAGAGAGGATTTCGTCTGGAGTAGCATTAACTGAGAACCGAGCCGTTTTGGCACACTGAAAACACAGCATCATGAGCTGCTCATGTGTACAAGAACACAGTCACTCTAAAACACGCGTCGCATAATTTAATTAAATCACAGGCTTCACGATTTAATAATCTCACTAAGCCATTTTGCGATTTTGGTGCTATTTTGTTTAAACGTGTCATTCTATGATAAGTAATACATTAAGTTACCACAGAAAACTGGAAGTAATGCTTTCCAAAGGGCTTAAGTTTACATTCCTCCCAATGCTTTTGAAAAGCAAAGACCAAAACTAAATCAAAACACTTTCATTGTAGTAAAGCCATGCAACAACTTACTCTGGGTGTAAAAACCTTTTTCCACTTCAGCATAGAGGAGCAACGTTAGACAACATGAGTGCAGTGCTTTTACGTCACATGATCAACCCATAGAACCCTATCGCTCTGAAGCACACAATCGCTGCTATTGAACAGGCCATTCGAGGCTGTTGTGACTCTATAGAGCCGTTCGTGGTTTTACCTCCCCTGAAGAATGTAATGAGAGTGGGTTACTTACTTGGCGTGAAAGCAAATCTGTGCTTGCATAATTCGCAGTACTCTTTTCTGCTGTGTTTAAGCCACTGGACCAAGCTGTGAAAACACAAGAGGGGGCAGGATGCGGGTGTGAGGACGATGATCTGACTTGTGTGAAAAAGCACTGAAAATCCTGCTTCGTTTCCCATTTCCATAAGGGAAG
This sequence comes from Schizothorax lantsangensis, assembly GCA_027422415.1. Classification (NCBI taxonomy): domain Eukaryota; kingdom Metazoa; phylum Chordata; class Actinopteri; order Cypriniformes; family Cyprinidae; genus Schizothorax; species Schizothorax lantsangensis. The sequence goes on along the minus strand of CM049845.1, from coordinate 22,689,752 downwards.
AATAACAACAGCTGGAACTGTTACATTGAGGAGGACCCCTGAGCTCATAAGTTACAGCTAGTCGGTTAGTCAAATGGGTGTTGCTGACGCTTTCCATTCAGTGACCGAAAAGAACAAAAAAACTGAACACAAAGCCTTACAAAAATAACTGGCCCCAATAGAATGGTTAACCTAGATCTAGAAAATGCCAAATTAGCCAATTTAGGGTATTACAGAAATGTGCAATACAACTAAAATACTATTTTATTTTTTATTTACTATCTTCTTTTGCCAAAGCAATACACACTACCATTCAAAAAGTTGTGGTCAGTTACCTTTGTTTAAAGAAATTCATATTTTTATTCAGCAAAGATGCATTCAACTGTCTGATTGAAAACTAACAGTAAAGACATTTATAATATAACAATTCTTATTAACCTTCTTTTCATCAAAGCACCCTGAAAAAAAAAAATCTGCGTTTCCACAACTGTTTTCAACATTGATAACACAAGATGTTACATTTTAAAATATTTTTCACTGTGTTTCCGATCAAATAAACGACCGGATATATAATTTGCCGCCAAGATATGCTCACCAAGCATCTCTTATGCTTGGTGAGCATAAGAGACTTCTTTCAAAAACTTTTTAGAAATGTTATCGAACCCAAACTTTTGAACAGTATTTTATCAACCAGACTTCCACTAAATCATCTTAACTATGCTTATGCACTTATTCCTGCACTTGTTGACTTGTAAGCTTACTAATGGACAGCAAGGCCTTTGTCAGATCAGATCATATTCTTGTTTGTCAGAGCTTAGAACTTCTTCTTACATTGCAAGTGGTTTTCCATTTCACGCTGTCCCATTTTTTGCCATTACTGACTCGTCTTGAGTAGGACACCTAGAATTATTACTGCAGGACACCAGGCTCAGTGTAGTTACCTGCTTAAATTACATCATCTGAATTTTTTAGCAGGCACAATAAACTAATAATAAAGTGCCTTTAGACATGAGCCAGCTGTCATCATTGAATGTTACTTCTAATGTCCCATTTCTAAGTCTAAAAACAATGCACTCTAAAAATCTGACATGTACATAAACATTGTATGACCAAAAAAGCATCTTATAAAACAGTATAAAAACTTTATTGTACAGGGAATTCGTCACTGAACGAATGAACAAAGCTCTTACCATTCTTGGTGGATGAACTTAATACTTCCAGTACACACGCAGGGATGGAAGAGGGGTTTGTCCTGAGTTCCCTCAGATCGACACACCCTACATATATCAGCTGCCAGAAAAGATGGGCAAAATAAACATTTAAAACCAATATGTGCAGAACACATTAAATTACATGAGAATAAACTGGATATGAGTGCTGCAACAAAACACTTTACCTGCCAAAAAAGTAAAGAATATGAGTTATGAATTAGACTTAATACGTTTTATGTTTTTCAATTTATACTGATGAAAAATACAATGGTAAATACATGCAAGATTATTCCTTGCTTTCTTGGCAATCAATTTCCTGGTCATTTTTGCCCTCTTGCTATAACAACAATATAAACCTTAACTAGATAATAACGAATAACATGAGAGCCAACTATCATTCCAGCACACATCAATTGGATCTCATTTCAGGCAGTGTTTTAAATATGGCATACGTGATTTGACTGAAAATGTATTTCATATGTCAGGTGCGTTTACACCTGGCCAAAATACACAAATAAACCATTCTACGTGAATTACACGTTATGATAATGGCTTAAACTACTTTTAACAATTTCTATGACGTCCTTTAAAGTCAAAAGCAAGTTCAAATTCATATTATTTGGACGTGCTTGGAGGATGACAGCTGGACTGAAGACCAAGCTGGCAGGGAAACATTTAGCTCGTTAGCTTGCAAAGGCCACGTCAGTTACAGATGCATATTTGGTTGTGCGCCCCGGCTAAATTATCATATAATGCTAAACATACATTTGTCAAAGCGCATTTAAAAAGCAACAACATGGAAACAGACAGCAACCACAATGCCTCCGTGTCTGGACAGCTTACCTTCTTCGGCAGTGTCCATCTTGTTCGGTGACGCACTGTCCTCTTTACAGTGAACACATAACACACCGCGGAACAAAACACAATATCAGCTCACAACTACGCTAAAATGCAACATGACGAAACCGATCCAAGCATGAACGCCACGTAACCCCAAACCCGAACCCTTTTTCCGTGTAGTGCTCACAGATAGCGCTGATCAAGCTACTTGTTAGTCGCCTATATTCCTGCTCGGCTGAACATGTTTGTGGCCTCTGCATCCGAGTGTGCTGCCACGGTTTCGATTAACGGCAGAACAGCGCGCATGCGCAGAGAGCGCGACACTTTCTGGCGTTTTCCGGTGGTGACTGCGCTGGATTGTATGTGAATGAATTTACGTGACTACAGCTCGATGCATCAAGTTAGCATATTTTTTAAGATCTAATCATTATTATTGTTTAAAATTAAGGATACAATACGAATGTATTAGGAATATTGACTTATTATTGGCCTTGTGTTTTGTAAGTAACATTTTGTATGAGGATATGGTCCCCACAATGCAAATAAGTTGATTTGGTGGTGTGTAATGCTCTGAAAGGCTTTGTGCTGAATGGAAATGTTTTATGTAATATAAATTAGACGTGTTAAGGTTTTAATGTGGTTTTAAGGTTCAAATATGCATGCAACTTTTATCAATATGAGATGTTATTTTTATAATAAATGTGACATATTAATACTTAGTCAATAAATTTATTCAAGGAATAATGTTGGATTATTTACATAACATATATTCTTCCCTATGAGTACTTAAGATGTACTTTTACTTAATAAAAATAATAAATATATTGAAGAAGATTTAAGGCCTGTTCACACCAAGGATGATAACTTTAAAGATAACGGTAGGTCTAAAAATATTTCTCAGCTCTAACAATAAAGGCACAGAGAAACATTATCATTGGAATAACTTTCAGAATGATTTTTTCCAGCTAATGAACAATAAAAAATAGGGACACAATCAGAATCAATCCTGCTATAACAAGCTCGAGAATTTAAAGTGGCAGACAAGAATGTGCTTAGAATAAACAGATTATATCGTACACTGATATGGATGCTAATATAGTTATCTTTATAGTTATTGTTCTTGGTGTGAACACGCCTTTAAACAAGAACATAAAATATTCTCATCAGGATATGATCACTCCACATCGCTGAGAAAATATACATAAAACCCTTTTCTTTGTCATATAATACAAATGCAGAAAAAACTAACTCCTTATTTTCTTTACTAAAACACAGGGATATTTAATTAGGAGCAGAAGGCAGACAAATTAGGCTATGTTTTTCAAGCTTACATGAGAGAGACAATGTTTGTCAATATTATAAAGAAAGACCTGTTTCTTTAAAGAAACTTAGTTTGTCATTAGTTCTTGTCTTTCACTGTCTTTATCATTTCTGATGGGAGGTTTGAATGTCTTTGCATTATAAACCCAAACAGTATCAATTCCCTCTCCAGCAACATCATCAGGAGTCCAAGTGGGAAATGGAAAGCGACAAGCTACTACTTTGGCTGAACTCTGGAGCTCTGTTTGGAGCTTGACTTCAAGCTGCTCCATCTGTTGAGAAAACAACAATAATGTCTGTCAGATTGTAAAAATATTGTATGTACACATGTATGTATATATAAAATGAGTCAGCCGGTCTTACCATTTGAGGAACGCCAAAGATGACCACATTGGAGTACTCTGAAAAACTGACCTATGAAAGAAAGGACAAATTATACTTCTAACACATGTGGCTTGATTACATACAGATGATCTGTAAATACTTAATAATTTAGGTACAAATATAATGGAAGATCCACATTTAGATTATGATTGACCTGTCCTCACCTTCCAAAGGTTAGAAATATAAAAAGATGTGTTGTGATGAACACCTTCCCTCCAGGCTTTGTAACGGGAGTACCAGACCAGCCATGGGTTCAGCTCAAAGCCAACTGCCTTGAAACCACTTTTTGCTGCAGCGATAACCTAGATCAAACCAGAAACACAGAGGAACAAGACTTTTAGGACAGGTTAACAAACTGTGATCATCTAACATCAATAATGTTATACAGTTGTATTGTAATGCTGATATATACCACAGTGTTGAATGATTTTTATTCATATACTATGGTATTTACATGGTACTGTTTGTTAGCGCAAAAGAATAAGTTTTACATAAAATATTCTAATGAAATATAAAAAAATATTATTATGAGGATATGATCACTTATCTCTGAGAAAATTAAATATAATTAATAAAAGCATTTTCTTCGTCATATAATAAAAATGCAAATAAATAAATAAACAAACACATAAATATAAACATATTCTTATTTTCTTTTCCAAAAATAGTCAAAATAAGGAAACTCACTATCCGTCCATCTCCGCTGCCGATATCCACCAGAGACCCTGATCTAGTTTTCAGAACCTTAAGAACGTGTTCGATTTGAGTCCTGGTTGCAGGTACAAACGGGAGACAAACTTTCCTCAGTGCTGGTGCAACAAACGGTCCGGTCACTGCATACAGAGCGACCAATGACCCTCCGACGACACAAGTCGCAATAATACCGAGTCGTTTTTTAAAAGCACCGTCTCCAGCTGATCCCTGCTTATAAGTCTCTGTTGAGGGATTTGATTCTATGCCAAAGTCAGACATCCTAAATGAATTTAGAGGGACTCATTAACTGACCTCCTGCCCAATGACAGCACGCAGCTTTTGACAGATTTGCAATTAAAATAGATCAGGTATGCAAGTAATCAGCCAGACATTTAAATAAATAAACGGCATTATCATCTATAGATATATTATAAAACAACCACAGAACGTTTACATTAATTCACGAGACGAGAGACATGAGAATCGGTGCATCTCCTTATTTGTCCGACGACAGACTGAAGCGCATTGGTTCCGCTCTCTTTCACTTACTAGAGACGGACATGCAAATACTATTATTTCATGAGATCATAAAAATGACTTGAAGAAACCTAACGAATTGTGGGTTCGAGATGTATAGCCTGTTAATTAACTGTCTTTTTAAACAGTGGTAAAACTTTATCCACTGCAATTACTTTAATACACCAGAGGGAGGCACTATTATGCGGATGTACTCACAAACCCCAATGTGTCTCCAATCTCTGACTGCTGCTGTTTTTCGACTTTAAATGACAGATGTAATGAAAACAGTACTTTTATAGTATTTAAATGTTATTATGACGAGGTTGGCAATATTAGAAATGTTCACATGCCTACAACCAATCTAAAATTTTACCAATAAGCAAGGAAAGAGGAGGCAATGCAAAAAGGCACCTTTTTAAAGAGTTTTTGTTCTACATGGCATTTTATAATAAAAATGCAATAAAATGAGACAGCATAACAACTTGTTTGTAATTTTATCAGTAATGTGATATGAGAATGAAAACTGGAGCATGAAGGGTAACAAAAGTTTAAAAGAAGCACAAATTTTCACATAGGCATAAAGGCAATGAAAATACAAATAAATTAAGTCACAAGTAAAACAAAATTAAATTAAACCACACAGCTCAAGGAAAGAGAGAAGCCTGTCCCACATTACAAAACACAAAGGTGAAAATAGCCATAGCAGTAATGACATGCTTTTATGTAATGTTTTAAATAATACCCACACCAAACAGCATGAATCAAAATATTTACATCAAACATATGCAATGATTGAGTGTCCTGATATCACTTCTCAATATTAGGATTAAAACAAAAGTGCATAACAGTCATCAAATTATACGGACTAGACAGCCTAGGACTAGTCATATACAAAACAGGAAAAGAAAACTGACAGGAATACAGTTTTATGGTTCACATACCCATTTAATGCACCCATGTTTTTGATCCATAATCCTTTATGGATACAAAACGGTGAAAATGGAGTGACTAGACAAGGAAATTTTGTCTGTCAACAAACATAATAAACAAGTGCATGACTATTACAAATAAAATAGAGACAAAAAGGAAAATAAAGAAAGTAATCTATCCAAAAAGCTGAGCTGACGTGCATGGAAACCATCAGAAGTCAATGGATACTGACCGATGCACAGTTCTGTCCATTGCAGCTCGCCCACGGCTGGTGGTGGGCCCATCATAAAATTCATCATCCAGGTCGCACTCTTCAGCCCCATCGTGCGAGTAGCTGTGCTTCATCACTAGGATATTCCTGCGGCCAGTAGGGGTGGCTTGCAGAGGAAATAGAGGTTGTATGGTTGGCTCCATCTCTGAGAGAACAGCTGCAGCATCTCGCAGGCTGAGATCGCTGCGGCTGCCTCGAGTGCTGGACACCTGGGAGCCACAGTGGTGGCTGTGGATGCATTTGGAGGAGGTGCGCTGCAATTCGGGGAAGTCTTCAGGTAAAACATCACCATCAAATGAGGTTGCTTGCCGTAACGTGCACAGCTCGTAGTGTGGGGGTTCAAAGGCCTCGTGCAGCAATGTGGGGTCGAATTCATCTCTGCGGATTATGTACTTCTTCCGTGGCTGTTTTATTTGAATGATTATTGACACGGTGAGCAATATAATCACCACTCCGCAGGTCACGCCAATAATGGTCACATTAGTGTTGTCGAGACTGTCCAGGATAGTGGCTTTTCTTTTCTCTGTGTGAAAGGAGCAAAAAAATAGTATGTGGCACATTGTTTTAAATTAAGAAAAAAAAACTACTGTTTAAAAGTTTTGAAATACGTCTCTTATGCTTGTCAATACTGCATTTATTTGATCAAAATTACAGTACATATTATGAAATATTAATTTATTTCTGTGATCAAAGCTGAATTTTCAGCATCATTACTCCAGTCTTCAGTGTCACATGATCCTTCAGAAATCATTCTAATATGCTGATTTGGTGCTCAAGAAACATTTTGTTGTAATATCAATGTTGAGAGCAGTTTTGCTGCTTAATATTTTTATAGAATCCATGATACGTTCAAAATAGAAATATTTTGTATCCTTATAAATCTTTATCTTGATCAAATTAATGTATCCTTGCTGAAAAATAAGGATACAATCGATTACACAAAAGTACAAAAGTAATAAGAGTGAATAAAAAAGATTTCTTAAAAAATTGTGAACAGTAGTTTACATGCACATGAAGTGTTTACTCAAAAATTATAATTATCTTATCATTTACCTATACAACTTTCTTTTCTTCTGTGGAATGCACAAAAAAGGATAATTCGAAAAATGTATCTGTGTCTGTATCCATGCAATTAAAGTCAATTGGGGTCAACTGGATGGACAAAAACACGGATACTTTTTTCAAAGTTCTTCAAAAGGGCTTTTCACACTGCGCTTAACCCCGGGTTATCGTCGTTCTAAACACCGCTTTTAACCCCGGGTAAAGACACGTTTCACACCTGTAATTTGAAAGCGGTGTTAGCACCGCATTTTACCCGGGGTTATGAAACCCTGCTCCGGAGCAGGGTTAGCACCACATTTGTGGTGTTATCCCCGCATTGCGGTGCTAAGTTTGTTCAGTGTGAAACGAGCGGTGTTTGCTTGTTGCTGCTGGACGCTTGGCAACAGACAGCCAATCAGAAATTGAGCAGTGAGGCTCATGTCACGTCAGTAACAGGAAACACGCGTCGTGTAAACAGCAGCCGGAGAAGAAATATCAAAAGACGGAAAGCGTGTGAACTGGAGTGAATAGGAGACGGTATTATTCTTACGCTACTGTACAAGTAAACACTAACGTTAGTCTCTCCACACTTAAAATAAATTCAAAGAAATATTCACATACTTTGCTCCTTGTTTTCTTTCTTTCAGGGGTGCAAACTCGTCAGGGGTGAAAAAGGTGACAAACTAAACTCCAACCCCCCCCCCCCCCGTGAGGTACCCTGCGAGGGGTGGGAATCGCAGGGTACCTCACGATACAATATAATCACGATACAGCGATTCTGCGATAATCGATATATTGCTAGACAATCATATAATGATACATCCCGATATATGTCTAACTATGAAAACAAAATGCCTGTGAAAAGGTTAAGTGCAAGTTTTCTTTCTTTATTCAAGTCCAAACAGTTAGAAGACAGCAAAAAAAAGTACTGTAAATCAATTTTAACACGTTAAGTAAATTAATAATTTTATTGATTAATTTATATATTTTTTGTTTGTAGTTTATTTAGAATATATTTAGCTATCACACAAAATAACTTGAGATTCACTTGCGAGTGCAGTTAAACAGTTTATTAGGAACAAATCAAAGCTGTCTTTCAAAGCTGACTTTTTAACATCATTACTCCAGTCACATGATCCTTCAGAAATCATTCTAATATTCTGATTTGCTGCTCAAAAAACATTTATTATTATTCTGTTGAAAAGAGCTGAGAAGGTTTTTTTTTTTTTCTTTGATGAATAGAAAGTTCAGAAGAACAGCATAGTTTGTAACATGATAAATGTCTTTATCATCACTTGTGTGCCAAAAAGTTTATTTCTATATGCTGACTACAAGCTTTTGAATGATATAGTGTATATTGTTACACTTGGAGTAAGACTGAAGTAATGAAGAAGAGAATTATTTACAAAAACATTACAAAACCTGGCATATTCATAGTGTATATTGTTTATGTGCTCTGAAGGAAACAAACAAATAAACAAACACACATTTTGAAATGCTGGGTTATTTCTCTCAGCAGATCTTCTTCCAGAAACAGAAAGTAGCCGGGATGAACTTGTTTGTTTACGCGGAGGCGATGTGGGCGTTTACATTCGCGCGCCTCACGTGGATGTTTGAATCTGAAAGGCGCGAACGGCGCGTGGGCGTAACCGTATTAGATATAATGAGTTGAGACGGGAAAACTGGACATCGCGTCGGTTTCATACGGATTACTTTAACATAGAATATTTGTTTTGGACGTGACTTACTTCATTTAAAAGTAGACATTTTAAGCTTTCTGTACATATATTTCTCATGTATTTGAGGCAAGTATTCGTGGAGATTCAGGTTGTTTTATTTACGTGTCTGTGAAGAAAGGTGACAGAGACAGAGCCGGCAGAGAACGCACCCTGTTTATTTTATTAATTTTAGAAAAGCACATTATTTCGTTGTTATTATGACTATACAGAAATAAAAGGAGACCCTTTGCAGTTTCAAATGATACCTTATTCTTATCTGTACAATCAAAACTGACAAGAGTATTTTTAGTTCTTTTCGCGGTCATAAAGAAAATACGAGACAGCCTGCACCGGTGCGGGCTTCGACCCCAAGGTAAGCCAATCAGAGACAGAGTAGGGCGGGTCCAATCCTGCCATTGCCAACAGGGGGAAAAGACGCTGCAGGTGACGTGACACAGATGACTCGCAGATCCGACGACCCCCCCCCCCAAATATTTTTTTTACAGATCTACACGATTCACGATTGGAATGACCTATTTCAAGGTGAAAACGGCGAATTTCGCCGAAAGGTGACAAGTTTGCACCCCTGTTCTTTGGTACTTTTGTTTTCTTGCCTTTGTGCGTCTCATGAGGCCATTCACATGTCGCGCCTAAAAACGCGTTTAAAACGCTAAAGCGCGCCGCTTTCTCCTTCTTTCCAAAGCGCTCTGTAGCTTGCGCTCCCATTGCGTCTGCCGTTGCTAAGCAACCATGACCTGCGCTCTTCATGAAGACAGAAGTTTCAGCAAAGGATAAATGGATTTCCAGCACTAAATCACTTGCAGCAGCTCTGCTACTAAATTTATTTAAAAATGGCTACCCCTGCCTGTTCCTCAATCTTCGCTGATCTAAAGACATAGGCGGAGACATGTTTTTAATAACTGGCAAGACGCGGGAAAAGCCGTGTAAACAGGTTGCCTGCTGTTTGTCCAATCAGTGACAGTGACACCGCAAATATGCAAATAAGAACGTTAACCCGGGGTTTAGGAATGTACAGTGTGAAACGACTGTTAATGAATACCCAGGGTTAACCGTTAACCCCAGGTAAAGTATGAGCAGTGTGAAACGTGATTACAGATAACCCAGGATTCCGTTTATCCGGGGTTTAGGATGACCCAGGGTTAACAATTTCAAGTGTGAAAAGCCCTAAAGTGTTCCACATAAGAAAGAAAATCAGACAGGTTTGTAATGACTTGAGATGACAGCATAAATAATACTATTATTTTTTTAAATATTTTATCTGAATATGTGACTATTTACCTGTGCAACCATTCTCATCCCAAGGGTAGACACAGTTTTGGATACCATTGCACACCAGTGTGTTGTTAATACACATGTTGCTATGGCAGAAGAAAGAGTCTCCTTCACATGGAGCTGAAGAGCAGACCAAAACGATAATAATTATAGAAGAAACCACATGAGACACTACCATATCATGCAGCTAAAACTGCTGAAATGACTCCGTACAGTACTAATAATGTGTTATTACAAATATGCTGTTAAAATAAGAGGTAAATCACGACTTTACAGCTAAAAAGAAATCTATATGTGCTACTGAAATGTGTTAAGATAAAAAAAACGATGGAATGACTCACGCTCGTGGAAGGTGGTGAAGAGGATACGAAACCGGCTCCTGCGGCTGGTCTCATCGGCCCACATGCGAATCACACCTAATGAAGTCAGCAGCATCACGTCATTGGCCACTGTGCTGCAGAATTTATTCTTCAGGTGTTCCACCGAGCCGCTCCCATCATACACTGCCACAAAGTTACGCTTGCACTCGTTTGAGTTCTGCATCTCATAATCCAGGAAACGCAAATAGATCTGTACAAGAAGAGACATTTATATCAGTGTTTTTAGGAGATCTTTTTTACTTATTCATATTTTTTAGGTCCGTACATAGTGGAAAGTAACAAGATCAGCTCTAGGCCACCATGCTGGGCTTTAATTTCAGTTGTGAATGGAGTTTTACCTTCGAGCCAGGAGGAGCTCTTATGAACCACCTGCAGTCTACAGCCTCTGTCTGCAAGGCTTTGCCCTCTTTTGTAATCATTACTGACTCCACAATCCCCTCTGGCCCGCTCATCTCAAATTCACAAACTACAACATGAAAGCACTGTAATGTATCATTGTGAAGTGGTTTTATTATGCAGATGAGATCAATTACATAAAAAACACATCACTCACTAGGAAGAGGAGGTTGAACTCCAAGGTCTTTGAAATCAGGATCTGCAAAGCAGGCAGAGGAGAGTGAGTGATTAAGGATTTTATAAGGCTTGAATCTGTTTAGTTTACAAGGTCATATAACCCACAAACACATTAATGATTTCATATTCACATAAGCAACATAAAATATTGTCCTAAATATCAAAAGGGGTGGTTTACTGCTGTTGAAAAGACAGATCAGTGTGAATTTAAAGGCTGGTATGTGCCATGCTGTTTACAATCAAAAAGCACTGGTTATCCAAAATTAGCTTTCTGCAGAAGTTGGTTTAGAAAAGTAAGACATGCCAGTGAGGACACCAGCATACAAAACAGTGTATATCTACAGTAGCCTACACTACTGTCCAAATGTTTGGAGTCAGTAAGACTTTTATTAAGGAAGGACACATTAAGCTGATCAAACATGACAGCAAAGACATTTGTATTGTAAAATATATATATTTAAAATAAATGCTGTTCTTTTGAACTTTCTATTCATAAAAGAATCCTGAAAAAATAGATCATGGTTTCAAATTCAGCAGCAGAACTATTTTCAGCATTTATAATAATTAGAAATGTTTCTTGAGCAACAAATCAGCATATTAGTATGATTTCTGAAGTATTGTGTGACACTGAAGACTGGAGTAATGACTGCTGAAAATTCAGCTTTTCCATCACAGGAATGAATTACATTTTAAAACATATTGAAATAGAAAACAGTTATTTTAAGTTATAAAAATATTTTTATATTTTTGTAATAAATAAAAAAAGAGACTTTTTCAAAACATTAAAAAGTATTACTGACCCCAAACCTCTTAACAGTAGTGTATAGACTGCATTATTTCTTCCTAAGAACATAGGAAATAAAAACAGATGGAAATTTATTTGACTGATGGCGTCAAAGACAAACACAGACAAATAAATCACATGGATGACTTTTCTCCCTGACCTTGAGGAACTTCTGTCCCAGCACAATCATTTATTTTCTTTAACCATAATAACTGAAACACATAGGATTAGGGGATGAGAATGATGTCCTGAGGCTTGAGTCATGTTTGTACGTGGATTAATAATCCCTGCACCAGCCTCACACAGATTAGGCTGTCCAGTGTGACAGGAACCAAAGTAATAAGATGTAGGTATGTTTACAGGAGCCTGTTTGAATTTATTTTATTTATGCACAGTATTTCAGGCTTAAACAGGTAATAGGCTCTAGATCTAGATCTAGATCTAGATCTAATTTATCATTTCCAAAAAAATTCACCACAATATTTCTTTAGGGTTTCAATCTAAAATCATTCAGGGATTCGCAGTAATCCTCTCGTGTTTTCTTACCTCTGATACAGCTTGGCTAAGATTATTTTTTTATGCTGATGTAACAGGGCGCATGGATGTAGTTCTCTAATAAATCTCTGATTTATGATGTGCAGAATGATATTTTACAGTATTTTATATACATAACAGAAAAAAAAAACATTGATTGGAATGCCTATAGTGCAGCCTAAAAAAAACCTTTTTTTGTAATACAATCATTCATTACATCTCTTGTTGGTTACAAATGTATTTTTTTTAAGATGTGAAAATTAAATAAATAAATATTTTGTTTGGGTTTCCATAGTGTGTAGACATTATATTGGTGATGTATGTATTTTGCGTGCTTCCTTCATTACAGGGTTGTCAATTCACAGGATAGATATGTGATTGCTGGTCCTCTCCTCTTATGACCCTGCTTCATTACCAAAATCTGAAGACTGGATTTAGCTTTGAGAGGAGATTAGCACTGCTGTTCAGTGTTTATTAGGCAGCTGTAATGAACACTGGTGTAATCAGAATTTAAGTAACATCACATAATCAGGAACACCAGCCAACTTTAGAAAAGACGCACATCACATCTGTCTTAAACCACAGTCGATTAGTCAAAAAAACACTAATTTCCATTTTCACTTTGGCTATTCATTGAATGATGTGAAATATGGATTCAAAAATATATTGACAAAAGACTCATGACCCTTTGCAACCCAATAATGCATAAAGCAAATAATTTTGGCCATCCCATAGATTTGCAATAGGATTTGGTGAAGCTGAAGTATAGGAGGACAGAGCTCAGGACATGGAGCAGACTGAGTATGCTCCTCTGAAGACAAGCTTTCATTAACTGGGATCAGAGACATCACAAACCTCCCCCACTCAGCTGCTGCATGTGTGCCTGCACTACAAATGCAGGGCCATCTGACCTGAGCACAGAACACAGCATTTACCAAAACACGGAGGATCTTGTTAAGAATAAACCAACTGTACTAAACCAATATTACAACTATACATATTGTTTCCAAATAAATACAGTGGAGTATAAAAGTTTGAGACCTCAAAATCCGCTATTTAAATTGCTATTTAAACCTGTAACATGTTAAACATTTTAAAGACAAGAAACTTCAAAATGTAAGGTGAATAAGACACATTTTAGATTCTGCATCCAGGTCACTTATTCAATAAAATTTGTGACACTGATCATCTGGACAATCAGATGCTCTTCCATTGAAGCACAAGACCCTCAAATCATGCTGGACATGATCGTCAGGTTTTGCATCGCATAAACTTTTGCATAAACTGATAAATACTTGGTGCATACAAAAAAAAATGCATATACTGATGACAAAAACACAACTCTTACCTTGGGTGAAATTGTACCGAGCTGAAAATCCAATGGCTTCTAGTTCACCATCTGCCACAAATTTTATCCAAAGGTATCGTCCGCCGGACCTAACATAGGTCGGGCTCTCTTGTCCACAGTAACGGCCAATAATAGGAGAAAAGCTGAAGGGGCCATCCCTGACTTCAATGTGGTCAAACTTACACTCCCACGATGGCTCAATGGCATACTTTTCATCAAAATACAGGTCAATGCATTGCCTTGGAGAAGCTATGACATAATTAAAACCTCTAGTTAGATATGCAGATGTTACTGATTAAAAATGGTCAAAATGGTAGCTAGCTAACCTTCAACTATGTATATGCATTCTCTGTCAGGAGGATATTTTTCAGGATAGTTAGGAGATGTGAAAAGCCCTCCATCAGGTTCTTTGACCCAAGCACCACACAACCCTGCCGGCATCACACCTGAGTTGTTTTGACCTAAAGAGACAAAGCATTTCTTTTTTAAAAGATATATAAAAAACAATCTACAATAAAATCCATACTACTTTTGCATGCGATCACAATGCCCTTCTTGCTTACTTAAGAGGTAATTGTTAATGAGAGTATTACCTATAGCTTTCTTTGGTGGTGCTGTTGGTGCTCCAGAAAATCCAAGATTGACAAGACTTACAACAACTGCAAAAAAAAAAAATAATGATCTGAGACAAGAATAGTGTTTATACTGTTCTTAAATGTGACCCTGAACCACAAAACCAGCCATAAGTAGCACGGGTATATTTGTAGCAATAGCCAACAATACATTGTATGGGTCAAAATTATTGTTTTTTCTTTTATGCCAAAAATAATTGAGATATTAAGTAAAAGATCATGTTCCATTAAGATATTTTGTAAATTTCCTACCGTGAATATATCAAAACTTAATTTTGATTAGTAATATGCATTGCTAAGGACTTAATTTGGACAACTTTAAAGGTGATTTTCTCAATATTTTTTATTTCTTTGCACCCTCAGATTCCAGATTTTCAAATAGTCGTATCTGGGCCAAATATTCTCCTAACAAATCATACATCAATGGAAAGCTTATTTATTCAACTTTATCACCACTATTAGAAGTGCATGTTTACATGTTCTATGCCACATTAGAGTGATATAGGCTACTTGTTTTCGTGTGAACATGCGAACAGAATAACACATTAAATAGGAATATGTCTTAAATTTAAAGGAAACCGTGTATTGTTCTCAAGAGGTTACTCGGTCGATGACAATAAAATGAAACATTATATTTATGTTCGTTTCCATTTGCTCGCGCATTGTTATATTTACTCACCAACAAGCAGTTTCACCCGCGGCACCATGATTCTCCCCTAGGGTTTCAACTTTGAATTCCATGAAATGCTAATGAAAGTGGAGAAGCGAAGGATGAAACTGAGATAAAATATAACTACGATATAAAGCAGTCCGTCTTTAGAAGAAGATGCTTAAAGAACGCGATCCAAATTGTGTGAGATTCATTGCCGCTATTCCCCTGAACTCAGGGTGTAGTTGAAGACTTGTTTGATGGAACAGGTTGAACACTTCGTAATCCGCCTCAGTGCACAGAAGACCTGCGGACGCGAAGAGTGGTTTAACACGATCCCTTCATTCATATTTGGCCAGAATATTCTATACACGATACCCTGCCTCAGATTAAGTTTATCCAGGTGATGTTAACCCATGGTTTGCTAACTGAGTATGAATAATCTAGCCTACTTGAAAATAGCTATTGGACTAAATGAAAACATTGTGCAAAATGTGAGTTATGTGCCTAGTTCCAAGTATAACGATCTATTATATATATATTTAGTAGCAGGCTACTTGTCAGAGATGAGTGCATTGATTACACTCAGTAAGGATAGACGCCATTTTTTGAGAATTAAAACAAGGATGTAACGGATATCAGTCAATTGTACAGAAAAAGGCTATGTTTTTCCAGAGTTTTTTCTTGTGATCTTGGGAGCTGACTGACTACACAGCCTCGTTTTCATTCGCAATAAAGTGCTTCTACCTTAATAAGGTCTTCTTTACTGCGAAATGTGTGTAGACCAGACACAGAAACAGTTTATTCCCCCAAGCAATCCATCTCATGAACACTTGACATTAAACGTGGAACACACAACACTATTAAACATTATTTATTCACCACGCATACTTATTTTTTCATTTCAATTTTGCACATATCAGACCTGTACACACATAATTGTCTATATTATATATTGTGTTTTTGCTATTTTGTACATTGCCTATTTGTATATTATTCTTTTATTATATGTGTCCTGTTGCTGTCATTCTGTTGCACTGTGGAGCTTCTGTCACTATAACAAATTCATCGTATGCGTAAACATACCTGGCAATAAAGCTCATTCTCATTCTCATTCTCATGTTAGAACAAATGACTTAAAATTCCATCTTTGCCATTACAGGTGATAACTCAGGACAATTTAACATTGCATAAAGGACAGCATGTCTGGTTTTGGGATAAACAGTTCTAAAGGGCCTTTTACCCTGGTGCAGCCCTGTTGTACATTGTGATGCCCTGCAAAACTCCAAGTAAATTCAAAATAATTTTAGGCTAATGTGTGCATTATCACAATTTTCAACTCCAACATTACTTATTATTTACTACTAGTGTTTTGGCAGTAGAAGTATGGTCTGATAACAATAATATCAATAAAAGTAGGCCTATAAAAGTCTGAAATTAACATGAACAGTGGGCTTCCCGCTTGTGCATTCTCACCCACCTTGTTCAGACAGTCAAAGCAAAGATAGTTCAAAGTTAGACTGATTTTGTCTGTATTTTATCTGATCATTGTTTATGTTTATTAAGAAAAGAGACAGACATGAAGAGACATTCTGTCCTGTGGCATCTGGACAAAAGGTAACCTGCAAAAATATCCTCTTTTCTTTTATGCTTCACTTTTGTATTGCTGCATATTAGATGCACCTAACAACAAGACTGTGTTTAAACTAGAAACTAAGCACAGAAATGTGGAGGAAAAATGAAAAATAAGACACTAATATGGTCCCAAATGCATGCCTTCTGCTAAACTGGTATTCTTTGTGGGGCTGCTTTTCATCAGCATCTTGTTAAAACAGAAGAAAGAATGGATGCTGCATAACACAGGGAAATACTGCAAGAGAACCTGCTTTAGTCGGCTAAATCTCTCATCTTTCAGCAAGACAGTGATCCAATTAGCACACTGTGTCAAAATAACTAAATTATTTATTGAAAAGGTATGGTACTATAAATTTGTGGTTGTCAAGTGTCATTTCATTAATCTAAAAATCTGCAGCAAATTTGTATTAAAGAATGGGCTATAATCACACTTGAACAGCATGCAAAAGCTGGTGCATATTACCACAACAGACTTAAAGCTGTTACTGTAAGAAGTGACTCACAAAATCTGTCACATAAAAAGTTTTACACTTCCAGCTCAAACGTATTTTAGTTTTACAGGGTTATGTGTGAACAAATCTGAATTCTGAAACATAAAGGCATGAAATATGTTGACATTTTGTGCCAGCTGTGCACATTCTATTATACATTCATAACTTTTAACCTAAAATCTTGATGTTGCTGAAAGAAAATCAAAACGACTTGTTATATATCAACCTCCCAGTCTTTTGGACATATTTATGTTATGATTTTTGTCATTCGCTTACGTTTTGTGCATATTGCATTTAATTAACACAATTTTTGCATGTGTGAATTAGAATTTAAAGTGATAAATACTTCGCTAGTTTAAAGTCTTTTCATATAAAGTTATGCTTTAAATATATTTTCACAACCACTGGATGGTGCAATAGCACATCATATTAGTTTTTGAAACACCAACACCAAACAATGGGATGTCACCAGTGGACAGCCATTGACCTCTTACAGAACATCAATTTACATTCAAATTAATTTTCCACCAATCAATGCTGAGCAGAAGTTTATAAGAGTATAATAAGACCTTTACAGCAAACTGAATACAGTAGTGCTTTTAACTGTTCAATGGAGTTTATTGGAATATCCATTCAACGCATAAACCCTTCAAGTGACAGTTTATCCGTCTTCAGTTTAGATTTCGTAAGTATTATGGTTGTCAAAGCATCGATTATTAGTGATACATTTATTTTAATTATTAGTCTTTTATTTATTAGCTGTGATGCATAAATGTTGCCTTTGAAACTGATTGAAGACTATTGCGCAATGGGAACTTAAACACATGGTAAAAATTCAGGGCGTTTTCAAATAAGGCGTGCGCGCGGTGTATGTGGATGAGAGAGAGTGTGTATGTGAGAGAAAGAGAGAGAGGGAGAGGTGCTTTCGTATTCACTGATCTCCTAAGACTGCTCGTTAGTATTTTTTTGCTCGAAGGTCTTCCACAGTCATGTTGAGAACCAGGGAACCGGGATCTTTGGCCGTACTGGCCTCCACCCTTCTTCTGGGATTCAGCGTTGCGTTTTCCCTCGGACAGAATGACACAGAACCGGTAGTTTTAGAAGGAAAATGTTTAGTTGTGTGTGACTCGAACCCGTCCGCCGAAGGAGGAGTGACCTCGTCGTTTGGGATATCTGTCCGAGCTGCTGGTGCTAAAGTGGCTTTTTCTGCGGTCAGAGGAACTAACCATGAACCATCAGAAATGAGTAACAAGTCCATGACAATCTACTTTGATCAGGTCAGACCCTGCTTTCACATTTAGGCAACGCGTATCTGTGTGTTAAGTAGGCTTTAACATTTTTTCCCTCGAAAACGTTTCCAAAAACATACGTTAACTAAGTGAACAAACACCTTTTTGCAGGTACTAGTGAACATTGGAAATCATTTCGATCTTAAGGCGAGTGTGTTTCAAGCTCCTCGGCGAGGCATTTACAGCTTCAGCTTTCACGTTGTGAAGGTCTACAACCGACAGACGATTCAGGCGAGTCTACTAGTTAACATTCAGGGTTTTTAACAAATTATAAACAACTGAAACTTGGTTTGCCACTGAATTATAACACATTGAAAAAATGACAAGTGCATATATTAAAACTACTCATGTCTGTCTAGCCTATGTTGAAATTTCCTGAAATTTCTGCTGCTACCTTTAGTTTTACTAATAGGCTAACAATTCATTTGACAGTACCACTCATTCTTTACCTTAATAGTTACAATATGTTACAGATTTCTTAGTACTAACTGAATATATATTAATATTTATTTAGGCTATTAGACATTTCTTTGTATTCCAACTGTAATCTTATCAGTAAGATTTTAATTAAACTGTAAAGTATCATTCTGGCTAGTCATTTCATATGACAAATAAAAAAGAAATTGAGATGAGATATGTTACCCGTACCATTTAGGATAGATATTTACTATATACATTAAATAGCAACTTTCAAAGCTGAAATAGATGCAAATTGTGATAACTAAGAAATAATCAAATTGGAATAGGTATCAATAACAACTGGAATTCATTAGCTAGTCACAAGAGAATATAAATATGTAAACCACAGATCCCCGTATAATTAAATTGGAAAAATGATTACCTTCTTACCAGTAAAACAGTTTTCACTATTAGAACAGTCACTAGTACCACATTATTATTTTCTAGTATGTATAATACTAGTTACTAATTGAATTGATGCTAGTCACCATATCGGAATAAGGACTATCTAATAAGTGTTAGCATTTAAAAGTGAAATGGAAATGGTACTTGTCACTATTACTTAATAGCAATTAAAAATATATGTTAAAAACATAAAAACAGATACTATTTAGTGTAGTTTAGTTTAGATCTGGCTTGTTGTTATGCATGTGATCACATCTTGTGTTTCCATGTCATTAGGTCAATCTGATGCATAATGAATACCCAATAATATCTGCATTTGCCGGTGATCAAGATGTGACCCGAGAGGCAGCAAGTAACGGCGTTCTGCTTCACCTGGAGCGTGAAGACAGACTCTATCTCAAACTGGAGAGAGGGAACCTCATGGGCGGGTGGAAGTACTCCACATTCTCTGGCTTTCTTGTTTTCCCTCTCTAATTGAATATTGCCCATTTTAAATGGCCCAGACTGAAGACCAAGGGACATTTCCATATCTGCTTTCAAAAATAAAGGTAGCAGAGAGAACATGGAATGCATTAGTTTATTTTATTTATTGTTAGGATCTGAAGACATGTATGTATGTATGTGCGTATGTGTATGTATGCATTTAAGTATTTGTGAGATTCAAAAGAAAGTAGGACAGTGACAATATTTGGACTAACTGATGTCTGCATATTGCTTTGGGAAAGAGTGGTTTGTTATTGTCAATTGTATTTTTGCATTCAGGTGCGTATTTTGCACGAAATGTGTTTTGTTCTGTGCTTGTCATTTTATTGATTTGTATAGCCCTTATAAATTTGATGTTCAGTATGAGCGTAGTAAGTACAAAAACAGTAATTTCTCTTTAATCGTTGTCGCTTGGCTTAAAGCATAGACAAGCAATGATATCTTGCATTTTTATATTACTTGAATGTAAATATACTTATGTCATAAACACAAGGAATGTATTTAAAAACTCTTTTAGGACTTGAAAGTTTTATTTTGCAAGAAGGGTATATAAAGTCTTAAAGGCATGGGGAAAGGAACATTTCATCATTTACTCACCCTTGTGTTGTTCCAAACATGTATACATTTCTTTCTTCTGTTAAACACAAAAGAAGATATTTTGAAGAATGTTGGTAACCAAACAGTTTCTGGTAGCCATTGACTGAACTAAACTTGACTTTTGTGAACTGTCCCAAAATAGAGTGAAAGAAGAGAAGAACTCAACGCTGTCCGTGGTGCTGAACAACAGCTGTCCATCAAAAATGGCAATCTTGTTGAGCACACATATGAATGATTATTAAATGATTACATCAAAACAAGCAGTGTAACATTTATCAGTCACATTTGTTTTGGATACATATGTCACTCACAATTGAGTACAGCATAGAACTTCAGTTGGACTACATCTACAGATTCACATGGGGATTTTATAATCTTAAAAGTTGTATTTGAGAGTAATTGTGTAACAAGAGTGTAAACATATAATATTCAAATATTAAGTTTCTCTGATTAAGTCTCTCAACGGGAGCAGTTTTAGGAAGGATGAAAGTAACACCCGCCTACATAGTTCAATATGTGCAAAAACTGGAAAGATGTAGACACCATGCAGATTTGTTGTCTCTCCATTTAGGGCAGGACAGTGTGTTTCAAGATGCTGTCTTACACAACTGAACTTTAAAGATTTAACATTTATAGCTTTATATATTTTTCAAAGCATGGCTAGGAAACGGGATGGAAATTAGGTAATTTATTACCATGGGCACAATTAAAAACTGTAAAGACAGCATTATTTGGAGGTGAAATGCAAATGTGATGAGGTATGAGAATGATGTGGGTGTTAAGTGTTAAACAGTGAAATATTCCTTCCAAGAGAAGAGCTTAAAAAGACGCTAGCACATATTTTCACTCGTCAAGACCATGTCACATTATGTTATATCATAGTGTGAGTTATTTCAGGGGGTAACCAGTCATTATGTTAGATAATATTGTGCAATTTTATTTGATGTTTGACCACATGTTCAGACAGTGAATTTTTAAAAATGTATTTAAAAAAAATCCCTTGTCTCGCCACTGCATCATCTTCCTGTCATTTGAGTTGGCTTAGAAGTAAACATCACCCAAAGGCTAAAAGCTGTCTCTTGCCTGTATCTGACCTTTCTTTTTCATAAAGATGATTAAGAATGAAAACATGACTCAACAGCACATGTCGCTGCTAGGTCACTAAACATGACTTTGGTTTTGGGGAACAAAATGCAGAAAATGTTTCTTTGCATAATTCTTTCATTTGTCCTTTAAGAACCTAAATCTTGTTGCTAAAGTATATCAAACTCTTACTTTTAATATAAATATAAAGGTGAGTGCTACACACATTCTTTCATCATTAGCCATATTTATCCTGCTCATGTGTATAAACATGTCATACCATGAGATCTCACCCCCAACACTCATGATTTAATTATTGTAATTACTGTGCTGAAGTGTCATGATTTCATAGACTCGGTTCTTGTTTTACTCGTGGCTTGTACTATTGGGTGCTGGTGAATTAAACTGGCTTATAAAGAAAGAATCTGCCTACTGGCAGTCTTTTATATCTCATTCATATGCAAAGGTGAGGCAAGGTCAGTCTACTTTATCATTAAATTGTTTATGCTATCATTATCATACTACACATATGCCCAATTACATGAACCAGAGCTGAGAAATTAAACTAATGGAAGAATGGGAATTATGCTGTGAATTTAAAATGTTCAGTAAATCAAAACTATTTTAGTTTATTCAAAGCAGCCACCCTTTGTCTAGATTACAGCTCTGGGCTTCTATCATCCATTTCCCTAAGGTGCATCCTGGGATGCTTTTTAAGCATTTGGCCTGGTAAGCTAGACACTTGTTGGCTGTTGCTTCATCACGATCCTGTCCAACCCCATTACAATTTTTTTTTGTTTTGTAAAAAAATTCATATGTGGGCTGAATTTGTCCTCTAAAGCAATTCATCCAGTAAGCATTCAATTATAAATCCTTGAAATATTTTTTTTAAGATCATAAAATAGAAATCCAGTCCAAGCATGTCCAAACTTTTGACTAAATCTCTCTGAATACATAACTTTTCCGTGTTTTTGAAAGAAGCCTCTTATGCTCACCAAGGCTGCATTTGTTTAATAAAAATACAGTAAAACAGTAATATTGTGAAATGCTATTACAATTCAAAATAATTATTTTCAGTTTTAATATATTTTAAAATACCATTTATACCTGTGATGACAAAGCTGAATTTTCAGCATCATTAAGTCTTGTCACATGATCCTTCAGAAATAAACATGCTGATTTGGTGCTCAAGAACCATTTTTAATTATTATCAATGTTAAAAACAGTTTAATATTTTTTGTGGAAACTGTGATGCATTATTTTCAGGATTATTTGATGAATAGAAAGTTCAAAAGAACAGCATTTTTCTGAAATAGAAATCTTTTGTAAAATTATAAATGTATTCACTGTCACTTTTGATCGATTTAATGCATCGTTATTGAATAAAAGTTTTAATTTATTTAAATATATATATTATTAACCCCAAAGATTTTCAGTGATGTACATAATTGCCCAAATGCTGTGTATTTGCACGGCATAAGCATGATGAATCAGGATGAATTGACTAATTTTGCTTCCTGGTTTGTCTATGTTGATCTACTAAAATAGACTCGATCACATAGTGGCTAACAGAATACAGCAGAGCAAGAAAATGAGACTGAGTTGTGTAAGTTTAGACATGAAAGGCCACAACTAGAGGAAAAGCCTGACGTGATAATGAGAGCTGCTGGGCTCCTATAGTCTGGCACATGTTTTTTACTTAATTTCTCCAATACCGAAATAGCTTTAATAACAAAATTCATGCGTGGGCTCATCGAATGCTTCAGATCTTTGGCAGCAAGCATTATGCATTGAAGACGTATCGTCCTATGGAGAAAATGCTGTTTCTTTGTGTATTTTCGCACTGTCAGGAATGATTTAATGACCAGATTCTACGCTTAACACCCCATTGACAAACACAACCTCATGTGTTATCTCAATTAAATGTGTTACTTCTCTTGTCTAGGGTGAGAAAACCTAAACGACCTTCTAAGCAAATGCAAATCAGTTTTCCAGCTCTCCTTTTGTCTCATCCTTTGCCATCAACAGGAGCAGATTTCATGTCGCTGCATCTATCTTTGGGCTGTAACGTGTCCTCGTTCAGATGGTAAAGGCACAGCCTCCTCGTCTCTCCAGCATGAGTGCAACACAGGGCCTTTTGATGTCCGTACCCCTTGTGGGAAGCATGCTGGGAGAGCCCGAGTGGCAAAGCACCGGTCCAATCTGTGACCCACTGACACATGGCATACGCAGCTCCGTAATCAGCCCAAGCGCTGCAGACTCACGCCAAGCTGCCCTTTACAGACAAGAGGGACAGAAACGTCTCCAGAAGAACCCACGGCCATCTCTGCCGGGCATTTAGCTGCATCAGGATATCAACTCTCAGCCTGCTGCCTCCTGTGCTGGGGCACACAGTTTAAGTGAGATATGAGACAAAACTGGAGGGGAACAAATTAGTAAGAGAAACTAGATGTTGTCTTCAATCCGTATGATTTTACTGTTAAGACGATGACAAAATGAAAATACAAAAATGCTTGTAAGAGGCACATATTGTGCTGATGGCATGATGCTTACAGTTATTGTAATTAAAGCATAATTAGTCGCTAGGCTCCTCTGTGCCTCCATTACACCTGGAACACGACCATCAATCTTCATTACAGCCTAACATAATACTGTAATAATAGATGACTGAATAAGCACAGGACTGATCTTATAATGTTTCTCTTATAATAGCAGTGGATAATCATTCATTTATTTAAATTTTCATGTATTTTTAAATAGTTTTAAATAATGTAAAATTTTAAATATACATTTATTTAAAGTATTTTTTATTAAATGTTAGATACATAATTAACATTTGTTAATAATTGTACAATAAAAAAATAAATAATTAAATATCTTCATATGCTATTTTTAAAATAAAAAGAAGGTATTTTTCACATATACATTATTATATTTTTTATATGTATATATGCATTATTATATTTACATGTATATAATTTATTAATAAAACACACACACACACACACACACACACACACACACACACACACACACACATATAGAGAAAGAGAGAATTACCATTTGTAAATAACCTTACAATACATATGTAAATAACTAATTATCTTCAAATGGGATTTTCAATAAGAAGAATTTAAATGTTTTACATTTATATTTATTAATAATAGTAATAAATAAGCATTACATGTAGGATTTTTAAATATATTTTTTTAATCTTTTATTTTATTATATTTTATATATTTTTATAATTAAAAAAGCTAATGTATTTATATTTAAAACACCATAAGCCTATGTGTGTTGGTTTTCAGTATAGTTTTGTTGAAAGCATATTGTAGACCAAACTGAGCCAATACTAACTTTAAGTTTTATCTTTAAATCCTCAAGACCCTTAATATTAAATATTGTTCAGGTAAAATACAGTGTATGGATATATCAGTGTGTATCCTTTGTCCCTTTGCTCCGTCCCCAAACAGATTGTCACTTTATGGCCTCTGAACAGGTTGTTTGAATGCAATAGTTCACTTTGCATGCTGGCTCCATCGCAGACAATGGTTTATTCTGTCAAACTTGGCCAGAGCATATTGACATTACAGCATTTACTTTTCTGCATCTAAAGCGGTTTTTCGTAGCACATCTGCTGTGATTTTCAGACTGCGTAACAGAGTATGGCCCATCATAAAATTTATGTCCAATCTGTTGAAAAAGTTGGTCATAAATTTTCCCCGGTTTAAAACGTGTCGGACAGCAACTCTGGGAGAGTAATGTCCAACAATCATTTGTAATATTAGATTTTTAAAAATAGTCCTCAGAGGAGCAGTTTTGAACGGTAGTGCAATACAAACAAAATCACGTCTAGCACAGAGTGTCAGGTATTCAAATAGAGTAAACATCGCCTCAGCAATTTAGTTATTTTGTCAAATGCTTCAGTTCAGAGAATCTTTAATAACCTCACAACTGACTGCACCAGAGAGCAGTTTGAGCATTTGTACTCTGTTCCTAGAGCTTCCAATTGTCTTGTAAGCTGTAGACCTTGATGCCAACTCTTATGAGAGGCTGTCTCTAAAGGATGTCAGTGGCTGTATGTAAATAATAAATAAGAGCATCTGCTGGTTCCTGTTATGTACCCTTTATTAAGTCAGTAAGCCTGAGCTAAGAGCGCGCTCCTCACTTCTAGTTATTGTCACACTGATGTGCACATGGTGCGCTGACGATGCTTGAATAATCCCATACTTTCAGTTTAGCTTACTGGTTTTCATATTAATGGAAACATTAAGGTTTAATACGGTAACATTATTATTACACAGATCTCTGGAATACTATAATTGGTCAATCGTGTCATTCAGCGGTCAGACATTTCCTAGCATTTGCCTTCAACCACTGTAAAATGATATCAGTCCGCTCACCCGGGGAACAGAAACTACTTTCACAGCTCGTATCACACCTCGTACTTATGCTCCTTTTCGTACAAACACTAAAAATAAGTAGCCTAATAGGCTGACTTGTACATAATTTATTATTTATTTATTTTTAGTTTTTAGTAGTTATTGTTAATCTCTACACTGAAGAAAAATGGTGGATTTTTTTATTTATTTATTTTTTTTACTAAATTGCTAGTAAATTTGACAAATAGCCTAGTGTAAATACAAGTAATGCATTTAAAAAACAAATACATTTTGAAGTAGAAAAACTAAAATATTTTCTTGTAAAACATATTCTGATAATTTTGGTTTTATTTACAAAAATCATTTTTTAAAGTGTAGATCTATACATTTTACAAGTTGTATGTACATGCATAATGAACTAACAATAAACATGATATAATAAACACTTTCAATGAACAACAATTTCAATTGTTCATTATAAGTTCAGTCTAATGCTCAAATAAAGTAATGATTGACAGTACTGTGTTAACTCACCATCACCCTGTGGATTGTTTTAGGCACCAATGATGCATGTCTATGTCTAAGTTTTGTTGTGCTATATTATTGTGTTAATAAAAGCAAAATTACAGGT
Organism: Schizothorax lantsangensis; assembly: GCA_027422415.1. NCBI lineage: Eukaryota > Metazoa > Chordata > Actinopteri > Cypriniformes > Cyprinidae > Schizothorax > Schizothorax lantsangensis. The sequence goes on along the minus strand of CM049845.1, from coordinate 22,663,198 downwards.
AAGTATTTGATAGTGTTTTTTAAGTGTTTTAGATGTCCTTTAAATTAGGATAACCTCTACTTGATTCTGTCAAACTTAAGGCAAAGGAAAGATCTCCTATGGATGAAACTCAGCAGGGGATACATTAAATTAATGAGACCACACATTTATTCTTGCCTAGAAGTGTGAATCTCAAACACCTTCAAAAGTGGCAGCACCAAATGAATGTCTTTTTATAAAGAAGAATGCCTTCACATGATTGATCATTTCAGACCACCTCATTTAATCACACTTAGACTACAGCCATTTTTATTATCACTTGTAAATACTATTTTATTAAATTTAAATGGATGCATTTGAAGTCACTTTTATTAAAAATGACACACTGGATTCAGGGCATTCATTCATTTTTATTTATTTATTTATTTTTAGGTAATAAAATCCATGACCTTGTCATTGTGCCATACTATAGTACAGGAATGCTATAACAAAAAATAAAATATCATATATAAGCTTGATATTTGTCATATCATTGAGATATGTCCATATGAATTGAGATTCATTATTATGTTTTCTGAGAGATTACACATTTATATGTTATTTATTGAGAGATCACATCTCAGTTTTTGAAAAAAAGATACATTTTTGAAATGCAAAAAGCGAGGCTACCTGCTGCACCAGCCACAAAGGACATTCTTTATTGTATCTAGTGCATTACGGATGGTGCATATTCTTATTTCATCAAAATCACAAGCAACAAAAGAATGAGAAGAAGGGTTGCAGATAATGAAAGAATTAAACTAAGGACTTTCTCTAGCTGGTTAAATAAGCAGATAGAATGATCTGTATGACATATCTGGGAACGGTTCTTTTAAAACTAGTTTCTTTACAACAAAATGAAAGGGAGTAAGAGATAGAAGGATAGAACAATGGATAGATAGATATAACGAACGAACGAACGAACAATAGATAGATAGATAGATAATCATGTAGTACTCACCTACTGAATAATTGTGAGGTAAATATTCATCCGGGAAAAAAATGTTTACTCAGTGTGACTTTGTGAGTTATTTTGCATTAAGACATACATGTATGATATTTTCCTGTAATCAGCATCTCTGTTTAATCGGCTCAGGCATCATTTTTAATGTGATCATGAAATATCCCTTGCTGTAAATTTCAAGTAAATTAGCAGCAAGCAAAGCAGTGTGTTGTGAAAATGCAATCAAACTGAGCAAGAATCCTCATGAGACATGACTGCACGCTATCCCACCAATATGCTACCGAAACAGCTCACCTGAAACCAGAACACAGCTGGAAAAACCACATCTAAAAATTCACAGCCCTTCTGATATTATCACATTTTCTTTTAAGCTTAACTTAATGATTTAAAGTGTCATATCGGCTATTCTAACATGTATAGTACCAAGAACAACAGGTGAAGTCTAGGATATATAAAGCCACATCTGGAAATGCCTTTAGGGTAATCTCATAGAATAATGAATCTTCCAGCGAGTGAGGTATGGTGCTGCGCAGTACTGTTTGCTTAAGCCACCCTTTTATGTGGAGACACATGGTGTGCTCAGAAAGAGGTCTTCTGGGGTTTCTGACAGATGGCATGGCTCACAGATAAAGACAGCGTCAATGTGACAAAAAGCTCAACTCTGCAGGTCTCTAGTAGAGACCCACTGTAAGGCTGCATATGCCATTGTGATTTCTTACAGGCTCGATTCTTGCTCTTTATGCACTTAATGAGACTGAATCAGAGGTGTTGAAGTGTATTAGTACATCAAAATGATGCTGATATGATGTTCAGCAGGCTGAACTACCATTAAAGGGCCCAAAGGGCCTAATAAGTAAGGAAGAATTGACAACGGACCGTTGAATTATTGAAAAACAATGCAGTCCAGCAACGTGGCTGTTACACCTCGGGTGTGCATTATTATTCAATAATTCAATGGACCAGAGTGAATTATTCTGCATTTACCACAATGTATTTCAAGACATTTGTCAGGTTTTTGTCGTTAAAACACATCTCTTAACAGTGTTCAGCAGCAGCTGCATCTTGACTTGTGAAACCGTAAGTTTAACTGCTTCAAAAATAGCCAAATTACCACCATGCTAAAATGTCAAGTAGTTTTTCAGCTGCTAATAGCTTTTCGGCTTTTTAGATTTCTTTGCTGGTCAGTGTCATTGTGGTTTTTGGTCCATAACTTGTAGAGACTTTGAAATATCTTAAATAAATTGACAAATTGATATGGAACTGTAATGAGGTCGACAGACCTAGAACAACTGTACAGTTGTGTGTTTATTGGAAAATAATTGCACATCTTAGAATGTTGGTCAATCAGTCAGAATCAAGCATTCAACAGCAGCTATGGTATACAAAAAAAATAGACGCAAAATTTAAAATGGTGTACTTCTGTATTAATGATCTAAAAATTATATATAGGAAAAAATATATCAACATGAATGAGCTGTAACTGGCTTTTCCACAAAGGCTGAGGTTGCATAGTTTCAACAGAATACCTAACAGGTGGTTATTTATTCGGCATCAAGCGACATTCGTAGGAGCCCGTGCAGCTCAGATAACATTTCCTCATCATCTATCCAGGACAGAAACTGCACCTCAGGCTATAGGAATGTGATTGGATTGTTTCATCTGTGACATTTTGCTCCTCTGTGAAATATTCAAATGTTCTCATATGCTTCAAAAGGCACTTGGCCTTGCCAGTCAAACTCGCACGAGTTTTCCAGAGAGGACAGAATAAAACCTATTTTAATGCTTAATCTCTGATGTAACATTTAAGCTTACAGAATGTATCCCGATATTAACCAAATCAGCATGGTGAACAGAAGCAGCATTTCGTCTTATCGTGTGCTGAGTAGTTGCCATTAGATGAAATGAACAAAACAGACTGTGGAATAGATGAAATTGTCAGTAACCAGATAGGTCTACACAGGCCGTATTATTTACATCAGGAAATGAAATAACTGAGAACTACATGTTTGAAATTCAAGGAAGATTGAGCAAGATGAAAGAATTAAATGACTTTGAAAAATGCATAATGGTGGATGTTTTAAGCGTTGGTGGATGCATGTCAGAAACCACAATCCTGCAGGGCTTTTCATGCACAGCAGAGTCAAAGGTTGAAATGCGAGTGGTGGGCTATTATGAAAAATCACATCCAGCAACAGTACTGATTGTCAGGCTGAAGTTATTAATAAGAGGCTGAGGAACAATAGTATGACAATGCATTAAAATGCCATCAAATATGACCAAATTATCAAATATGAAAATTCATGTCATGTTCCCATTATTTTATATATTTGTACATTTAAATGTTGTAGTTAGATCTGATTCTCAGATTACTTGAATGTCAAGTGGATTTATGAAGTCTGTGTTCTGTCAAAACTTCTCAATTACCTCAGATACAATAGACAAACAGATGCAAAGAGGTAATTTTGATTAAAACATAGAAGGCATTCACCAATGGTAAGTGGAGTGTAGAAAGCTCTCAAAGGAGTCTGATGTGAAATTCCAAAGAAACCAATTAAAAAAGAAGGGAGGGAGTTATAAACAGAGCCAGAAATCCTTCACCACCTGTAATAAAGTGTCCTCCAGAGCCTTAACAGGATAGATTACAGGGAGGTTCACAGCGATGTAGGGGATTGACAAATCATGCATTGACAACATAATAGCCAACATATGAAATTAAATAAAAAGCAGCTTTCTAAGAGAATGCTTACAATTGGAGTCCGTTGGGTGGGTTAAAGCACAATGCAAGCAAAATGCACGCTGGTTAAGAAGGATCCATATCTGTCTTGTTCAGAAGATACTTGAGGCAGTTTACTGAAGATCTTAGATGCCTTCTCAAGTCCAGAGCGTGTAAATGTCATGTCCCGTGACAAAAACTCACCTCCACCAGAGCAGCTGTTGGCCTATTGATGTCTTTAAATGGCAGTGAGATGTAACAACAAAACATATGGTCTACGAACAATCACTGCATTGCAAAACTAAAAGATTTTAATGTTTTAATAACAGACAAGAAAATCAGGCATTAGCAAAAACACTTTGATTCTCCCACAGCAGCATCAAATTAAACTTTATTAACACTATGAGCTGGTCTGAAAATAAGATGATTTGTCCAAATAAAATGGTTTAAAACACCAAAAACCATACTAAAAATGTATTTGTCTCTGGAGACTTACAGAACTGCTTAAGTAATTTATCTAAGTGTGTTCAGTATGTCTTTTTGATGGAATGTGACGATGCGTTTGCAAAAAACATGTTTCAATTCAGCGAGAAAGTTGTTGTAAGGGAGTTGTTGGCCCTGTGCGGTCTTTCACTTACTCAGCAGTTACAAACAAAAACTCACCCGGTCTCAAATTGCTTGGTAATAAAAAATATTTAACAAAGAAAATAATGAAAAGGTTGAAAAGTCTTAAAAATGTGCATGTGTGCTGAATGGAGAAAACAGTGCAAAGCCTCTTTGGCAACAAATATTAAAGCCTACACTCTGCCCACTTGTATTGTTATTTCCAAAACCATTAATTCAAGCGCAGAAACATTAAAATAACACCACTGCTGTGCCGAGCGTGCCATCAAGACAGTCCTCAGCTGAAAAACAGGGAACGTCACAATTGATCATCAATCTAAACCCACCACATATGTGCAAGAGGGATGATCGTTCTACACCAAATAAGTTAAAAAGTTTTTACTACCATAAATGGGATTTTAAATTACAGATCGAATAAGAGTTTTACAGTAGAATGAACAGAGAGATTAATCATATAAACTTTTATTTTGAACTGGAGAACAAGTTCAAGTTACAACATATCAGTAAGCAAATTCTGTTCCCAAAAAGAGATGATTTTAAACTGTACCATTGACATAGTCCATAACAGGAAACCTTTCAGTTTTTAAACAATGATATACAATACTAATGAACACTTAAACAATGCAAGGGGGAAAATACCAGATGTATTTATAATGTAACTGCATGCCTGTTAAAAGATGACTGTTATAAAGAACAAATCATACAGTCCAAAATCAATTAACTACAGCAAAGATGAGTTTCAGTGAAGCACCTAAACTTGGCATTACGTGCTAAAGAATGCAAACAAAAAAGGGGTGAGAATATGATCTAACAAATATGAGCAGCTAATATAGCTTATTAGATTATCTCCACAGAAGGGTAAGATCATATGTATGGCGAGAGGACATCATTTGGCATATTGTATAGTACATTTTCCCTTTGAATAAGATGATGACATAATGGCTGGTACGACAAATGTTATGTGTTCAAAAAAAGGGGCGAGGAGGAATGTAATCTACGCATTCACAAACGTGCGGCCATTATTAAGGCTTCTATACTCTGTGCATTTTTGCCAAGAACCTCTAAATGCCCTAAAATAAGCTGGAGTTGTGTGCTGACATTTCATAGTGTGGGATATGAAGAAAAATACTGGACTGTCTTTGACTGTAACAAAAACAAAATGCTACAGTACTATGAGAACATGCATAAAATGCTCCAACATTGAGATCCAAACACTCTAAACGACATTCTGGCACTGAATCTCTTCACAAACCACTGAATTATCTACTCTACCAGACCGACAAACATCATCATTATTCCTTTCAGAAATATGCGTAATTGAATGGTAACAAAACTGTTGAAATGTTTGCAAAACCTGCTTCGCTATGTCTTCCAAAAAGTGCAAGTAGCAACCGAGTCAGGATTTACTGCATTCAGTAGTGCTTCTCCTGCAGGTAATCTTTCATTTTGTTCGGTAAAGGCAATTTCTGGATCAGATCTATCCGCGTGTACTGGCGGATAACAAAGCGGCACAAGTACTGCAGTGAGCGTACTTGCATAAACCTCGAAACGGGATTGGTCAGTCTAACGGGGTAGGTGACAGACCCCGGCAAGCGAGATCTGGAATAGCAGAACGCTCCGTTCTCTGAATCCTTGACCGAATTATCAATGAGATCCACAATTGACACGTGGCCTTCGATGTCAGGTTGCTCGTAGAAGCTGAAACTGCCGTTCGAGTGCTCGATTCGTGTGTGCAGAGTTTTACCCTGTGAGCGAAAGCTCAAGCTTAAAAGATATCGATCATCAGAGCTGTCGCGGACTAAAAAAGAACCGTCTGGAAGATCCGTCAGCTTTTCTTCGGCCTCCCATCTTGTAATGGGACCCCAATACCAACCCTGCTTGGCTAGTTTCTTCAGTTCAGCCGTGAGACTAGTAACCACCATGGGTCCGCTGTTCTGCACGGCATCGTAGACCCGCTGCACCCCTGGAGCCGAGTTGGGGTCAAAGTTGAGATGGTGCATGACTCTCTCTGCAACCTGAGCATGTGTACCACCAAACCCAGAGAAGCTTCTCTGGAGATAACTATCAGGCCACGGAGGTAGCAAGGGGGAAAGTGGGGCTTCCAGTCTGGAGCCCTGCAGCAAGACATTTGCAGTATTTAAAAAGAGCTGGTTCACCGATGACGACTCCATGAAGATGTCTGGTGACAGGAGGTCCTGGTCAATAGGTTCCTCCTCTGCATGAAGAGATCTGCATCCCTCTGACTGCGGAACAACGTCCATGGGTGTAGTGCCATCTAAGCAAAAAGAGCGCGAACCTTCGTCGTCAGGAAAGAGTCCATCATCTAAAGGCATTGTGTATTGAATATAATCCTGAGCTGCGAGACCAATGACTACAGGCACGTGTTCATCCATTTCAAGGTGCAAATCCCCATTCTGAGCGCCAGAATGGTGGTCTGGCACACGTCTGGTGAGTTTCAACGAATCACTAGATTCTTTGAACTCTCTCTGGAGGTCTAGGAAGTCTTGGCGCACACCATTGAGAGCCGGACTTGGATCTGAGGAGTTCATTAATGCCTTAACGTCCATTTTGATGCACGTCTCCTCTGAGTTCACTGGTCTGAGAGGCCACGGGGTGGGACTGTAATGATGACTATGGACGGATGTGGAGCGGGAGGAACACTGGGATTTTATGTCACTTAGAGTAATGGGTGCCGAAGAAGAAGAGAAGGTGTCATCATCTATAGAGCATACAGATGGAGAACCCCCCTTGACCTTTGGTTTCTGTTTCGCTGAGAGTCTCCTTTTCAAGGTGCCCATGAGACCCTCGCTCTTAGATCGGACTTTGGGTCTTTTTTCATCCTCGTTATCCAGGTCACTACTGACGAGATCTTTGCTGTAGCATCCTCCAAACAGAGATTCTTCAGCGGAGAAACTGGCTGACAGGTCCGGCTGTGATACGGCAAATTCATTCTCTTCTTTGCCTTTTATATTAAATGACTTTCTTATTGTTTTCAGACTGATCTTCTTCATTCTGAAAGATCCCCCTTAATGATTTGAAGGGGGATTATGCGTGATGTTCTTGGGATGAGGGAGATGATTGTGAACACTTACACATAGCTGATCACATACGACCCACGACTGCCATACCTACAAAACAGAAAAAGACATTAATAGACAAAAAAAAAAAAAGTAATTACATACGTATATAAATTCATTACATTCAGGATAAATAATCGCATCTCATGTTACTTTTGCAATTTAAGAAAATTCAGTGAGATTTTTAAGGTTTTCACCATTTTATACACCTTTTCACCTTGACTAACTCATCATGAGTGGTGTGACAAATATTCTGGGAAGTGTCTAAATTTGTCATAAAAGCTAGAGACTGAAAATATCCCCCTTTTAAGACCAATTCTTGACAAGGTAATAATTAAATGATTATTAGGCTACATTCAATGATTGGTCTAAATGGTCCAATGTATTAATGTCTGATTGTAATAATTAAATGATTATTAGGCTACATTCAATGATTGGTCTAAATGGTCCAATGTATTAGTCCTTGTTTTGGGTTATGTCTGATTGTTACATTACTATTCAAAAAGTTTTTTTTGTTTTTTTAGGAAATGAATAGCAAGGAAGCATTCATTCAATCAAAAGTGACAGTGAAGACAATATTAATGCTACTAAATAGTTTTATTTCAAATACATGCTATTGTTTTGAACTTTCTATTCATCAAAGAATTCAGGGGAAAAAATATAAATATTTTTCAACACTGATAATAATAAGAAATGTTTCTTGAGCACCAAATCTGCATATCAGAATGATTTTTGAAGGACCATGTGACACTGAAGACTGCAGTAATGGCTGCTGAAAATTACACTGTGAATTACAGAATGAAAAAAAAAAAAAAAAAATAAGTTTTCACTATTTTACCATATTGCTGCATTACTGTATTTTTATTCAAATAAATCAGCCTTGGTGTGCATAAGAGAGCGCAAAAAAATTATAATCTCATCGACCTTTTAACTTCTGAACGATAAAGACAAACATTAAGCTTTTTGTTGTTGGAAAAAACATGCACAATTAAATCACACACAATAGGACCAGCAACATGAACCAATAAAGTAAACAATTTAGGCTATTTGTTTAAACAGTACAGAACAGATTACATTGAATTCAATGATGTAACATTTTCACAAGTAAATATGACATTATACTTATTTGATCAGTTTATGCTGACATTTGTAACTTTAGCACATATAATTAGAAAGCTATTCACCAAAAGTACAGACTCACCAAATTAACTCCAATATAATTAAAAACCATATTGCATTTTTAACATAAACACATGGTACCAAATACCACTTTTCTAGGAAAATGTATAGGTTATCAAGGCTGACATTCACATGTGCTATGCATTTCAAAATAATGACATTATTATATTGCAGTAGATTAAATATTTATGTCTGATTGTTGTCTGGCATGTCTAGTGCGCATTATGAATTCATCAGATAATCACAGACATACAATATGAATCTGCCATTCTATAAACAAGTTATACAGTTCAAAGTTGAAAACACTCCTTGAATTCATACAAATGAGCGTGCTAACGCTTTAAGAGCAGTTAGCACTCAGGCTAACCTGTACAGGCCTTGTATATTAAACATCACTTCTGTCTAATGCTACAACGCTAACCATCAATATTCACATACAAATATTAACTATACGTTACCTGCCGTGGCTTGAATACACTGTCAACTAACAGCAGTTTTCATATCAGTGTCCGCAGAGCTATGAAATCACATTAGGAGACATTATTACTTCACGGCTAGCTGATACCTGCACTTACAAAAACAGCGCAGAAACGAGCTCAATTTCTACAGAGACGAGGAATAATGGGCACTTTATGACCGCGTTTTGCGATAAAGTGACACCGTACGCTGTGGACGTTTTGAATTGTGCCTATTTTCGGCGTTTGAAACTTTTCTCTAGCTAGCTGCCGTTTTTCCCTGTCCTGTCTCTTTTCTCTGCCCTCTTTGTTTGCTGTTGCATCATGGGAGTGAAGGAGGGGAGGAGATCTTTGATGTTCGTCGGAGCACCACTGACTGTCTGCTTTAGCTCCAGAAACCGCATATTATTGAAACAATAGGCCTTTATTTAATTTATATTATATTCATGTCAGGTCCGTTATCACGTGTTTTATAGTCTATTTTGTCATGTTCATTATTTTGTAATTTTATATACTTCCAGTTCCTATAATTCCAATTTCTGTTGGCCAACACAATCATATTTTTGTAATGTCACCTTGTACTTTAGTGGTTTATTACTGTTATACTGATTAAGTCTCTCTAAAAAGTTTAAATAGCACTTAAATACCAACCTTTATCTAGTTCCTCTGACACTCTTGTTACATGTAACATGCACAAAAGGTCACTGAAGTGTCTTTTTTTCTGGGCAATAATGGTGGTAATATTTATTTTTCCTTAAATGAGACTTAATGACTATACATATATTAAAAAAAAAAAAACTACAATTTTCACTGGCATATAATGTGACAACTGTCCTCTATTATTTTTAGTCGTGATTATAGAAGAGGGCAACTGGTAAATATGTTTCATTATGGGGATGATTTTTTTTTACTTCATATTTCCTAATATAACAAATTAATTTGTATTCGTTTTTGTGCTTTGAAATAATAATAATAAAAAAGTAATTCTATGAAGTAAAAGCAACAGTTAAGGGTCTATACTTTTGCAAGGTTATGCCTTGATTCTGAAGTAATAAAGAAAAAAATAATATTATTTTAAATATTTAAGTTTATTGCTTTTACATATTTGATTTAATAATATGCATTACTTGTAGGCTACTTGTGTGATACTATTATAATCATAACTGGGGAGCTGTTGTTAGTTTAATTTTATTTTGGTCATCTTTTTGGTGTGTGGTGCTGTAGAGGTTCAAGTGCTGTATGTGTGTATTTATTTGTTTGTTCATTTGCACTCATTTTAAACAGTGCAAAATGTATATTCAGGTTTACTTTTACATTTAAACTCTGTTCCCAAGATCATTTTTTGAGGATTTTTATGTATCCTCCTCAATATACTCATACTTCTTTGAAGAGACCTTGGAAAAGCAAACCAGGCTGCTCACAAGAAAAATGCAAACCCTCCTGCACTTTTGTTGTACTTTTGCACATCAGACTTTTAGTTGATTCAAGTGTGGTCTAATTAGTGTCAGTAATATTTTAAAGAGGGCGCCTATGCATGCCAAGGCCAGGCTAATTGATGTCATACTCTTTCTCTGTGTTGTTTTTCCGCCCCGTTTAACTGACAGAGCCGTGGGCTGTTGTGGTCAGGTGTACTGAAAGCTACAACAAGGAGACAGATACTCTGCAGAGGGATAATTACCTTCAGCAACAAGGGTTAACCAAGCACCTCTTTCACAGACAACACAATGCATTCTACTTTCATTGTAATGCATTTTACAGCAAATACTTAGGACAGTAAGCTTTATTTAGCTTTAGTAAAATTGTATTTTGTATTATTATTTATGTAATAAATCCTTCTACTCTTTTACCCCCAGAAATTTCATTTAATGCAAAATTAGGTTTGAATACAAATGACAAACACTTCCATATTTTTATCATCTACTCAGTGAAGTTTAATTTTCCCTGATTAAATAAAGTGATGTAATCTGTAAACTAACACAGTTTGGGCATGAGTATTAGAACTACATTATGTTGTCTGTATGTCAAACAAATCTCTCCAGTGGTTTAGAACAGTGACGTGACAAAACCCACCACGACAGCTCGCATTACTTTCCCTTGATAGCATAAACTGCCTTGAGACTCAATGTCATCTGACATGTTTTCATGCCTCGATTGGCGGCGAGGCCAGATGGAAAACATGAGCAAGAGTGATTGACATGCTCACGAGGGTCATAGGTCATATTAAGCAGTCATGACGGGCCATCCTTTAGCGGAGACGTTTAACAGGTGCACGCAGAGGGCTGGTGAGCAGCAGGACAATGAGTTTGATTGGGGGCGATGGAGCCCAGTGTGAGGGTACGTGTGATGACTCAACCAACAGGCTGTTCTCATTCACTGCAGAAGTCTTCCCGTGTGATGGAGTGATGTGAATGATGGATCACAAATCAGGGCTGATTGTCGACATAAGGCTTTATTTCGTCCTTCAACGGAGAGAGCTGACCTGAGTCTCCTTTACAGCTCAATCTGTTAACCTCGGAGGAAAAGAGATTTGTCTCCACTTTGAGGCACTAAATATTAGATTGCTTTACGTCATTTGGAGATAAAAATGCCTGTGGATTGATGAAAATATTAATGATAAAGGGAAATGTTAATGATAAATCGTAAATGAGATTAGTGTTCATAAAAATACACTGGAAATCAATAAACTGATGTGCCTGTAAAAGTCAGAACAAACTAATTGCTTAACGTAATAAACTGCCTACTTTAGATGATATTTTGGTGCACAAATAGCCTATTTGGTCGATTGGTTCTCTTCAAGTGGTTTGACATTGTTGCTGTAACAGTATGTTGAAGAGCTGAAGCACAATTCAAATAATAGGACTGAGAGTTGTTAGTGTGTGCCACAACTATTGTCATTTGATTCAACATCATCGACTAAAAATAAATAAAAAATAAAATACAATAAGGCTTTACTACCAAACAAAGCAGTATGAATTGTAAGCACATGGAAAGTGCTCTCGGCTGGTTTATTTTAGCAGCAGCATGCAAGTCATTCTTTGATATGTCTCTCTCTGTTGTTATAGCTTTGATTGATTTCTTGATTTCCACTTGGTCTGCAAGTGAAAATAATACTGCAATTAAGATTTCACATATATAAGTCATAATTGTGAGGTATAAAGCCACACTTTGTGAGATATATAGTCATATTGTGAGATATAAAGTCACAATCTTGAGACATAAAGTCACACTGTGAGATATAAACGCATAGTTGTGAGAAATGTGGTGAAGCATTAAATTTACACTCAAAATCACTGTTTAATCTCTCCATTGTTGGCTTTTCTGATTGATTGCTTGCTTCTACTTCGTCTGCAAGTGGAAATAATGCTGAAATTAAGATTTCACTGGTACCTCTCATTATCTCCACCAGACGCCAATAGTATCTCAATCGCCTCCAACAGCTTATTTTATTCATACCAACACAACGCTTTAGGCTACAGTTGAAAGTAACTAACATCAGCAGGAATGGACAAGCTTCATTTTCATAGCTTCCTGTACCGGTTCCAGGGTTTGTTTGTTGTTTTGCCTCCCTTGTGTATCCGTTTCCTCCTGACTGGCACTGTTACCCTGGGGCCTGTCTGTTCATGATATTAAAATATCTAGGGAAAGGGGAATGCTGCCATCAAGAGGTGTGATAGCATCTCCGTGGAGGAATTAAATATTTAAGCTGCATAGGAATATGGTGTTATGCAATGCTGCGAGACCGAAAAGCTTTTGCAAACTGCACAGTTTTATGCGAAGAATGTGCAACGTTTGTGCTAATGCAAACTGAACTGAATGTACAAAATTATGTAAAAAAGTAGTCAACCATCTGTAGGCCTTTCGCACAGTCAGTACCTTTCAGACATAACCTCACTGTATTGTCACAATGACAAACTGACTAGTCTGTTTACTGAGCTGTCACTGAATTTATTTCTAAATAATGAAATCAGGTTTAATTTTATGGTGAACACACATCGAACATGTTAGGGCAATGTTTGGATTGTGCGTAACCAAACAGTTGATGATTCCTACTGACTTCCATATTATAGAGAAAAAAAAAATACAATGGAATCTTAATATCTTCTTTTGTGTTCAGCAGAAGAAATAAATAACTTGAGGGTGAGTAAACGATGACAGAATTTTCATTTTTGGGTGACTTTAATTGCTCATTTAATATCTACTTACTACATTAATGCAACATATCATGAAAGTATGACAAAATGAGTGACAGTAACTAATAGTATTTGAGACCTTTACAGGCTATGCCACATTTAAATAAGACATCCAGAGGAAGCGTGTTGAGGTCACAGGAAAACATGTCAATCACCACTGAGGGCCTCATGCCAGACATGTTTCCCCCAGGGGTTTAATAGGCACACTGATGCATTGCCATCCACAAATGCAAAAATCAGGTTGCGAGTAAATAATCAAAAGTCATGTGATTATTTTGGCTGTTTTTAATGGGCTGTTTGTATATGCCAACCTCAAGATTTTTAATATCTTCAGTGGCTGGCCTAGAATTGATTTACCTAATGTGATAAAATTAACTAAGTGAACTTGCACAAATGAGACACTGCATCTCTATGCTTGAGAGACATGGAAAGGGGGAGAAAATGAGACTTAAATCAATATGCTTTCTTGTTGGAAATTTTTGTAAATGCACTTGTGAACGCAAATGCATCAAAAGGTACACAAAAATATCATCAGCGCCCACAATGAATATATTTTGGAACAGAACGAGTAGCTCAGCTGCACATCTGAGGTGCCACAGTGGGTCTATGAGGCCATAGGCAGCCAGTCTGTTGAAATGGGGTTTATTTTCTTTCTGCTTAGCTGAACCCCACTGGTTCCCTGTGGTCTACGCACGCAGTTCTGCTGCATTTGCTCTTTCTTTGATTATCAGGAAGAAAGCAGTATATATTGTGCCAAACTTCCCTGAAGCGAGACGAAATTTGGCTTCTTCCATACAGACCTGCTTTGACTATGCCCCCAGTGTCCCCTTATAAAGGGCTCCCTTGTTATCGGAGACTCGATGAGACTAAATTTAAAAGGTTGAAAGCAGGGCAAAAAAGAACATAATGTTTCGTCAAGTGTATACGTAGACTTGAAAAATCGAGCACTTTCATTACATTCCTTTGTGGAACAGGCATGAGTGAATGCAGAGCAGGTTATGACTGTTCTTTTTGGCTTAATAATATGACACTTCGAAAACATACTGCAATACACAGCAGTAAGATACCTTCTTTTCCAGAAGTGATGTGTAAGTTTGAGCATTTCAGTAGTGCTGTCACGGCTGGCTTATGAAATATTGCTTGTGGGAATTCAAATTGAATATTTCCAAACCACCCAGGGGGTCCTTATTACCAGGACGTTTTCTTTTGATAATGAATTATCACATCTGCAGAACAATACGAATTTGGTGCTTAAGGCTAATCGAAATGAAAATTGCATTAACAACTGAAGGAAATGAGACCAAAGAGTCCAGTAGAGGGCAGTGTTGCTTTTAAACAGCTGGTGGAAAATGAACCATTGATTCCATATGCTCAACCACACTCACAGCCCATCAGCTATTCGTTTCTGCTCCTTGATTGGTGAAAATTTAACAAATAATATTAATAAATGAAATGCACAGGTCGTTTGTGCTCACCTTCCCACATTTGTCATGTGTTTGCAGATGGAGCATGAACATTCATGTTGGGATTGAATTGATGGGGAAAAATCTGAGAATTAATGACACAAACATAATGTATTAAAAAGACATAAAAATATAATTAAATAAATTATTAATCATACACTGTCAATTGTCAAGTAAAACTTTTATCAGGTAATATTTACTGTAATTGCCTTTGGCTGCAGTACTGTTACAATATAAAAATATAATTTTAACTAGGCTAATACATTTAATTTTGAAAACAACATGGTGACTTTATAAAATCAGGCTTCTTATCAAATCATCTTTCAAATACATTAATGTAAATATGAAGACACAAGTTTTGCACTACAACAGAGATGGCACTCACATGCTGTCCTGAACTCTTGGAGGAACAGATCAGGCAGGGGATACAATAATTTAACATGAAACTGATTTTACTGGCTGTATAAACAGGCGTTCATGTTGGTTGCGTGCCATTTTTTGATGCCTTGGCTGCCTTACCTCCATCAGATCAAAACAAAGCTGCTATTTTACACTCACCTGCTGTCCACAATGGTTTATGTGTGAACGTGAGAAAAAAAGAGGTGAAATCAGATACCTCCTCCAAACAGAAAAAAGGTCAGAGATGACGTGAACAGTGAGAGCAAGCCCCTCTCCTGACTGTATCATTAAGCAGCCCAGTTCTATAAGCAGCACCTCTCGCTGTTTACCCTTGGCAAAAGAAACCCCAGCACCCACATAAACACCACGACTTGGATGAAATCATGTCATCGCAGTGTACACACTGCACAGTGCACTTATGTGTGTCCTGCACAGTCAGCATTCAAAGTCACAGGGCATATATTTGAAGACAGAGCAACACATCCACAGCAAATCATTTATGTCTTCTGAAATGGTTAGTAAAACTTCTGGTGTAGAATAACTGATAGTGTGGTTTGAAATGCTTCCTTGCTTTGCGAAACAAAACCAATAATGTTTTGCCAGTGGTTTGAGACCTCGTTAATTCAAAACCTATGTGAGAAACCTACTGTATGCCAGTGATTTTATAAGCAGTTTGACTTGTTTTTCCTAATGAAAAGGATATTGGGAAAGTCTGTTTCTGCCTCAGAGTAAAAAATAAAAAAGGTAATTGTGATAAGTTTAAAATGAGAAAGTCACATTGTGAGATATGAAGTCACAATTGTAAGATATAAAGTCACAATTGTGAGATATAAATTAATAATTGTCAAATTTAAAGTTGCACATGTGGGATATAGATTCATAATTGTGAGATAAAGTCACACCTGTGAGATAAAGTCATAATTTGGAGATATAGTCACATTGTGAGATATGAAGTAACATCAAGATAAAGTTATAATTATGAGATGTGAAGTCACATTTTGAGATATAAAACCACAATTTTGAGATTTAAAGTCATTGAGATAAAGTCATAATTATGAGATATAAAGTCATATTTTAAGATATAAAATCACAATTGTGAGATTTGAAGTCACATCGAGATAAAGTTATACTTATGAGATATGAAATCACATTTTGAGATTAGGAGATATGAAGTCCTATATTGTGATTAGGAGATATGAAGTCACATTTAAAGATATAAAATCACAATTGTGCGATTTAAAGTCACATTGAGATAAAGTCATAATTATGAGATATAAAAGATATAGTCATAATTAGGAATTTTAAAGTCACAATTGTGAGAAATGAAGTCATAGTTTTGAATTATAAAGACACAATTGTTAAGTATAGTCACAATTGTGAGATATAAATTCATTATTGAGAGATATGAAGTCACAACTGTGAAATATAAAGTCATACAGTCACATGTGAGATATCAAGTCAAAGTCACAAGAAACAGTTATGATTTAATTAGTTTAAAGCTGTAGATCATGTAAATGTTTGCATTGCTGATTATTGTAAGAACATTACATAAAAAGTCATATATAATCAATGCATGAATTATGACAAAATATTGAATAACCATATCAAATCAAAAATCATACAAATCAAGTACATCAAAATGACCCACTGAAGCATCCAACCCAAACAAACCACTCTCTTTCGGTTTGCTTCACATTAGCTGACAAAAACGAACCCTCTGTCGTGATTTCAAGACACGGTGTGTACTCCCAATGAAGCAAAATATACATTTTAATGAAATTTATAAATATTACGATGAAAATAGTAGGCTCGGTTGTGTGCACTCTGCTCAAGTCAGCGACAGGAGGGCACCGAAGGCTCGTGCCAAACGTTAGCATGCCGATTTTAGCCATGGCGGAAAATTTTCCTCAGGTTCTTCGAGGACATACAGTGGGGGTACAGGGGAGTGGGCAGAAAGCTCTTTGCTTTTACGACTGCTGTGTGAACATAGGGAAAACTTGCACAACCACCACACTGGCACAACCTCAGTGTGTGTGGGATCTTGACAAATACACCTTAGAACACAGCCAATATCACAACCGGGAGGGTGAAACGCAAAAGATTTAGGGTACTGAGAAACGGGAGACTTGGCAAAGGATGTGTGTGTTGTGGGTTAAAAGGCAAAAAAAAGACAAACCTCTAAGGTGAATAATATTTCAGCATATCAGCAAGTGGGGTGGCCTAAGTTTGAAAGATTTTCAGAAGAATTCCCTCTTTGTGTATAAATGAGAAAACTATGTAATCATAAAAACCCATACTTACCACCCATCAGAAAGGACATCAACATCTGCAACCAGCATTTTGGAATCATAACGTAACTCAGATCAAGTTAAAACCGTTTTCCTGTAATTCCGTGCCATACAAGCCCATGCACAATGTCTTATTTTCAGAAATACACTTACATGTATAGAATGAAAACATCTGGAACCAGATATGACACTTCTGTGGGATGTGAGCTGGATATTTATGTATATAAGCACGGTTAAAAATATTCCATTATCATTATACAAACCAGCAATGCAAAGAAAAGCAAGTTCCTGCTGTAAGTATGTTAGAATAATACTCATTAAAATCTGCTGTGGCGGTGAGCTCGCACACAGACTCTGCAAGCCCTTATGTGAAGGTACTTATTGTCGACCGCATGCACATCATATACGTCCACTCAAGCGAGCGGCTTCTGAGGAATTCATATGAATGTGTGAGTCATTTCTAGAAACTGGCTTACAATGACCAGGCTGTGGATATCAAAAATGGATTGGTCACAAATAGACATCCTCACTGTTCAGTGCTGTGGTCATCTCTCTCTGGACCACTGGATCACAGGTCTGTTCTGAAAGGATTGTGGGCAGCAGGGAAAATCCCATGCTAAATATGAATAATAAAATTCAACTGTTCATAGTCATGCATGGTTAAAATATAGTGCCTCCCATATCATATCTAAAGGCTGTGCAATGTAAAGAAACTAATAGGCAGATGCACTCATGGGCAGGTTGCGTGACATGTCCTCATCCTTGAAAAGCAAGAACAAAATTACACAAGGTAAATGAAAATTCTACCCAGGCTTGGATAAACGTGGTTTGTGAGAACCACAATGTGTTTTCCACTGTGATTTATTAGCTGCTGAGAGTATGACACAACTGAAATTACATTTTGTGCCATAAACAATTTCAGTAGTCTATCGGGTCAGCAGATGCCCACCTATAGATATCCATTTTTATGTATGAAGACCCATTTAACTGTGAGAAACATATCACTAACATTACATAGACAACATGTTGTGACAATAGTTTTTGAAACTAGAGTAATGTAACAATGTAATGCAACATTTTCAATTTAAAATTTATTTTTGCAGCGCTGTTCACAATTTAAACTTCATGATGTTAAAGGGATAGTTCACTCAAAAATTAAAATTCTGTTATTAATTACTCTTCCCCTCATGTCGTTCCAAACCTGTAAGACCTTCGTTCATATTCGGAACACAAATAAGATATTTTTGATGAATTCTGAGAGCTCTCTGACCCTCCACAGACAACAAGGATCCTAACACGATCAAGGCTCAGAAACGTAGCAAGGACATCGTTAAAATAATCCACGTGACATCAGTGGTTCAACCGTAATTTTATGAAGCTATGAGAATACTTTTTGTGCGCAAAGAAAACAAAAATAACAACTTTATTCAACAATTTGTCTCCTCTGCGTCACCCTATAGCGCCATTTTGGAGTATGTACGCAGATAAACAACGTATCCGTGTATGGTGCTGCTGACACAGAACAGTATGTGATAGTATTCTCGTAGCTTCATAAAATTATGGTTGAACCACTGATGTCACGTGGATTATTTTAACGATGTCCTTGCTACGTTTCTGAGCCTTGATCATGTTAGGATCCTTGCTGTCTTATGGAGGGTCAGAGAGCTCTCGGAATTCAGAATTTAGTAATTAATGACAGAATTTTCATTTTTGGGTGAACTATTCCTTTAAAAACTAGTGCCATCAATAGAATAAAATAATCTTAATTAAACTCATGGTTTCTGACTAATATTTAGATTTCATTTAAATTTATACTAAATTAAATATTTCAAATATTAACCATTTTAAATAGTAGATATTTAAATTAATACAACAATCAAATATTTCCTAAATATCCCTAATATGTCCTAAATGAACTACATTACTAGGAAAAATGGCATACCACTATTATGGTATGCTCATAACGCTTGGTGGCATACTGATCATAATTCATTTTGACCGCAATATGAACCACAGAGATTTTTTATTACAGTTTATAAGGATCCAGCCAATAGTCTGTTGGGTGCAAATATAAAATATAAAGTCGCACTGTTTTCAGACATTGGATCTAAACCAAGAACACATGAGCATGTGAAACCTGTTTAGCTTCACACTCACTGCCCACGATTCAAAGGTCCACAACGTATCTTGAGAGTATAGACATGCATTTCCTTGAGATGACACTTGGGAGACTTGTCAACATGCAAATGTTGAAATAAAAGAACACCAGGCACAATACCACTGTGTTTTTGTATTTGCAGCGATGCATTTGCAGATTCAGTTCTCTTATTCTTGTGCAACCTAGGTGTCTTGAGTACAGACATGTCCTTATCCCGTTCCACCTCCAACGTCTGCCACACTGGCCTGTGAATTTTGACAGAGCTCTGATGCATGCCTCTTCTCTCTGGAGACCATCATACACATCTGCTCTGGTTCCCCAGCCCTTCCTGGGAAATTTCTCCACAACACAGCTTCATCTCCTGGTAACTGTGATCAAACTGATAACTATTGTTCAGAAGGCCTGCATCAAAGTGTGGGTTCACAAAAGATGGGTAACTACTGCAGTGTGTAAAATTTATTGCAATTTGTTTTACAAAAGCTGACAAACAGAAACAAGGTGTTAGCTTATGCTATAGTTAGCATTTGTGACCCCACAAAGAGAGATATCTTTGACTGTGAATCAGTTTTTTATGTTTTCAGTCACAAATATTTTTGTAGAAGTGTGCTATCAGCCATCATGACTTTATTCTACCATCAGACATCTTCAATAACAGGGGGTTACTTGCTGTTCATATGACACTACGGTGGACCCAGTAGTGCACAATACAATGAAATCTCCACAACACAATGCAAACCAGCCGCAACACAACAAAATTAGCACAACACAACGAAATTAGCACAACACAACGGAAACAAGCCACAACACAACGAAAACAAGCCACGACACAAAGAAATTAGCACAACACAATGGAAACAAACCTCAACACAACAAAATTAGCACAACACAATGGAAACAAGCCGCAACAGAACGGCCACAACACAACGAAATTAGCACAACACAACGGAAACAAGCCGCAACACAAAGAAATTAACACAACGCAACAGAAATAAGCCACGACACAATGAAATTAGCACAACAAAATGGAAACAAGCCACAACACAACCAAATCAGCACAACATAACAGAAACAAGCCACAACACACAAAAAAAATATCACAACACAACGGAAACAAGCTAAAACACAATGAAATTAGTCCTATGTGTTGTGTTGTGGTGACTTCATTGTTGTGCACTACTGGGCACCAGAGTCTTATGAGCCAACCTGCTCCATGTAAAAAAAAAAAAAAAAAAAAAAACATAAAAACATATTTTACTTTTATGTCTGGATACTTTTAAGATGTATGCCTTATTATCATGTGAATGTAGATTTTGTACACAAAATGTACATTTATGCATTTTTTTGTACATACTGTATTTCTTTAAAACATAAAATTATATTCAAAAGTTTGGGGTTGTGAGATTTTTTAATGTTTTTGGAAGAAGTCTCTTATGCTCACCAATGCTGCATTTATTAAAACAGTAAAATTCAGAAATATTACTGCAATTTAAAATAACTATTTTCAATTTTTATATATTTTAAAATGTAATTTATTCCTGTATTGGGGAAATTGGGGTATTTTTTAGCAGCCATCAATATGATTTCATGCTTAAGAAAACAATATTATAATTATTACAGTAGTGTTGAAAACATTTGTGCTGCTTAATATTTTTGTGCAAACCATGATACAATTTTTCAGGATTCTTTGCTGAATAGGAAGCTCAAAAGAACAGAATTCATTTGAAATATAAATCTCTTTTTAACATAAATGTATTATGTTACTTTTGATCAGTTTAATGGTTCCTTGCTGAATAAGAGTATTATTATTTTTTTTCTATTATTTTGTTACAGATCTCTCTCTCTCTCTATGTATATACAATATCTTACTGACAGTAGTGTGACCAAAGTACTATTAATTTCTTCATGAGTAAAACTTTCTAATATTGAGTGCACATTTAGGTTTTTCAAAAACTCTGGATTTGATGGCTATATGAACAAGGCAGAAACATACTTGTGATTTTGTGATAAACTGCAAGGGGTTGTGAGCCTGGAGGCAATGATCTTGAGAGAGCCTGAGAGGGCAGACAGGAAATGAGAGAGGTCAAGGTGAGTGACAGAGAGCTCACTACTAGCACTCAACCACATCTGTGCCTGACATGGAGGAAATGCACTCCAGGAAGTGAGATTGAAATCATCACACACACCAGCATACACACAATGTCCTTCTTTGTCTGTGGTGCACCGCCAGCAGAAGTTGAGTGTTTTCACATGAGGCACGTTGGGTTTTCATTCTTCAAGGTGCAGAGGCTCCGTCTGCGCCTTCCAGAGTCTCGAATTTGAAATAACCTCACAGCTGTGTTTAGCCAACAATCACAGAAATTCAAATACATAATACATCAAAACTGAACATTGTGATGTGACCACATGAAATATTTCAATATACTTGGTCTGCACTAAGATACACTCAAGATGTTAATCACAGTCATGAAAGGATGGTATAGTAATATTTGTAACAGATGAATTATGTATGAGTCTAAATATCTTTATTTTAGATTGCATGAAAATAAATAACACAAAAATGTGTCTCCACTGCTCCTTTTGTGGTACATTTTTCAAATTCTTCTAAAGCAATGATTTCCTGGCCTGCCAGGTTGTTACAGTATCAAATTCTGAACATATGCAGCATAATATACTGTAAAGCGCAATATACCAATGAGCAGCTTCTGAACACTGATATAAAAATATGTTTACAAAAATATAAACTGTAATATATGGCCTTTTCTACACATTCGACAGGTTCAGACATTAACACTTTTGTGTTTGCATGCACAATTGCCTATTTTGTTATTTTAAGGAAAGCTTTATATCTTTATGTGCTTAAAATAACAATTATATACGTTTTATAAAAACATACAAGAATGAATGTAATGGATAAAATTCACTATATTTACAACACATATATACATGACATTTAAAAAAAGAGACTTTGTTTTCTCAGGGCCAGATGGTGTCAAAGTCAATGTCTTTTTTTCCTGTTGAGGAGATTTTTCGTGACAGCACTGGCCTGAAATCCAGCCCTGCAAGACCAGCAAACCAAATGAGTGGTAATTACTGGATGTTAAGTTACCAAGAGCTCTATTTCCTTGCATCTGTCCTTGGACGATGGTTTCAAATGACCGCAAACACTCGGAACGCTTTGCCTCCTGAGGGATTCTGTAGGCTAAATGGAAGAATAATGGCCAATATTAATCCAGAACCAGCAGGATAGAAACATATATGATTTAAATGCTAGTATAATTCATTAATCACCCTTCAGATACTCATGATACCCTCAAAATGCTATGTAATGAAGCAAAACAAAACCCGACTGTGTAGGTGGTCTGGTTTTATTTTGCAGAGGAGAAGCAGAGTTTATAAGATTACCATTCAGCCACCCACTAAATAAAATGATTACGTTATCCAACCAAGCTCATATGGAGGGATATTAGATAGTTAGTCTGAAAACCAGCTGAAGCCAAGAAGGAAAGATCAGCTATACAGCAGTAGTAGCTCAAAAGCTGACTCAGCAGACTCAGTACCTCTCTGAGGTGATGCCATTCTGGTAGGAGCCCTTGTACTGCTTCCTCTTGTCCACAGGCATTACGTCCAGATAACCTCCCGAGTCACTTCGAATCACCCCTGCATGGATAGCTGCCCTGCATATACTGGAATTCTGCTCAGTGGGACAGAATAAGGAAAGATGGCTCATTTTCTACTGCAGTGGTAACAGAACAGTGACTTCCTAATAGCTGCAATAGAGCGACCCAGAGGAACATATTATTGTCCTTTTATAGCTCAGGAGACTTATGTGAATAATAAATTATGTTTAAGTATCATCTTCGTTTCTGATGATTCTCCTAAAGTACATTAGGGGAACAAAAAGATATTTTTTGGCATATAATAATAGTATAGAGCTATAAAAAATAATGTGGATTGTTTGAGTTAAATTAAGTTGAAGCAGAGAAAAATACAAAGCAAATCTTAGCAGTTTGAGATCTCTTTTGAAACTTTAGGGGAGGAACATGTGAAATTACTATGGTCTGTTTCTCAGAAGAAGAATCTGAAAAGCAGATAACTTTGAAAAAAGTCTCTATTTGCTCTCTATTTCAACTCATTAGGCTAGGAAAAACAACAGAGGTAATCAAGAGATATCTTATAATATTTCCTGTGGAAATGCCTATCCAGTAATATTTGCACTGGATTTGGACAGCACTGACTCTGACTTCATAACATTTTTAGCATTTTTTAATTTGAACCTATTTTAACTTGAGCATCATGTTTTGAGAACCATGTGTCATGTGTGAGATGATGGTTCATCTAACGCGTTTACATGGAAAAATAATGTAAAAGCAATGTAATGTAATGAAAAAAATTAAAAACGTGTTCTTTGTGAATGGCCCCTTAAAGGAATAGTTCACCAAAAAAAGAAAATTACCCCATGAAATACTCACCCTCAAACCATCCTAGGTGTATATGACTTTCTGCTTTCAAGCGAATACAATCAGAGTTATATTAACCCCATGTGGAGCGCTTTTTATGATGGATGGATGCACTTTATTGGACTTCTATTGGACTATTGAATATCAACAGCCATTCACTGCAATTATAAAGCTTGGAAGAGCCAGGACAATTTTTATTTTTTAAATAAAACTCTGATTGTATTCGTCTGAAAGAAGAAAGTCATATACATATAATATACATATAATGGCTTGAGGGTGAGTAAATCATGGGCTAATTTTCATTTTTGGTTAAACTATACCTTTAAATGGCATGAAGACTTACATCTGAATAATAGCGGGTTCCGATCACTCGGGCATAGCTGTTGTACAAGCAATTACGAGGACAATACAACCTGAAAAAAACACATCTTGTTAGCTGTTGTGCTATTAATGACAAATTCACTGCATAGTATTTTGTATAATCCATCAAGATTATTTGTGTTACAAAGTAAGCTTACCTGGGACAGTGCCGGACTGGTTTCTTGAAAGGGCAAAATTGTGCCACCGTAGTTTCACAATTAACTGCTTTCACTGGAAGTCATAAAACATTTATTAAATTTATTTTCTGAAACTGAAAGTTTATCTCATTAAAAATAATCACATGTGCACTTACCTGGAACATTTGATATGGTGAAGGCATTGGCACTCTGATTGTTCCTGAGGAATAACATGGAAAATGTGAGAACATTGTTGAACCCACATCCAGCAGCATGAAACGTATGGGTTCTGTGACTTACGCCAGAGTCTGAACTCCATTTTTGAAGGACTTTGAGAATCGTTGCCTTCTGCCCACCCTTGTGACATCCAGCCAGCCTCCATCATCATCTATTATTCCAGCATGCAAGCTGCTACCACAGATGCTGGATTGCTGGAAAAACAGCAACATTAATGAGAGAGACCCTGAGCTGACCACAATCCATCCAAAATTACATATAGCATTTAAATACGTAAATGGAAAAAAATCAACTTGTAAATCTGTGCGATGCCACATTGATATAAATAAAATGCAAAGTGAATGCATTTACCTACCATGTCATAATGACCTGATCCAATTACTTTTCCATAGTTGTACAAGCAGCCTGGTGGGCATTCGTACCTGATTAAAGATTTACCAGACATGAAATTATTCATAGTAGAATGACCAAATCACATTTGTTTGTAGCTGATGTGCGAATCCACCCATTTTACCTGTTACAAGTAGTTCCTTTGCACTGATCACGTAATCTAGTATCACATCCTACTTGCTGAGCTGCAAAAAATAATAGTAGATGTCAATATATAAACACAGGTGTGCTGTTTTTTTCAGAATTTAAGAGAACATACATACAGTATCTATGCAAACATACTTTCTGATGGCACCCAGTTAAAGACTTTACAGCCCTGTCCATTTAAGTCAACCAATGAAATGTATCTTGAGTCAGCCAATGAAGTTATCTTACACATCTGGGAAGTACTGATGACTTCGTTCCTCTCAATGTTCTCGTTGGGTGAAGGTGTCGGGGTCTCATCTCTGTAGTGGGTGTCGTGGCTTCGAACTGGCTCGGGTTCTGGTTCAATATAGTTATTTTCCTCTGTCTCAGGGGTGTAATGATAAAGACTGCCATCATCTGAAGAGAGCACAATTTAATTACATTTTTCAAATGATTCAGAACCTACAGCAATCAAATTAACTATGTAATACGTCATAATAATGAATCAAATTTGTCATCTCAGTATTTGGTCTATATACTATGGTTTAGTACCTTTATAGCAGAGATTGTTTCTGCAACCGCCGCCATAGCTGGGTGGACAGGCAGAGCAAGGGGTCCCGTGCTTGTATGGCGCATGTCCCCACCAGTTACCTCTGTGAAAAGGATGCCACATGACAAAAGCTAATAATAGTGCTTTATTAGAATTATATCATACTGCAAATGACAAAAAAAGCTTAACATTCTTACGGGGGAGAGTAATTGCAGACCAGGTACACAGCTTTGGCCCAGATCATCCCCCATACATTCATGTTATAGCACACATTGATGGCACAGCCAATTTTGTTGGTTGTGGCCCAAACCAGCTGTGAAAAAAAAACATAATATCGCTATTACTACATAGCACATCTCAACTGATTGCTTGTATCATCGCAAAATGTAAATTGTTAAAACGTGAATGTGGTTTTACCTGTGTGTAATGTGTGCAGACGGGTCCAGAGCATCTGTAGGGGCAGTGAGGGTTACACTCTTGTGGATAGGGGTAGCTGAAATCTCTCACTTCATCATACCAGGCTTGGACATGAAATGTCGGAGGTCTGTCTCTAAAGACAATCATATTTAAAGCAAACAGTTAAAACAGTGCACTGTATAAGAACTCAATGAGATGCAATTGTTATTTGATGTGACATCAATCTTGTTTTTATCCATTTGTAGTACAGCACCTGCCCCAGTGAGCTCCCAGGTTCTGGCCAATCCGGGTCAGCAGGTGAGACGGTCCATGTTCCCACAGACAAGTGTGTG
Organism: Schizothorax lantsangensis; assembly: GCA_027422415.1. Taxonomy (NCBI): domain Eukaryota; kingdom Metazoa; phylum Chordata; class Actinopteri; order Cypriniformes; family Cyprinidae; genus Schizothorax; species Schizothorax lantsangensis. The sequence goes on along the minus strand of CM049845.1, from coordinate 22,636,664 downwards.
CCCAGTGCTCAGCACTCCTCTCCAGTTCAGTGTCCCACACCTGTCACAGCGAAGAGCCACAGGCTATATTGTATATATTGCTATATTTTATTTACATTATATCAGTCGTGTATTTGCGTGCATAATAAGCTCACACACAATTTGCTGACAACCACCTTCTTATCAAACTCAAACCTGATATTTTTCAAAAGTATTTTCACGTGAAACTAACTGGATAATGTCATACCAATGAGGAGAGACCCCCCCCCCACATGATTGTGAAGCGCTTTGGGTGTACAGCAATACACAATAAAGCGCTATATAAATGCCTCATTCATTCATTCATTCATTCATACCTGTGCGTGTCTTGTGCGTAAAAGATCCAGACTAGTTCAGCCATAAATGAAAATTTTGCCATAATTTACTCACCCTCATGTAATTCCAAACCTGTACAACTTTCTTTCTTCATAAAATTAATTTTGTCCATGCGATGGAAGTCAGTGGTCACCAACAACTGTTTCGTTATCAATATTCTTCACAATATCTTCTTTTGTGTTCAGCAGAAGAAAGGAAGTAATACCGGTTTGGACATGAGGGTGAGTAAATTACAGAATTTTCATTTTTGGGTGAACTATCCATTTAAAACACAAAAGCAAATATTTTAAAGGGCAAAAGCACGTCAGAAAAAAACATTCTGATAACATTTTTTGGCAAATTGTTGAACCTGGTTCTGCCTACAGTATGTACGTCAATGCATGGTTGTTTAGTTCTGTCCAGTAGATTGATATAAATCTACAAGTGGGCCAGTTAGAGTTAAAAACCATAAAGAATTTCTGTTTCACTAACTTGGGACAAAACAAAGCCATATTAAAACTGCCATTAGTGTAAACTCTACTGGTTTAAAGTGTATTGTATGAAAGAATAAGCAGTGTACTGTTCTGCACAGGGTTCTGATTATTTCAATACAGAGCAGCTTAATTTAAAATTACATATGCGAAGTTTGCTGCCCTGTGCTAATCTGTTCCATATGTGCAGAGCTGGTACATTCCATTCCATCAGTCCTCAACAAATACTATTCCTCAACCACCTTGATAACTCTGATCTTTTATCCTGCACAATATATCACCTGAAAAATAGAAGATTCTTACAGTTTACAATGATGTTAATGCGAGCTGTATTAAATATGTTATGTTGTCAACATGTACTTGAAATGTTTACCATAAATGCAAATGTAATATTGGTCTTTCAGGTGCATAAAATTGTAGCAAGCTTTCTGCATCTGAGCAGAACATGCATAGAGATGCAAAGCCCGCTGGCATTTTATGTGGCCTTTGAGACCCGTCTTGACATTGTTTATTTGTTGCGATGCCTAATTTGCTGTTACAGCGACCATCTGGGTGCATTCCAAGGGAGATATGCATCCTCTGTGACTCCCTCTACTTCCCTATCAGAGTAATTACCCAGAGGACTGTGTAGCATGGAGGTAGCTAACGTCTCCTCCCCTACCTGCGCCCCACACAAAGACACATTCTGTTAAACTTTGCTGTGGGATACAGGGCTCTGGGATTTGACAGATTTAACACTGAATTGTTCAGAGTCCCAGAGCGCCACAGATGTTATCAACTCAAAAGTAATTGTCTAAGAAGAATGTTTTGAAACTTTTCTCTTACAGTTGATTGCAAGTGTCAGTCATATAAAACAATCCATGTGCATCATGTATTTTAGGATTAAAGAAGAACTACTGTGTTGTACACTGGACCTAAGAGCTAAAATAAAAGGATGGTCTCTGTTGATTTAGAGTTCTATTCTATTCTATTCTTTGATGTCAGGGTCAATATTTGCCATCATTGTTGCCAACTGCAATGCAGTGGGACGAAGCAGCAGCTATAGATGGTTCTAAGAAGTATCAGGTCATATTTGGCCAGAAAGCAATGAGAGGTCTGGCTGAGCGCCACATCCAGTAGGTGAGCCACAGAACGTGGGAAGGAGAAGCTGCATTTTGGCCTCCCTGATGGACCTGATGAACTGTTTGTTGTAGACCACAAACTTGACTGTAGTTCAGTGTGTTCTAGTGCATTTGTGCAAAGTGCGGTTATGGTGTGGTACCCAATACCGTTTGGCAGAGCCATGTGATACATTTATAAGCCCCCTCATGACCCCACCAATGTATAAATAGCCTTTTAACTCACCGTTCAATGGGAAAGTTGTACTTTAGCATGATTTTACAGGTTTTCACATTTTTAAATATATTTTACTGATTCTTTCTGTGCTTCATGCTGATTTCAACTAGGGATGCACAATATATTGGTTCCATGTCAGTTATTGGATGATATCAGAGAATTTTTAATTTATTTGAAATATGGTTCCAGAAATTGTATATTTAAAATTACATTTCCATTTTTTTTGCATTTAGATTATTTGTGCTGTCATCTAACGCTTAATGAATTATACTATTAATAACATTACGAAATCTCAAATCTTTTTTTTTATAATGCTAAATCTAGCATTTAAAACAGTTATTTTAGTCTTTTATTTTTCATTTATTTCGACAAATAATGTACTATTTTAATATTGGCCATGACATATAAAAAATGTAGTAGACAATTTATTTTCATTCACTATTTGGCAGGTAAAACCAAGACTGACCCTTGAATTTTGTATGACATTGTGCAGAAAATATATTTTTGATCATAAGTTAGGAACATGATTCAGTAGAATTGTGACTGAGGTAGAATCATGTGATCTTACCATGTACTCCATATTTGAGGCAGGGGGGTACACTTGACCCCTCAGCTTATTATGTAGGTCAAGAATCAGTTGCATATCGCTCTGTGAAATTGCTCTTTTGCCCCTTGACTTGGATTGCCACCACGCCTCATCCTTATCCATGTATTTTTCCAGGATGGCTTCTAAGTGGGTGGCATTGGGAATCACCATGGAAACCACAGTTTGGACAGTCACAAGCAGCACAAACCCACTGAATAAATCTTCATGTCCACACTTCATGTTTCCACAGCTGTCAGTTCCAAAATCCTCTTCTGCCTGTGAAATCAAAATAATTTTTATCAGATTGAAATCATTTTAATGCACACAAATACTTATAGCCTATACCTTTTTATACAGAATTTTTACATAACGTAATATAACATCATGATGATTTATGTGCATTTGCATGGATGCTCAGAAATGGATAATTTCACACAAGCCTGACTGAAAAGTGCAGTTTCAGCATTTTTACAACTGAGCTGATTGTTTCTCACTTGTCAAAGACTTGTGTACGCCTTTTTCCACACACATGCAATATTTCATACGGTCGTGTCCTGCATTAAAACTGACCACACAAGTCTTTGAAGTCTATAGCATCTTTAGTTATATAAGTAACCCTATTGCTACCTTTAAATAAATTAATATTAACTTTTCTAGAGTTGCCGTTATAACACATGTAGTACTATCAATTCATATGACATATTTTAAAATAAATGTTAAGTGTTATTTATAATGAAAGCATTTTAAGCAGCATTTTACCTTTTGCCGTTCAGCGCGTGGATGTTTACCTCCGGTGTTGATTTGCTGAAATAATTATTCGCTGCTGTTTTGTATTTCAAATAACGTTACACGTGTCCACCTGTTTTGATCTGCTTGAATTTTCTTTATGAATGAGTCATCATGAGTCATTGCGCGGCAAAATAATGTACTTTCAAATGTTTCAAATTGTGAGGCTGCTTTTCTCATTTATAGTGAACTTTTAAGCCACGCCCACACGCACATCGACACACCCACAGCACAGAAGCATATATACCGGTGAAAATATACGCATAAATACTGCTGCATTAGTCTGTGTTTCTGCTCTGCATATCTCGTCAAAGTCAACGAAGATTTATGCTATTTTTATATGTGTGCGTGTGGTAGGTAGACCTCCTACAAAGATGACAATATCTTTCATTTCTGACATTGTGGGGCATTTTTGGTCTGCTTGGTCTTTTTAAATATATAAAATCCATGTTTTCTGTGAAGGTTAGGTTTACGGGATAGAATAGCATATTGTATAATTTGTAAAAAATCATTATGTCTATCTTAAAACATGAAAACCCCAAGTATGTGGGTGTGTGTTTCTTTTTAAAATATCTATCTATCTATCTATCTATCTATGAACAATGGACTGTACAGTATACTGTGTCACAGACCAAACAAACACTAGATGGCAGCATTGAGTAATTTCTTTTCAAGCCTTCACTATATGGAGAAAAACTTTGAACTCCATGAACTCCGAATGCTCTCCACAAACAGGAAATTTGAGCAAAACAACTATATGTATTTATTTATACATAACTGATTCATCTTGAATTTTGTGAGAAGCTTAATTTATCAGATAATAATCTGGTATTTCTGGCAAAGTCACACAATTTTAATCCTGTAACCTTAATAGAGAAAGAGTTAAAACTTACCTTTAGATGTATACTCTACAATGTGCACATCTGTTGAAGAAATTGAAAAATAATGGCTATTTTAATGTATCTGTTGGCCAGGAAGGCCTTCAGCAGGCCCAGTTAATGTATGCAGTGGTTCTGACCTATATTTTGCTGAGGGAGCTGGGTTGTTATGTTTGTTATTTGGTGGTGGTGAGGGGGAAAGTCTTTCAGTTTCTTTCTGCTTACATCCATTGCCAATATTGATGGTCTGAAAAATTGAAAAAATAAGGGTGTGTTGTTTTTTCCCCCTGAGCAAACATACTAATGGTTCACTATTTCTCATATTTCAGCTTTATCAACATACAGAAATGCTGAGAATGTTTTCACCAGATCAGTCTTGCACAGCGATCAGGAATATTTTCAGGTGACTCAAAACTTGAGGCTTGCAGATCTTTGGACAGCTCTGAGTTTTTCATCAGAAACAGAACAGAAAGGCGTATAGTAAGCTAAACAAGAGGTAAACAAAGAAGAAACAATACAAAAGAAAATCTGGAAAGTGGATGAGAAGCAACACTGCAAAACAGTCCAGGAAAACTGGAACCATTTAGCTTCACAAACATTTACACAATCAATAAAGGGCATTGTAGTGCAGCAGCCTCTGAAAGACAATGAGCAACATGTGCCAGGAAAATCTTAGAAATGTATTTACAAATGAACTCAATACATCTCTTGAATTCGAAGAAATGTCAGTGTATATTTGCAAAAGCAATATTTTAAATGCAGTGTCAACCTCATGTAAACTGTACCCCAAACACACACACTCACAAGTAGTAAATACTTCTTTATTAGTATATTTTCAGCACAAAAACTGCATATTGGGCTGAAATAAATAATCTCAGTGCAATGTGTGCTATCCTGCGTGTAAGGAGATTTAAGGGCATGTGATCTACCTATCCCTTATTAAAAGAAAAAAAGAAGAAGACAACAATACCACTATAAGCTGGGAATGAAGAACTAATGCAGTTAATAATTATCTCAATGAGCCACCAAATGAAAGAACAGTTTGTTACAATATTCTGGCACAAAAAAATATTTATATATAATACAAATTTATATGAGATCAGATTATACAATGATTTTATAGCTTAGATGCTCCTTCTCTCTCCCAGAGAACTAGCTATAACATAAGGATGTGGAGTTGGGGAGAGGTCACAATCTGAGGTCATGTAAGTGTAACCATAGCAATGTTACTGTTCAGCAAATCAAATTCAGAATAACAATCCTTGTCATAGAAGAGCACCATTTCATGATCATTTATCATGAATTGCCAATATAGGTAAAAGCATCACGCACACAACAACATAAAATATATCTAAACACTTATAACAACTTTACATGACCTAATAAAAATGCTGAAAATACATTTAACATTATCATTACAAAAACTTTGGAGTGGTTTTTGGTACTGAAAATGCACGGACAGCTTAAAAAAAATAATTACCAAAAATAGCTTGAATGTTTTATGTCTAAGCACCTTGGAAAAACCCTGATGAAACAGATTTTTTATTTATTTTAAATGTATGTGTATAAAAGTGGAATATAAACATATTTATATAAAGTGATCAGCACAGACTTGATCTGTGCATCAGAAGAAAATATAACTAATCTATTCATGAGCATCAATATGATGGCTGATTCTAAAACAGTCATGTTAAGATTGTATTAACATTAGCACCATTTCTGGAATCGACAGTATCACATACAAAAAAAGCAGCTATATCTGCTGTACAAAATCAATATAGATTTAAAAGATATACAACACGGTAAAAATGCACTCAATAGCATTAAAGGAACAGTTCACCCAAAAATTAGCTGGAAATGTACTCACCTTCTGGCCATCTGAGATGTAGATGAGTTTGATTCTTCATCTGAACAGATTACATCACTTGCTCACCAATGGATCCTCTGCAGTGAATGGGTGCCGTCATTGGACATCTTGGAAAGTGAAAAGTTGCATGTTTGTTAGAAACAAATCCATTATTAACCCTTGTGCAACCTTTTGGACATTTTTGTCCATTTTAGTTTTGTTTTTTTGATAATTTTGCCTGTGTTTATGCTAACTGCATACATTTTGGCTCAGGTGTGTATTTTTATTGGAATTTTAATATTCCACCCTCATTTCCTTTAATAAATTTATTTTGCACTAGATACAAAAAAGTGAACCACTCAGCACCGTTTGGACAAAAATGTCCCCATTGAAACCCATTAAAACTGCTATTTTTAAACAAAAAAAAAAAATCTTACTGATTTCAAACAAAATCTTACTGAAAGCTCATTTTTTGAGATATCAACCTCAAATTTGGAACACAACTTGTTTAGATGTATGGCTTTGATTTTCTAGCAGGTTTAGAGTTCAACATGTTTTATAAAATATATATTTTATATAAAATATTGTTCATAAATCATTTTCATAAACTTAAACCTGTATAACTTTTTTTTTGTTTCACTTTTTAAACTTTTTTTACTTCAACAATAATCTGCCATGGGTCTTCTTTAAAATGAGACCAAACTTAAGTCTGTGCTCCCAAGCTTCAAATTTTTATGACAGTTTTTTTGACATGGACATTTTTGTCCACTATGGACCTATGTGTAACTTTTTTAAATTGATGCACAAGGGTTAAGGCTTTTAACTTTAAAATGTGGTTTCTGGCAAAAATACCAATAATCCATAATAACGCTTCCTCAGGTGAAAAAGTCCATCCCCTGTTGTCCTCTCATTCAAAATCCATTAACCTGTTTGTTTAGAACTGCTCTAGACTGTCTTTGCTTGTAAACAATGGTTGATCGGTGCATATTTCTTTTCTGATACAGACTCTGATTCTGATTTTTCACTGGAGAAAGCAATATTTTGGATAGAGGACTCCTATTTTAACCAGAAGCGATTCTTTTCTTCTTTTTTAAAAAATCTTAATGATGAATTTGTTTATTACAAACATGCAGGTTTTCTTGTCACAATAAGTTTTTGATGCAATGGAGTCATGTGGAGTCCTTGTGGATTATCATAATGTTTTTATCAGCTGTTTGCACTCTCATTTTGACGGCACCAATTCGCTACAGGGGATCCATTGGTAAGCAAGTGATGTAATGCTGAATTTCTCCAAATCTGTTCTGAGGAAGAAACCAACTCATCTAAATCTTGGATGGCCTGATTTTTCATTTTTGCATGAACTCTTCTTTTAAACATATGACAGACAGCTCATTTAAACCAGTACATGAAGTTTGAGTTGATAGCAGGAAAGCACATGTTGTTGCTGCATGAACCTCCGTAGCTTGGAGGACAGGCTGAGCATGGCACACCGACTCTATAAGGTGCCTCACCAATCCAGTTGCCCCTGAAAAATAGGACTGTTTTAAAAATATACCACAAAGATGAGCATGCATAACACCTTAGTCATGTGCTGGCATTATCAGACTGAGAAGGGTACACTCTGTGCTCTTGTTGGGTGTAATATCTGGCTAGGGTTGCATGAAAGATAAAAACATGACTAACTTTGGAGAATAATTGCAGACCAAGTACGTTGCCTCCCTCCACACAGCGCCCCACACTACCATATTGTAACAGGTTTGGATGGCACATCCAACTCTGTTTGATGACGCCCACACCATCTGTAACATTCAGAGAGAGTTAGACATTTTACTGTTTGCTTAATCTGAATTATGACTTGCAACCAAACTCACTTGTGTGTAATGTGTGCACATGGGTCCGTAACAGCGCATCGGGCAGCGAGGATTGCAGTCATGTGGGTATGGAAAGACATAATCTCTGACCTCATCATACCAAGGTTTAACCAGCTGAAGAATGGAGCGGTAACTGGCAGGAGCAGAAACAATTTGGGTGCCATTTAGAAAACAAGAGAGAAAAAACAAGAAGTATTATCCACTGGACTGCATCCAAAACATGAAATTCTGGTCTGGCCCATTTCCTTGAGTCTTGTTCATTGTTTGTAATTGGATAATGCTGCCAAAGTGACATTTCAAGCCATTAAATAAGCACAATTCTTCTTTTTTCTAAGAATAATAAAGATCTGAGAGGTTATTCTATCAATAGCAAACAACTGTTCACCTGCAAGACTTACTTGCCAGTTCGGACTGAGAGGTTTTGACCCAGATATCGGAGAAGGTAAGAAGGTCCATGTTCCCAAATACACGTGGCTGCCCAAGCTTCTGCTGACCTGGCCAGGCCTTCATCCCAAACCTAAAACAACATAACAATTGTGTGAAATAAAAATTTAATTATTATTATTTTAAAATTTTTACCTTGCAGGAAATTGTATGCATGTCAAATAAAATGGCATTTAATCATGCACACACACACCCTCATATGTTATAAATGTCCACATGAAATCAAGACAGTGTGATTGTAAAATTCTGTGTACAATAAATCAACAAGTATTTTATACCTTTTAAAATCAAAAGTAAATATGTCGTTGGGATTAAATGGCTTGAAGCTATTATAATAGGCTTTTATAATATTTTATTGTATCCAGCAGGAGGAGCTGTCGAATGATATAAATGCAGCACCGAATGTCAATCTAATCAGTTTTTTATAGGTTTGCTATCGAGATGTAAAATGCTGCATATTGTTTATTTGAAAAGATGAGAGGGATGAGTTGGTTGCTTACCATATACTCCATGTTGGCTGCAGGTGGGAAAACATTCGCTCGCACCTTGTTGTGATAGTCCAAAATAGCTATCATGTCACTTTGCGAAATGTACCGTTTTCGCCTCGATTTTGGCATGGATGCTAATCCGTCTGTCCCCATTTCCGATTTATCGATAGTGATATTGGTTCCGGTGAGCGTTTCAGTAGCATTTCTGATAATCCAAGCGCTCGCATCACTGGCTATGAAAAGAAGCAGCAAGTCGGTAAAAAAGTTGATGCTCTTCATCCCTTTTTGGTAAATAATCAGTGATAATCTGCAAACGAAATAATACTCATGAACATTTTCATCTCAAAAATGCATATTATTAAGACAAAGACCGAAAAATACGATATTTGAAATATTTAAAATGACATGTAAAGTATATAATTTTTTTAATAAAGGTTTATATAAGTTTTCTGCATCAACATCGTACCGTTGAAGTGTTCGTATCTGTTTGAGTGTGCGGTGAAGCAGCAGCTCCGTGAGTCTCAGTTATCCTGATGGAGATCTCTCATCCTGTCCACTGCTGCCTCTGGCTTTTATACTGTGCTGTGATTCTGGAGGCAAGCGCAAGGTGCTCTGCTACCCGCCGGTTACCTGAACAGGGCACGTTTCCAGCCAGCATGAGGCCAGCTCACTATCTTTCGCTCTTTGTTTAAGGTTACTGTTTTAATAGGCTAGTAGTAATAGTGAAAGTCTATCTCCAATTCATGTCCTAATTAACCTGTGTGTGTGTGTGTGTGTGTCATTATGAACACTGCTGCTTAACTAAGAAATGCATAAATGGACAATTTTTTTTTTCAGTTTGTAGACCTTGATCAGGTGGGTTAGACGCCATATTGAATTCAACGCGGATGAAAACGATTGGCACGCATATAAAGTTAGATGCAATTTTCACAGCACACAAAATTGAAAATGTATATATAGATATAGATATAGATATAGCCTACAATGTACAGTGCCTATAAAAAGTGTTCCTTCATTTTTTCACATTTTGTTATGTTGCTGCCTTATGTTAAACTGCTTTAAATTACTTTTTTTCCCCACATCAATGTACACTCCATACACCATAATGACAAAGCAAAAACAGTTTTTTAACATCTTTGCAAATTTAGTAAAAATTAAAAAACATAAATGATTCCATTGCATAAGTAATAATACCCTTACCTGGGACAGTTGAAATTTAGCTCAGGATCATTCATATTGCTTGTAGATGTTACTACACTTCGAGTGGAGTTAACTTGTGGCAAATTCAATTGAATGGGTATGATTTGGAAAGGCACACACATCTTAATAAAAGGTTTAACAGCTGAAAATGCATATCAGAGCAAAAACCAAGCCCTGAGGTAAAAAAAAAAAAACTGCCTGTAGAGCTCAGAAATACACTCTAAAAAAATGGTGCTATATAGCACTAAAAGTGGTTCTTGGCTCGTAATCATAGGGGAACCACTTTTGGTGCTATATAGCACCATATCTTTAAAGGTGCTATACAGCACCTTTGTCAAATGGTGCTATGTAGAACCATAAGAGGTGCCATATTGCATTGTATTTCTTCAACAAAAATGGCGCTAAACAGCACCAACAGTGGTTCTTTGGCTCATAAAGAACCTTTAAAGGGGCTAAACAGGTTCTTTGTACGGCAGTGGTGCTATATAGCACCTTAATCACCCCAAAGAACTGCTGAAGAAACTTACAGGAGCTTAACAGGTTCTGTATATGGTAGCGGTGCAATATAGCCCCTCAGTCATGCCAAAGAACCGCTGAAGAACCACTGAAGCACCAAGATTTGGTGCTATAGAGCACCAAAAGTGGTTCCCCTATGATTACGAGCCAAAGAACCCCTTTTAGTGCTATATAGCACCTTTTTTTTTTAGAGTGTAGGATTACGTCAAAATAACACATCTGGGAAGAGTTCAGAAAAAATTATGCTGCATTGAAGGTTCACAGAAGCATGTAGTCTCCGTTACCCTTAATGGAAGAAGTTTGAAACAACCAGGACTCTTCCTAGAGCTGGCCTCCTGGCCAAACTGAGCAATTGATGGAGAAGGGCTTTGGTTAGAGTGGTGACCAAGAAGCTGATGGTCACTTGAGCTCCATGATCATATGTGGAGTATAGGAGAAACCTACAGAAGGACAAACATCACTGCAACACTCCACCGATCTGGGCTTTATGGCGGTGTGGCCAAACTCAATCCTCTCCTCGGTGAAGACACATGAAAACACATTAGGAATTTGCAAAAAAGCACCTAAAAGACCCTCAGACTCTGAGAAACAAGATTCTCTGGTCTGATGAACCTCAATTCCAAGCATCATGTTTGAAGGAAACCAGCTCTGCTCATCACCTGCAGAGCACCATCCCAAAAGTAAAGTGTGCTGGTAGCAGCCTCATGCTGTGGGGCTGTTTTTCAGTGGCAGGGACTGAGGGACTCGTCAGAGTAGAAGAAAAGCTCAATGCACCAATATATAGAGATAGCCTTAATGAAAACCCAGTCCAGAGCATTCAGAACCTCAGACTGGGCAGAAGGTTCCCCTTCCAACAGGACAATGACCCTAAGCACACAGCAAGAGTGGCTTATAGACAACTCTGTTAATGTCCTTGAGTGGCCCAGCCAGAGCCTGGGCTTGAATGCAATCAATATTTCTGGAGAAACCTGAAAATGTGCATCTGATGACAGAGCAATGGCAGATAATTGCCAAATGCAGATGTGCAAAGCTTGAAGACTTGAGGCTGTAAAGGTGCTTCAGCTAACTACTGAGTTAAGGGTATGAATACTTATGCTATGTACTCATTTCAGAGGGGGGTACAATGCTGTTTCATGCATTCAGAGTTGTTTTGGTAAAGAGTTTGATTCTCATGCTAAGCATGGACAAAGATTTTTTTGGACGTGAGAGTATTTCTGTGAATCTCACTTCCGGATTCGTACAAGTTTCGGAGAGTTTTTTTCGATATGACGTAAACGATGGAACTCCTTATATGGGCATTTCTCCCAGAAAGAACGCGTCCGTGCACGCATGTGAGAGCCAGAGCGCGCCCAAAGCTTTTTCGCTCGGGAAGAATGTCTCAAAGATAAACAAAAAACGTGAACTTGCAGTTTCTCTGACGAACGTTTTATATTCGAGGATTTGCGTTTAATACAGCGGTCCCAGCTATAAAAGACTCAGAACTGCAGATGGTAAGTGAAACGGCATCAAACGATAAGTGCTCGTAGCTTACTCGTAAATCTGTACATATGATACTAAAGACATGCAGTGCTACTCTATAGGTTCAAGATTTTTTGAAATTTTTAATACATTTACGAAGTTGTGACAATTCTGTTTCTGCTTGGACATTATGGTGTATTAAGTGTAGATTGATGTGGAAAAAAGTTATTCAAAGCAGTTTAACATAAGGCTGCAACATAACAAAACGTGAAAAAAATGAAGTATGTATGAATACTTTTTATAGGCACTGCATATAAAAAGTCATAAATGTCATAAAGTATAACCATTCATTGTGGAGATTATAAGTTTTTTAATGGACATAACTAACTTTTCTCAGTGTAGTTAACAGCTTAGGTGTAGAAAGTCAGTGAGATATGGTTTTTGTATTATGTTTTTTTCTTTTCTTAATCATTATACAGATACACTTGTTCAGCGTTTGAATCCAAAGAGCCCATTTGCCAGCATGTGTTTAAAGCCAAGTTAAGAAGCCCTTCAGAGGCATATCGTTTTCTTTGGCAGGTGGAAGCTGAGTAAGAGCAACGTGACGCACATATGACCCCACTCCCCCTTCAACTCTCCTCCCTTCTTACGCTGAACTGTGAATTTGCAGGTTTTCTTGGAATTGAATGTTACTGCTTATGCATTCTTCGGTCCAGAAGGGAGATGTTTACTGTGTCAAAGCAGTAATTAACCCTAAGTTAGAAGTTTAGCTTTTGGGTAAAATTATATAAAGGAAAATATCTGGCATAATATCATGTCTTTGCAACTTTTTCAGCGGGTCTTCTCACCACTGGGCCTAATAATGGTTATTTTGTTTAAAGAAAAGCCTTCATAGGGACTTGAGATGCAAATTAGCATATGCTGTATTCTCTGTGTGCAATGCATTTTTCAGTTCTTTGGCTGGAGTCACAGTTTTTTAGTTAGTTTTTTTTTTTTTACTGTCCCTAAATGAATCAGCAGCCACTGACCTGCAGAGTTTAGCTCCAATCCTAATTAAACACCCCTGAACCAGCTAATCAAGGTCTTCAAGACTTACTAGAAACTTCTAGGCAAGTGTGCTGGAGCTGATTGGAGCTAAACCCTGCAAGACAGTTGTCCCTTCAGGAGCAGAATTGGACACCTCTGAAATAAACCAATAATAATATGAGTGGATTATACATTGAGAGGACCTTATTGGATCTCCCTCTTACTGTATCAAGGCCCAGAACAATGTTCCTATTTAATACCCTCAATTATAGCCTTAATAAAATGGACAAATGTTATTTCGAAATCTACTTTTTTCAGTTTTGCAGAAACTTCTGTGCAAAGGTAATAAAATGCTAAAACAGCATGCAAGAAACCAGATGAATAAGGTGAATGCATATCTGGAATCTTATGAATTTCCTTTCACCTGTGCACAGTATTTGATTTGTAACGGAGGAACCATTTGGGCTGTTTTTGAGTTTTAGCAGTATAGAAAAATTAAATGAAAATACCAGCTTTTACATATTTTATGTATGTTGGCCTAGTATTATGCTGATTAAATTCATTATTACCTTATGAATTAATATTTGACAACTTTACAATGCATATTCAAATTTAGTGGAGAAGTACTGTTTAGCTATAACTGAAGCGTAGGAGAAAGAAAAAAAAGAAGGTCTACTGCCAAACCATCCATAACCTTGCTGAGCATTTGTGTGCTCCACCCAGTGATGTTCTTGCAAACTGGAAGCTCATAGTCAAAGAATGACGACTTTATTACCCTGTGCCCTGTTTAGGAGGTATACCATCCCAGTGAAACGTCCAAATGACAAACCTGTAATCAGAGGACCAGTTCACTCAAGCCAATGGCTTCTTTAAATAACTGTTTATATTCCTTAAAACATTATTTGCCCAAACCTGCTTATATGACTTGTATTCTCTGAGTTCTCCAGCAATTAAAAGTCAAAAATTACATATAGCCATGCTTGCTATGTGCATATGCATTGGACCTATTAATTTAATTTTCATTATTTTCCATGTCCTATATGGTCATTCACACATTCAAAACTTCTCTATAAAAAAATAAATAAAATAAAAATAAAAGTCAAAATACATTACAAAAAGAAGAACAAATGACTGTCGTGCTTAATATATACAGGTGTGTGCATGCATGTGTAAATGCATTTTGGTCGAATGATTAATCACAATTCATTCAATCTTGAAATGTAGAACTGAACATTTTTGGCTGAAAAAAAATAATAACAAGAAACATTCTATTAAATTATTCTTTAGGGAGCCATGAAAATCTCAAACAGGAACACTGTGTTCATTCACCTTCTATCACATGCAGAACCAGGCAGTATTTGTTCATTGCCATCACTAAACAGTCCATATAAAGTGACAGTTTTTTGTCTGGTCACTTTTTGTTGTAACAAGTTGTCCTTGGCTTTTTTTTGTTTAATAAAGAACATTGTGAATGAAATGCGTGTGCAAACACAGTTCAAAAGTTTGGGACCATAAGAAAATGTTTTTGAAAGAAGTTCTCAGTAAGACTGCATTTATTTGAATTTTATTTATTCAAAAATACAACAAAAACTGTAATATTGTGAAATAGTTTCACAATGTAAAATAACTATCTTCTATTTTAATATATTTTAAAATGGAATTTATGGCAAAGCTGAAATCTCAGTTGCCATTACTCCAATCTTCATTGTCACATGATCCTTCAGATATCACTTTAATATGCTGATTTGGTGCTCAAGAAACATTTCTTACTGTCAGTGTTAAAAACAGTTGTGCTGCTTGATATTTCTGTGTAAACCGTAATGCATTTTCAGGATTCTTTATGGATAGAAAGTTCAAAAGAACAGCATTTATTTGAAATACAGTTCTTTTATAACATTATAAATGTATTGACTGTCACTTTTGATCAACTGAATTCATCCTTGCAGAATAAAAATATATATTTATATATTAAAAATAAATAAATACTGTAAACAAATAAAATCTTACTGACCTCAAACCTTTGAATGGTAGTGTTCATTTGAAAGTTACATTGACCCTAAACAAGCAGTTCGGAAAATAAATGATGCATGAAAAAGGGATCTTTTGTGACCCAAACAAAAATCCATTTGGATCACAAAATGGAATACATATTTCTTCTGTAAAAACATCTGTCACCTGATTGAATAACTTGTTGGATAAATGCTATTAATAAGAACAGACACATCTGAGGCATCTGTGCTATCATAGAAAGACCAACAGATCATTTGAACCGGTCATGGTTATCAAAGACACATTTACAACTTCATTTGTTAAGAAATATGTCTCATTGTAATATAACTGCGATAGGGTGATGTGTTCCTTGACAAAAATCAAAGATCATCCAAAATACATTTATTTCTTCAGAGAGCTCTGTTGCATAAGTTAGGGTGGCCGTTTGTTAATGTTACAAATGATTTGTGAAATAATGCAACATTTCTGTAGAAGATGTGCCAAAACATTGTCGGAGTCCACCAATTGTTATTTGATCTCAAACCAATTTTGTTGAAAAAAGAACGTGTTTAGCAAAAAATACAATATTAAGTCATTTTTAACATGACTTATTAAACTAAAGTTCAGCTGAACATTCTCTTTCACATTAAAATGTATTAATAAAAAATTAACTGTAATCATTTTTTTTGTCTGTATGATTTTTTAAAATGGATTTGCAATCATAACCAATAAATAAATACATCAATATGGTACAACACATGCTTTTATTGGCCAGGCCTAAAACACAAGACTTTATTTCATGCAATATGTAATGGTGCAATGGGTTCTCTTGCACTCAAAACCTGAACTGTCTGTCCAGGGGAGCTGTCACTGCAATACATGTAATGTAAAAGGTTTGGAAAAAAGAACTATGACAGTCCTGACAGCTTGTAATGAAAAACATTTAACTAAAAAAACATTTGTCAACATGCACTCAAAGAGTGTGTCGGCCATGGCAAGCAATCTTGTGTATCTGACATTTGCTTAATCAAATACATCTCCATGTTCTCTGAATAGTCTTCTGTTACAGATTTTCAAAACATCTCTGACATCATTTCTTGCCTCATTGTTTACTTGCTAACAATTGGGCTCAGATTAGACTCAAGGATGACAGAGAAACTAGCCCAACAATTATGATACAAGGCAAATTCTAGTAACAATTAAATCCTTGCTTTCATGTTATTGACATATAAGATTATGTCAGAGTAGGGAGGGAAAAACAGCCATTCTCCCCTGAAGGAAACTTCAAGCACAACAAGCCTCTCAGTACATAAAAGCACTGGACTACAGCTTGTATCTGATAAAGAAAGTGATTGAAGACCTTGCTTACTATCATGAGTCACTCAACAGAATTTTCAAAGAGAACAAACCTCTAATGCACTCACTTAAACTGCTGCACTGTTTATAGGAAGATCATATAATCATTGTGATGTAATATACACTTTTTTGGCTATTTATTAATGTGTGAGATTAATGAGCACTGTAATAAAAACAATTGTATTTCAAATGAAGCACATTAATGTCTATAACTAGGGTTAAAGCTCATGAAGCACTATTGGGAGATCACCAAAATACATCCTCTGGAGTCTCTATAGCCGAAATTTATTTCCTTTAAAAGAGTCATGGTTCAGTGTAGTTGGCTCAGCCAAATGCTGTGATTAACTGTCTCTTTCATATTGAGTCCACATGTAATCCTTGATTTACTTTCTTACAGCTGAAGCTGATATCAGTTGTGGACCTCAGTATCAGCTGTCTTTTTGTGACCACCATGATGCAGTGCAGTGTTTTTCTCATCAAGATTTTAATGGCAAATGATTTATAAGATGACCTTAAACTTCTCACCATAGATGAATCTCACACAACCTAGCCTACAAAAAAAAAATTAAAACCATGTGTGGGAATCTATAATCAAATGAAGAAATCTAAATATACTGTAGTGTGGTTTTTATAGCAATAAATGGTTATCTTGTGTTTTTGGCAAGATACAGATAATGGAGGTCTAACAGTGTGGAAAAGGATTTCGCACATCAGATTTATTTACAGGACATTCCCTGTAAACTCAATGGCCCCGAGTATAATCTGTTTAACACAGATATACTGACCAAATGGAGAAACAGCATCTGTGCTACTTTCTTTTAAATACTGAATATTTGTAAAATTGTAAATTCCTGATCACATAGATTCCTGTTGAAATGAGTGAGGCATTCAATCATTTACTAAACTGATTCATTCAAAAACATTGGTTAACTCAGGGACTGGCCACATCTAAATATACTTTCCAACTATATATAATGGGCAAAAAATAAAATAAAATTCAGCATGTGAAATAGTAGGCTATGCCTGAATGCAATATTCTTAATACAGAAAAAAAACAGGCAAAAAGTCCTCAGAAGACCTACTACTTTCGGCAAATTCTTTAGAAAGCCTTTCTTCAGAAAGTCTTTAATATCCCATTCCCATGATGCCACCAGAGAGGATTTGTGAATGGCAGTGAAGCCTGGCAATTGATGCTGGTAGGTCACATGACAGTGACAACACAACTAATACATCCAGAAAACATTCATAGGCTACTATACATTCATACTAGAACTTCTTTAATGGCCACAAAGTACTTATTCATAGAAGTACCTACTCAGAGATTATGTGACTTCGAAAACAGCCGCTTTATGTCTTTAGAAATGATTCATTGAGTCATTTACTCAACCAATTTGCTCAAAACACTGATTCATTCAGAAATGAAACAAGTGACAAGTGAGTCATTGAATCATTTGTTGTGATCGAATGACTATAGCTGTGTCTTATAGCTGCATCCTTTGAATGCTGCAATCCAAGACCGAATTTGTCACAGTAGCTCAACAAAGTCCCAATTGGAAGGCTCCTATAAATGCGACCTCAAAATGCATCCTTCGTTTCCCAGGTCATGAAGGATACAGCAGATCCTTTGCAGCTCAGATTAACTGCACACAGGTGACCACAGGATTTGTTTTTATATGCACTTTTATATTGGGTTTCAACATAATCAAATGTCTAACATTTAAAAAAAAAAAAAAAAAAAAAAAAAAAAAAAATTTACAATTATAGATTTTTGTATAGATTTTTTTTAATACTTTTTATTATGTGCATAAATAAACGGATTTAAATGGATTGTGAACCCTGTTTTGTTTTCTGACTGTTGAATATAACTTAAAAAATCCAGTACAAATGTTACTGCCACTCGTCAACAGCAGCTGTCATGGTGGCAAGAGCAATCCTACATGGGCTGTCCCATTTAACAATGCTTGATTTGGCCTTCACGGCCATTGAAAGGGTGTGGCTTTTGAAGTTTCCATCCTTTCGAGGATTCAGCCTCTGAATTGGGACAGCTGTTGTGTGATATTGCTATACATACAATATGTCAGAAGAAACTGTGTAATTGAATCAGTCTGTATTAAATGTAAATCGGACTATTACCAGCATGTCAAAACAAACATCAAAACCCTGCAAACATGCTAAAAATCATGAAATTACAAAATATATATATATAAAAATAATAATACACTAAAGTACATTAAAAAGACATTCGGGACCAACTGCCTCAGTCAAGCAATGAATGACCATGGATTGACCTTTGGGACAATCCCATCCTAAACCTTATGTTAAAAGCGAAGGGAAATTGGAACACAAACTGTATTTGGTGCTGTTCTGGCCAGAGCACTGCAGACTGGAAACCAAAGCACTTTAAATAAATGTGAATTATAGTGTGCAGTGTGGAATAACGCACAAACTAATGTTGAATGTTGTAAAATGTCATGTTGCATCAAAGGGAATTTTAATGTGGTCTAGACCAAATGGAACAGGAGCTGTATTTTTTGCAGTGATTAAAGTGATGGTGACCTGGGCTGGTCAGTTGTCTGGTTTAGACAGGAAGTGGCAATGGCCCGCATTTTCAGTGAAGGAGGAACATATGGACACTTGTTTTAAATCTTACATTCATTACAACACCATATTTTCCTCAAAATTAGGATGTCTTCAGTATTGCTCCAGCAGCAAACATGCATACATTAAAAGCATTGTAAATTGCTTTGGATTAAAGCCAAATGTAAATGTCTGAATCTGTCTCCTGAGCCTTTCGATATCATACTGTAGGTATGAATTGCAATGAAAGCATAGTAATTGTATGTGTGTGTGTGTGTGTAACAATTATTTCTGCATTCCAACATCTTTTTTCATCCTCAATTCACATGTATGCCAGAAAAGAAAACAGCTTTCAGTACCATATATAGAATTACGCTACAAAAATAGAACTAACAGACGGCATTTACAAATATTCAAACTATTAATGCAGAAGATTATTACTTAGTGATATCATCATCCACCACTACAACTGTTTATAGGAATGACACAATATGATGACATGCAAAACCTATAAAATGAAACTGTGACTAAAATGTATATAATAAATGAGCAATACAATTTCATTCTCATGCGTCACAGCATCAGTGAAGGAAGAGAGTAACTAACAGCCAAACTTTGCTTTTAAAAAAAGCTTTGTTTTAACAATAACATCTGACATAATGGCAAGAGCTCATGTTGTACTGGTTGAAATCATAGTTTCGAAAAAGAGATGATGTCATGCAGCCATGTTTTTCAAGCTGATACAAGGGGTGCAATAAGGATATCCAGCATATCGCTGGCATATCCAATGCAATTTACAACTACACTTCCCAACCAGTCTTCATTCTATCTTTGTGTAGTGTATAATTATGGCAGCATTGTGCTGTTCTGTTTTACTTTTCATGCACATGATGAATAATTCGGCCAAATGGATACTGACCAACTTTACAGAGAAAGAGAGAATATTTTATATGTCCTGTTCTATCTGTATATGTTCATACAGTATGTATGTTCTTGCTCACTTACACAGCAAATCTTACTTTCACACACAACAAAGTCCATGCCAACTGTACAGTATCAATTACATTGTTTTTGCAGGGAAAAAAAGTGGTTAAGCACTTGCACTGTTTTTCTGAGCACCCGATTTTTGACGTCTTGTCCTTGATGAGACGTCTTGTCCTTGTCCTTCATTACATATGAGCTTCGGTGGGTTGCTGGGGAAAATCCACTGCAATGTGGCATGTAAAATTGTCTTGGTATGTCTTGATAAGACTATTTCATATTTCTTAACCTGTCTATTATGCAGTGGAAAATAAACACATTTTAAATGCGTTTTCTGCAGAAATAGTTCTTTAGGCACAAAGGTACGCATGCCCTTTTGTATTCATGTCTCCTACAAAGACTCGTTTTGATAGAGAGTGCACTGATGGCTTTATCTATAGGAATATAGTTTGGCTTTGCAATGCCCTCTGGGAAATACTGGCAGCCCTGGTGTTGTTAGCATGTGTTATTGTTGGCTTGCTGTTCCGTTTCCCTCCCGTTTGAGGCCTGAGTTCTCTGCAGTGCCCCCAAACAAATACCGAGAGCCCAGCTTTTGTGAGAACCACCATGAACTTCTGCCTAGAGAGGCACGAAACAGGTCTTAAATGACCAGCTGGTGTGCTTTATTTTGTCAGGTGGCCATGAATATAAGAAAAATATTGTATTGGATAACAGTGCTGCCAACTATTGGATAACCATGATGCAACCGAATTTCCTCCTGATGCGAACAATCATGTAAGCCAATGCCATTTTGCAAGTGATTATAAATTATCATGTTTGGTTTATGATGCAAGGAATCATTCAACTGTTCTGCTGTAACCACACACACACACACACACACACACACACATACACATACATGCACACATACACACATATACACACACACACGCACGCACAAAAAAAACTCCAGTTAGTTAGAACAAAATAGAGATATGACTAGTGGATAGAGCAATGTTCTATCCTAAAATAAACTTTTTTTTTTTTTTCTTGTTCTTAATTTAATTTATTCTCTGTTGCTTAACCTATCAGCTTTATGTATAAGAATCTGTGCTCTGTTTTAGGAGTGGTTCTGTCTATGTATGTTTATTTAAACACAGCTGCTTTTTAGGGAAAAGGACACTGACATCATAACCATGTTTGCCCAAATGGAACCAGCCAGAGGCCTATTTCACGTCATATAATTATTCAAAATGATTGGAACAGTCATTCGGACATGCAATAAACCGAATGTGTATTTAGAACCAATGGCTGCATCCAAAATGAGGCATAATAGAGGAAATCTGTATTTATAGATTTCATACTTCATAAAAGAGATGTACTGTAACATGACATTTAAAGTGTAGCTATTCCACGCACAATGGGAAATGTACCAAGCACACACTGACATCTTGTGGTGTGTTATGGTAAAATGTCCTGCTGGGTTCTGGGGGTATTATTTAGAATAGGGTTTTTATTTTTTTGTATTTTACTAATTTATTTCCTTTGTTTATTCGTTTGTTTATGTGGTACAAGTGCATTTTTGTTGGCTATATCTATGCTTTGTTACTGTTATTTTATTTTTTTATTTTCTGGTGCTGAAAACCAATAAACAAACCTGAGGGGAAAATGTCCCGAAGCAAGCTGTTACTTTTCGTATGGGCCATAAAGCATTTTTTTGTTTGTTTGTTTTTAGCAATAAAATAACTGAATCATGTCACTCACATTAATAAATGTAATGCTGTAGATTCACATATTAATAGTTTATTATAACTGTCTTGATATTTTTTCCAGATATATTCCATATTATGAATGTCACACTGAATCTTGACTGCATTCTTACTGAACTCTAGATGAAATAATTTAGCCTTTAAACAAGGACACTGCATCCAGAGGATTGAGAGCGTATAGATCAGGGTTCCTCAAATCTTACCCTGGAGGTCCAATCTGCTGCAGAGTTTAGCTCCAACCCTAATCAAACTCACCTACCGGTGATTTTCTAATGATCTTGAAGACTCTGATTAGCATGATCAGGTGTGTTTGATTAGGGTTAGAGCTAAACTCTGCAGGAATGGTCCAGATTTGAGGATCCCTGGTATAGATGATGGATAGACACCAGGGGTCACTACTGGCATTCATTTTTTCTCAAATACTTTGTAAGATTTATTTCATACTCATTCACAACACCTGTTACTAATAATAATTCAAAATGTTAGCAATAGGAGGCGTCAGAAAATACAACAGCATTCTATCTGATTCAAGTTCGTTTGGGGACCAGTTGTCACTAACTATTAACTACAACTTTGCCTCAATAAACTCCTAATTTGCTGCTTATGAATAGTTAGTAAGGTAGTTGTTAATTTTAGGTAGTGGGGTAGGGTTAAATGATCTAAAATATGGTCATGCAGAATAAGTCATTAATAGGCTATGTGTTTTATAAGTACTATGCTAGTAATAAGCATGCTAATAAGCAACTAGTTGCTTAACAAATTAAAAGTTATGTGTTACCAGAAAAAGGTATGTTACCAAAAATTTATATTTTCAAATTGAAATCATTATTTTCTGACCAGATAGGTTAATTAAAATAAAAACGGGCAAGTATCACCCAAGTCTATTAACTAAGCTTAGCTTTACTTAAGTAACTTACCACAGCAGTGGGCTATGTACTTCTGCATTCATTGTTTTAGCATTGTTGTAAAACACTGTCCACATGGATCAGTGTTTCTATTCTGAGGACTGATGACGTTCTTTGTCACCTTTTGCATTTCACAAGTTCATTCATCTTTCAGCAAGTCAGTGTCTGACATCATCTGAGTTTTCAGTTCATACAGAAACTGCAATCTGCAGGGCAACATACTGCTGAAATGTGTTCAGATGGTCACATGGGTCTTGGCAGTACTGTAGCCTGTAAATGACTTTGATGCTGCCGAGAAATGATACATTTTCAGGATCTATTTTAGTTATAAGAACAAAGTGGCCAATCATTACCACCACTAAAGCTGTAATAAATCCAGCCGGGACAAACGTGGCAACATCTGATAATGAGAGTGGTCGGCTGTTTTGTTGTGACAACATTACCTCTGTTTTCTTTACTAGTTACAATGATGTGGCACAAGTTATGGCCTAGGTAAGCTGCATAATTATAGACTTAATTGTGAACTAAACTGGTCTGACTGTTGGAGGGAGAATTTAGAAACAATAAAAGTCAATGCCAGATCCATAAATCTCAAGGTCCTTTGGCAGCCCATTTTGTCACAACAAAATTTATTATGAAATTTGCTCAACATAGCTGTCAACAATGTGATATCAGAGCTTTGCTACATAAGCTACTAGGATATGTTTGACTGCTCTGTTTACAATGTTTCTATCTATCTATCTATCTATCTATCTATCTATCTATCTATACAACTATCTATCTATCTATATCTACCTGTCTGTCTGTCTGTCTGTCTATCTATCTATCTATCTATTTATCTATCTATCTATCTATCTATCTATTTATACAGATTCAACAGAGGTGGCATGTAAACGATTACACTGTATATATATATATATATATATATATATATATATATATATATATATATATATATATATATATATATATATATATATATATATATATACAACCCCAAATCAGAAAAAGTTGGGACAGTATGGAAAACGCAAATAAAAAAAGAAAGTAGTGATTTCTAAATTTACTTTGACTTGTATTTCATTGCAGACAATATGAACACAACATATTTCATGTTTTGTCTGGTCAACTTCATGTCATTTGTAAATATACATCCTTTCCTGTCATTCAGACCTGCAACACATTCCAAAAAAAGTTGGGACAGTAAAGCATTTACCACTTTTTAATGTTGCCATTCCTTTTCACAACACTTAAAAGACGTTTAGGGACTGAAGACACCAAGTGATGAAGTGTTTCAGGTGTAATTTTGTCCCATTCTTCCTGCAAACAAGTCTTAAGGTGGGCAACAGTACGGGGTCTTCGTTGTCGCATTTTGCACTTCAAAATGCGCCACACATTCTCTATTGGAGACAGGTCGGGACTGCAGGCAGGCCAGTCAAGTACCCGTACCCTCTTCCTCCGCAGCCAGGACTTTGTAATGTGTGCAGAATGTGGTTTTGCATTGTCTTGTTGAAATATGCATGGACTCTCTTCTCTTTGGCACTCAACGGAGGCGGTCGCATTTTTTTCTCCCCGTCCTCGCCCTTATTTTCCCTGCTTGCTCTCTCGTCTCGTCTCATCTCGTCTCGTCTCGTCTCGTCTCATCTATTGAGAGACTCTCTCTGCACTGCTCTCCAAACTGAAAAATTATGGATTTGATCAACTGGTCTCTCAACGCAATTGACACCATCTTCTCGACGAGAAGCTTGGGTTCGGGGGAACCTGACTGCCCTGCCGGAACGTTCGCAGCTGGCTACACGATGGACGCGTGGGAGAGGTGGCGGGTCGTGTGTCTGGCGGCTCTTTCCGTGGAGGACATTGAAGATATCTACCTATTCGGAACCATGATAACAGGTCTTTTGCTGACTGGTTTAGGCTTTGCCCTGGGTTATCGAAGAATTCAGAAAACAGGAACAGCTGTCCAAAGCCTCACAAGGCTGCCCGTCATGATTGAAGCAGTGGGAAGAGCGGTCAACATTGAGACTGAGACTATTAACCGCAATATGGATTCCATCACGGAGAAGCTCAAGGCTTTGCAAAGGAAAATTGATGGTTTTGGAGACCAGAAAGGACAAAGAGAGTAGCCGTGGAATTGGAATGCGTTTACTCGCCCCAAGACCAAACAATCGCAATCTTATCTTTTTCGGCTCCCCTGAACCAGCACTGGCCTCGGCCAAGGCCGCTGCTGGAAAATCAACCCTGGGAAGAGCACTGCAGTGAGACGCTCTTGCGTTCCTCCCCCATTCTACAGACACCTGCTGATTACAAACTATTACACATACACACACATACACACATATATAAAGATATGCATTCACCTCCCCACCCCCGATCCCTCGCCTCCGTCGCTTTGAACCGCCAGCCTGACAAGCGGGTCTGTGACCAGCGCTAAGATTGGCTGCAGGACCGGATGGCTGCTTGCCGGAGCTGGATTACCTCCCCTGTTGCAAAGTCGTGTGTCTATGGTGTATTATGTGCTTTTGTTGCTGAGGTGTTTTTCCTGTTCTCACACTGTACTCCCCAAGGAGCATAGTCTGGGGGTTATTTTTTTTCTCCTCCTCTTCCTCATGTTATGCTGTATTTTTCTTCAAAAATCCCTACATTTCACTACTGATTATACTCTGTATGATTGTGTATGTGACAAATAAACTTACCTTGACCTTGACGTCCCTGGAAAAGATGTCTTCTTGAAGGCGGCATATTGTGCTCCAAAATCTCTATGTACTTTTCAGCATTAATGGTGCCATCACAGAAGTGCAAGTTACCTTTGCCAAGGGCACTGACACAACCCCAAACCATGACAGACCCTGGCTTTTGGACTTGTTGCTGGTAACAGTCTGGATGATCCTTTTCTTCTTTGGTCCGGAGCACACGGCGTCCATTCCTCCCAAAAAATACCTGAAATACTGATACATCTGACCACAGTACACGTTTCCACTGTGTGATGGTCCATCCCAGATGCCTCCGAGCCCATGAAGTCGACGGCGCTTCTGGACACTGTTAACATAGGGCTTCCTTTTGGCACAGTACAGTTTTAACTGGCATTTGTGGATGTAACTACGTATTGTGGTACTTGACAAAGGTTTGCCAAAGTAGTCCTGAGCCCATGTGGTGATATCGCTTATAGATGAATGACGATTCTTGATGCAGTGCCGCCTGAGGGATCGGAGATCACGGTTGTTCAGCTTAGGCTTGCGCCCTTGTCCTTTACGCACTGAAATTCCTCCAGATTCCTTGAATCTTTTAATTATGTTATGCACTGTTGAAGGTGAAATATCCAAATCTCTTCCTATCTTTCTTTGAGGAACATTGTTTTTAAACATTTCAATCATTTTCTCACGTATTTGTTGGCAAACTGGCGATCCTCGGCCCATCTTTGCTCCTAAAGGACTAGACATTTCTTGGATGCTGCTTTTGTACCAAATCATAATTACAATCACCTGTTGACATCAACTGTTTCAAATCACATCATTATTTAACCAATTTACCTCATTACTAGCCTTAAATTGCTCCTGTCCCAACTTTTTTTGGAATGTGTTGCAGGTCTGAATGACAGGAAAGGATGTATATTTACAAATGACATGAAGTTGACCAGACAAAACATGAAATATTTTGTGTTCATATTGTCTGCAATGAAATACAAGTCAAAGTACATTTAGAAATCACTACTATTTGCGTTTTCCATACTGTCCCAACTTTTTCTGATCTGGGGTTGTATATATATATATATATATATATATATATCTCCAAGATGCTTCGAGAGATACCTGCAAAGCTACCTGAAAAACTATGCGCAAGTACAGCTAGGGCAAAAGCTGCTTTAAATGCAAAGGATGGTCTCACCAAAAGTTCATTTAATTTAGTTAATAGAAGTTAATTGATAAAGAAAACCTATTTATGACATTATTTTTGACAGCATCCTCATTGTACAGCATTTTTACACAAGTGCCTAAAACATTTAACAGTACTGTAGCTTTGCAGGTAGGTCTCGAAGCATCTTGGAGATGTTGCCACAGTTCTTCTGGATTTAGTCTGTCTCAGTTTGTTCTGTTTCTTCATGTCATTCCAGACAGACTGATGATGATCAGATCAGATCTCTGTGTGGAGCACAAAAATCTCACTGGATTATTACAATTAATGGCAAAATGAATGTTTGGAA
Organism: Schizothorax lantsangensis; assembly: GCA_027422415.1. NCBI lineage: Eukaryota > Metazoa > Chordata > Actinopteri > Cypriniformes > Cyprinidae > Schizothorax > Schizothorax lantsangensis. The sequence goes on along the minus strand of CM049845.1, from coordinate 22,609,652 downwards.
ATGTAAACTGACATTTCCTATACTGACACACTAAAGCAAAATATAGAAATAACTTTAAACCATTTTTTTTAGCTGGTGAAAATACTAGTGTTATTTTGACCACCACTGTAGCTATTTAAAGTAAGTAAATAAAACAAATAGGCAAAAATATTCAAAGGACATTAATGTAGATGCTTTAAAAAATATTTTAAAATAGGATATGTAGAAAATATGTTCTTGCGAATCCAAATCTGCCTATTTCTGATGATCAAAAACTAAAACTTGCATCGTTCGCCCACCTATAATGTGAAACGACGTGAATGTGGTACAACCGAGGGCGGGCTTGTAGTACCGACGTCATCAGCTGGGCGTCTCTCGCCCGGCTTTGGGCTCCTGTCTCCTCTCTCCTCTCTCTCTCTTCCTCCCTGTGAAGCAAACAGGGGGGAGAGGATCATAAAAAAAGCCAGGAACGGCGACAGTGACAGCGCGTGCGGCTCCGGCGCCTGTGCGCGATCCTCCCTCTCACTCACCGCCAACACTCGCACCAATGCGCGCCCTCAACCATCTCCAGCAGACACCACCGCATCACAGCACTGCACCCGCGTTCTGAAATTAACCCCCCTTTTTATTGTTGTAGTTGTTGAGCATCCGACATAAGAGCAGCCATCGAGACGCAAACACTTTCATTTCAATCCTTCATCTGAATGACGGGCGGACGGTTCGACTTCGACGATGGCGGCACTTTCTGCGGTGGATGGGAGGACGGAAAAGCCCACGGACACGGCATCTGCACCGGCCCCAAGGGCCAGGGCGAATACTCCGGGTCCTGGACCAACGGGTTTGAGGTAGTCGGGATGTACACCTGGCCCAGTGGAAATACATACAAGGGCTACTGGGCGCAGGGGAAACGGCACGGGCTCGGCGTGGAGTCCAAGGGGAGGTGGCTGTACCGCGGGGAGTGGAGTCACGGATTTAAGGGTCGGTATGGGGTACGCCAGAGTCTCAATACACCTGCCAGGTATGAAGGCACATGGAGTAATGGACTGCAAGATGGATATGGGGTCGAGACGTACGGAGATGGGGGTGAGTTCAGCGGAACATCACTTGACCTATTTAATGTTCTTTAAAGTCTTGCGTGTTTGTGATGCTGCTGCCGCTGCCGAGTGAAATCGGGTCTCTGTTTTGTAATATATCATTATAAAACTAAGGCCTCTTATGTATAATATAGTAAGGATTCTTTTTTCCTTCCATTTTTGTGGAAGATCAAATAAGACTGCGTCTTGAAGCGCCTGGGTTATTTCTAGTGCCTAGATTTTGCCCCTAAATCATGGTTTGCAGATTTATGAAGCAGTTTGTCTATGCAGTTGAGTTGATGTATGGCATATAACTGGACTGGTCAGCAGAAGTTGCTCACAGAGGTCAGGGCTAATAATAGTTACATCTGCAACATGTCAAATCAAAGCTCTTCTAGCAGACTAGTAGACCAGCAGACAAGTTCTTGTCTCAGCTTATGTCTTTTACAAACAGCATTTGTGCCATATGTGAAAATTCTGTGCTGTCACTTCATTCAATGGAAGTTAAATCATAAAATGGACATTTAAAAATGTGTAGAATTGTCCACCTGTTAATTTAATTCACTATTTTGTGCCATGTACAGTGTACACTTGGGGGGGGGGTTATGTCATTATTTACTCATCCATGTCGAACCAAACCTGTATAAATGTCTTTCTTCTGCTGAACACAGAAGATATTTAGAAAAATGTTTGAAAATGTGTGTAATGCAGACATTTGATGGTAGCCATTCACTTACATAGTATTTGTTCCATGCAATGGAAGTCAATGGCTACCATCAACATTCTTCAAAATATCTTATTTTGTGTTCAACAGAACAAAGAAACTCATAAAGGTTTGGAACAACCCGAGTGTGAGTGATGACAAGATTTTCACTTTTGAGTGAACTATCACTTTAAAATACAGTGACCATGTTAAAAATAAATAAAAGAGACATTTTGGTGCCTATATATTTTACAGTTTATAAGCATACTTTATACATAATTTATTAATATTATATTAATATACAAACCTACTTAAATGTACTTTTGTATCAGTGGTAAAATAGAAGGCCACAAGGTGCATTAAAATGAATAAATATAATTCTATTAACTAATCAACATAGGAGCCCCATATGAATTAGGAGACAGCAAAAGCATAATTTTAGCACTAATTTGTGGGGGAAAAAATTACATTTACATTTAGTCATTTAGCAGACGCTTTTATCCAAAGCGACTTACAAATGAATTAAATGTATTGCCTTGTTAAACATAATCTTACACTGTATATTTTAAGATTGAATTATTTAATATTATGACATTTTATTAATAAAATTAATAACATATATTTTATTAAATATAACTAAATTACATGATTAAGTGATTTAACAGCATTACTATCAAATAACTTTTAGATTGCATAGTAATATATTATTAAGTCTTTTAAGAAGAAATTTAAATCCAAGGTAAATTAATATTTGGTAAGTACCATGAAGTTCTCTTGAAATGTGGTGGCGTCAGAGAGTTGGGCCTACTGTTGAATTTGTGAGGCAGGGTCACACATTACCGCTTACTCATAACTCACTTTCATCTTCTGCAAATAATCCTGAAAACAGTGTTATAGCTCAGCTGGACTGCTGAGACAGAGGCTATTTTGCACTCTGTATATCATAAGTCACTTCCATTCTGCCGCTTTACCTATAATTGGAAGATTAGCTTATCAGCATTACTGCTGTAGAGGCAATGGCATATGCAGAATCATAAGGAATGAGTGGATAAATAGGTAAATAAATAAGAGTTATGGTTGGCTGGAGTCACAAACTTCACAACGGCTCAGATTACCTCCAATGTTTTAAAATAGTGTTGGCTCTGCTGTTGAAGCTGTTAGGTCTGACAGGTCGGCATATGAGATATAGGAGGGAGAGCTGTACACTTCGTCACTTCAGCGTCATAATGTGGATTGGATTACACCTGTATATTACTAGCCTGACAATAATTTATTTAGTTATAGTCTGATGTTATTTTATTTATGCATTTTAGCACTTTGGATATTTGCTGAAAGGGAGATTAAAAAACTTTTCACCTAGATGGGGACCATGGTGGCACTAGGGCTATATCTACTGTATATCTGTATACTGTATACCTTATATCTGTATCTACTGTATACCTTATATCTGTATCTACTGTATACCTTATATCTGTATCGAATAGTGAGGACATACCAAACTGTTGAAAGTTTTGGGGTCAGATTTCTATTTCAAATAAATTCTGCTCTTTTAAACTTTATATTTATCAAAGAATCATGGTTTACACAAAAATATTAAGCAGCACAACTGTTTCAACATTAATGATAATAATAAGAAATGTTTCTTGGGCACCAAATCAGAATATTAGAATGATTTCTAAAGGATCATGTGACACTAAAGACTGGAGTAATGACTACTGAAAATTCAGTCTTGCCATCACATGAATAAATTACATTTTAAAATTGAAAACAGTTATTTTAAATTGTAATAATATTTCACAATATTACTGTTTTTATTGTATTTTTAATCACATCAATGCAGGCTTGATGAGCATAAGATTTTTTTTTCCAAAATCTTTCAATGTCAAATCCTACCAAACATTCGAACAGTATTATGTTTTGAAAGATTATAGTCATGGTTCCTGATGGTAACTTGTCCTTGAAGTGATTTATCACTAAGTGGATGCTTCCATCCAGCAAACTGACTTTATTCTTGAATTCAGATAATAAAAGTTATTAGGGTAATATTTAGGATTACTGATACTGTTTTCACTATTCATGGAATGCAAAAAAAAATATTAAAAAAAATTTGATTAATTAATAGCTTATTTGAATAATCTATTTATTATAATAATTTAAATGAATTCATCGTTTAATCTAATTAGCTTGAAAACATTGTGATGCCTAAACATTGCTTAAAAACATCAAAGCACCCAGACATGTCAGTTCCTCTGGTGTTTTCTTTTGTTTGTAATCCCTGTATTATGTGTTATGCAATATCTAGACTAAAGTATCTCTAATCTCTTTGCCAGGTACGTACCAGGGCCAGTGGATGGGCGGCATGCGACACGGCTGTGGCGTACGTCAGAGCGTGCCTTACGGCATGGCCACTGTCATCCGCTCCCCGCTGCGCACCTCGCTGGCCTCCCTCCGCAGCGAGCAGAGTAACGGCTCCGTTCTTCAAGACCACATGTCCGACAGCCCTGCTGGCACCCGCGGCGGCTTCGTCCTGAACTTCCACAGCGACAGCGAAGTGGGCTCCGGCAAAAAAAAGGGCCTTTTCAGACGGGGTTCTCTGTTTGGGAGCCTCAAGCAGCTGAGGAAGTCTGACTCCCGTTCTTCCATATCCAGCAAGCGCAGTTCGGCACGAAGCGATGCCACCATGAGCCGCATCAGCTCTAGCGACGCAAACTCCACCATTAGTTTTGGCGATGGAGAAGTGGCTGACGAGTACATGCCGGCTGAGGACAACGTCGATGCCACCACCACCGAGTCGTACATGGGCGAGTGGAAGAATGACAAGCGGAATGGATTCGGTGTTAGCGAGCGCTCCAATGGGATGAAATACGAAGGCGAGTGGATAAACAACAAACGCCACGGCTACGGGTGCACGATATTCCCTGATGGGACGAAAGAAGAGGGAAAGTACAAAAATAACGTTTTGGTGCGTGGCATCAAGAAGCAGCTTATTCCCCTCAAGAACACCAAGACGAAGCAGAAAGTGGACCGTGCCGTTGAAGGAGCCATAAGAGCGTCTGCCATTGCCCGAACAAAAGTAGAAATTGCCACCTCAAGGTTAATACTTCCTCCAGATCAATCCTACACCACATGATCAATTGCACCTTAAGGGCATAATTACATAAAAACATTTCATCTCACTCTCTTTTTTTCTCTTGCAAAAGTTTCTTCATCTAACCAACAGTATTGCTCATAATAATTACATTCCTCCAACCAACATAGCATCTGCATGCTGTATCCCAAGCTGTAGAGTTGAGGGCTGCTCTTTCGCCCTCATGTGAATGAGTGAAACGCGGCAGGGACGTGACCAGGCAAACAGCTATTGTGCAGAAGAGCCCCGTTGAATAGTCTGTTTGCAATGAGTGCCATCACATGCCCCCCGGGCCATAGCTCTCATACTGATCACATAATCAATGCAGGGCCAACAGGATGTGCTGAATGAAGTCACAGAAGAATCGGGGTGCCAGTCATAACGTTTATAATAATTTAAACATTTTTAGTGGAGAAACGGCATGGTGTTTTTATGTATTGCTGGCCATTATGACAATTAAAAGAACTATACGTTCCTAAGAGAAGTTAAGCATAGATGTAATTTGCTCAGAGGAGATACTTATATAACTTTGGTGGTATGTGTAAATCAAACCGCAAATGCGTTTTCAAAGGCAAAGCTGTTTCATTCCTCTGGGATTGAATTACTGTCAGTTCTTTTTATATCTGTTATACGTAACACATAATTATCGATTAAGTCACACTTAAAATGGTGGAGGAAATGCCTGATATGGTTTCTAAATACAACAACATGTTTTCCCACTCCAGAAAACCACTAAAGCTACTTTTCTTAACTCTTGTAATTCATCAGTACAGCTGGCTAAAGGCACACATCGATTTTTGCAAGTTGAAGCAGGTTGTGAAGATCAGTGTGTTAAACAGGGACTCAATAATGTTGTGTGAGCTGAGTGGTACCGCTGATTCATGTGAGGACATGTGAGCTTATATGCTAGTGCTAGTGCTTTAGCATTAATGTTCCTTCAATTTAAGACACACATTTAGTTATTCGTTTTTGTTCTTTTCCTTAGACCTTTTTTTCCTCTCATCAACATGCATTGGAGAGTAGTTAGGATGACAATATTATGTTTAAAGGGACAGTTCACCCAAAAATGAAACTTTTCATCATCATTTACTCATCCTCATGTTGTCCCAAACTTCAGTGGGACACAAAATTTTGAATGTATATATTGATATAGAATATCCTGCCAACTATTTTCAATATGAGTGAATGAGGATTGAGACTTGCTCAAAATGACCAAAACAAAAAGCATCAGAAAAATGGTTTATATGACTTGCATGCTGAAAATCTTTATGTTCACCCCAGATTTCCTGAGTTTAGAAGTGATATCAGATTTGAGAATGAATCATCTTTTTAATTAATCAGTTCAGAAAGCAGATCTGGATGATTTAGTGTAACGAATCGGACTGATCTGGTTCTCGATTTCAGCTCACTTAATCACTGATCTGATCTCAGTGTAACAACTCACTGATGATTATCAGTGAATAATGGCCTAAATTTTGGTCTGTTCATCAAACAAAGCTATTTTATAGCTTCATCTGAATCATTTTTACATTCTTTTTAAAGCTTAAAATTCCAGTCCTAATTCCTTGTAATTTCAGGAGACACCTCCTTACACCGTTGTGCTTCCTTTTGTATTCTATGAAAGAAAGAAAGTCAATTGAAATTTAAATATTGACATCGTATTCATTTTTTGGTTGAACTGTTCCTTTAGTGATTCTTTATTGTGTTTTTCATGTGCAGGTTTATGTTTTTAGGGCTTTTTACTTAGGAAGTGTTTTGCTTTGCTCTATTAATGCAGTTATTTACTTCTTTCTGTCAGCACAAAACCCGTGTCCTTGTCCTGTTCATTCATTACTATGTGCTTCTTTATGATAACTGAAAGAGTATGAATTTTAATGAAAGCTGCTATAATGAGCACAGTTGCACAGTCCATGTAGCTAATGAAATAGTAATATGTCCCAGAGCTGCTGGATGAATTAAATATCTCTCAGTGCCTTTGAAGATTGTTATGCAGAGCAGTGATAAGCACTGTGAGGGTTCAGGGAATGTGTGGAGAGTCTGAGAAGGCTTTGGATTGCCTTGAAGGAGTCTTGATAAAGAGCGAGAGAGAGAGAGAGAGAGGGTTCAGGTCTGTGCTCTCTCACACATGTGTGCACTGTGTGTCAGCACTGAGCCTGACTAAATAAGGCAAGGCAGGAGTTGGCTTCTCAATCGCTGACAAGAATATAGTCTTGCAGCCGTCACTGATACAGTAGCCACAGTCTGCGTCCTGTTATCATCTGTTAGAGCACTTAGGTTTAGAGCTGTATGTATGTGTGCACGTTTATCCTGTCAGCACTGACTTTCTTTTTACCATGGCAATCACAATTCCTGCCAAAATATTAGAGTTGCTACAATTACTGTAGATTATAAATGGGATCTCTATACAAGAATTTCTTTGTCATTTCATTTAATACTTTTTTGAGGAGACTAGAAACTATGATATTTAGGTGGAAACCGTTTTACCATGGTTAATTTTTTTTTTAAATTGATTTTATATTTGAGATTTATGTGATTTCCTGCGTATCTGGTCAAGGCTTTAATGGATGGGATTACCCGAACAGATTAACCATCTTTCTTAATCTTCTGTTTGTCCTCAACAACAGTTTATGTAGAGGATTGTTTCTTCTGTGGTAATGTACTTTATACGCTGTGTTTTGTAGTGATTTGTTGATTGCAAAATAATTTGATGCCAACACGTTTCCATAGGCATACTTACTTTTATTTGATTTATTAGTCCTCAAATTATATATTTTGGGTTCATCTATTTTATGTATTATTCCTGTCCATTTTATGTGTTTTGGGCTGTCAGTCAACATTTTAACATTCATTTATTAAATTAAATTAATTAAATAGACTACCATTCAAAAGTTTGGGATCAGTAAGATTTTTAAAATGTTTTTGAAATAAGTCTCACCAAGGCTACATTTATTTTATCAAAAATACAGTAAAAAGAGTGAAATAATATTAAAATTCAAAATAACAGTTTTCTGATTTAATATTTTTGAAAATGGGATTATATTCCTGTGATGGCAAAACTTAATTTTCAGCAGCCATTACTCCAGTCTTCAGTGTCACATGATCCTTCTGAAATGAATATGCTGATTTAGTAGGCTACTCAAGAAACATTTATAATTATCAATTTTGAAAACAGTTGTGCTGATTAATATTTTTGAGGAAACCGGGATATTTTTTCAGGATTCTTTGTTGAGTAGAAAGTTCAAAAGAAAACATACTTATCCCCAAACTTTTGAACAGTAGTGTATGTTGAACACAGTTTAATAATGTTAACACATTTATTCAATTTCATTCTGTTCTGTGGTTTCTAAAAACTCATCAGAGCACTTTGAGCTGATTGAAACTGATCAGGGGTGCATTTCCCAAAAGCAACTACCGTCACAAGTTCCGTCATTATCATTAGAGTTCAGCAGAACTTGTGACCATAGTTGGCTAACAGTGCTTTTGGGAAACGCATCCAAAAGTCCACAGCAAGACATGTTTTTTTCACAAATCAGACATAAACTAGACTTTAACCAAGAGTCATTAACATTCTCTGAATTGAATTATAATTGAAGTGAAATATCACACACAGTGAAATGCTGTCTGTCATTCATAGACATGTTAATGCAAACAGTCCATTAGAGGGCTGCAGGCCAGTGAAAAAACGTCTTACACATCACAGATTTCCTATCTCACTGCTTTGTGTTGTTTCATTTTGAGAAATATAGAATTTGAACTAAAGAAAAAATATGAAATTAATCATTCTTTAATATTTTTAATGATTTGCAGCCCTAGAATGTTTATATAGTTATCAGTGTAGTCCGACATATCATTGAAAACATCATATAAACTAGCAGCGTAAGAATATGTACAGAAATATACATTTGTACAGGCTAACTGGACAGATCAGAATCAAGACACGTGTTGAGTTGCTGTGGGCTCAAGCGGGGAGGATGTGCTCCTCTTCACATCTTTATCTGAGCTCTTGTGTGTGATAGAGTGGGCGAATGTGAGGAGACACTGCCAAATTAAAACCCTCAGAATTTCTGCAAGTGCTCCTTCTGTCGCCTTGGAGATGTTCTTTGGCTCAGACTCCAAAGAATATCACATTAGGTCCATTTACGCCTAGGGAAGGTGCTGCTTATTACTTGGCTGACAAATAGTATGTAGATTCTCTCTTAATATTGTGTTAATATTATATATGCCTTGTGTGTTTAGAGGAGCCATGCTTGTAGTTGATTTTAAAGCTGCAGTCAGTAACTTTTTTGGTTAAAAATGATCCAAAATCAATATTTGAGCAAGTACATAACCAGCCAGTGTTCAAAACTATCACCTTACTTTAGCACGATTCACAACGGTTATCTTATAATAATGTTTTCTAATTTGGGCATGCTGCTGCGTCATTACGTCACGTCTGTAAACATAAAGAAGTTTTCCCGGCTAGTAAGCTATCACATGTGAAGATGCTGTAGATGGCAGATCGTTTATAGCCTTTTCTCACAGCAGCTAGAATAATTAAATTTATCATTTTGATGGCGGAATGTAATCCAGAAAGGATTATGTGTTTATAAAACACATGTGAATGAAATTAAATTATATTCCAGTTTTAAATATGCTTCTGATTACAGATAGCCAACGTGGGATTACACAAGTTTTTGTATTTTAAATAGAACCAGTTTGAAGGAAGATTAATTAGCTTTTTGGATTAAAATAATTTCTTAATATGAAATTTTAATGGTATGACAATTAGACTGTACAAAAATTGAAATCTACACGCATATACAACCCCAAATCAGAAAAAATTGGGACAGTATTGAAAACGCAAATAAAAAAAGAAAGTAGTGATTTCTAAATTTACTTTGACTTGTATTTCATTGCAGACAATATGAACACAAAATATTTAATGTTTTGTCTGGTCAACTTCATGTCATTTGTAAATATACATCCTTTCCTGTCATTCAGACTTGCAACACATTCCAAAAAAAGTTGGGACAGGAGCAATTTAGGGCTAGTAATGAGGTAAATTGGTTAAATAATGATGTGATTTGAAACAGTTGATGTCAACAGGTGATTGTAATTATGATTTGGTACAAAAGCAGCATCCAAGAAAGGTCTAGTCCTTTAGGAGCAAAGGTGGGCCGAGGATCGCCAGTTTGCCAACAAATACGTGAGAAAATTATTGAAATGGTTAAAAACAATGTTCCTCAAAGAAAGATAGGAAGAGATTTGGATATTTCACCTTCAACAGTGCATAACATAATTAAAAGATTCAAGGAATCTGGAGGAATTTCAGTGCGTAAAGGACAAGGGCGCAAGCCTAAGCTGAACAACCGTGATCTCCGATCCCTCAGGCGGCACTGCATCAAGAATCGTCATTCATCTATAAGCGATATCACCACATGGGCTCAGGACTACTTTGGCAAACCTTTGTCAAGTACCACAAATACGTAGTTACATCCACAAATGCCAGTTAAAACTGTACTGTGCCAAAAGGAAGCCCTATGTTAAGTGTCCAGAAGCGCCGTCGACTTCTCTGGGCTCGGAGGCATCTGGGATGGACCATCACACAGTGGAAACGTGTACTGTTGTCAGATGAATCAGTATTTCAGGTATTTTTTGGGAGGAATGGACGCCGTGTGCTCTGGACCAAAGAAGAAAAGGATCATCCAGACTGTTACCAGCAACAAGTCCAAAAGCCAGGGTCTGTCATGGTATGGGGTTGTGTCAGTGCCCTTGGCAAAGGTAACTTGCACTTCTGTGATGGCACCATTAATGCTGAAAAGTACATAGAGATTTTGGAGCACAATATGCTGCCTTCAAGAAGACATCTTTTCCAGGGACGTCCATGCATATTTCAACAAGACAATGCAAAACCACATTCTGCACACATTACAAAGTCCTGGCTGCGGAGGAAGAGGGTACGGGTACTTGACTGGCCTGCCTGCAGTCCCGAGTCCCGACCTGTCTCCAATAGAGAATGTGTGGTGCATTTTGAAGCGCAAAATGCGACAACGAAGACCCCGTACTGTTGCCCACCTTAAGACTTGTTTGCAGGAAGAATGGGACAAAATTACACCTGAAACACTTCATCACTTGGTGTCTTCAGTCCCTAAACGTCTTTTAAGTGTTGTGAAAAGGAATGGCAACATTACAAAGTGGTAAATGCTTTACTGTCCCAACTTTTTTTGGAATGTGTTGCAGGTCTGAATGACAGGAAAGGATGTATATTTACAAATGACATGGAAGTTGACCAGACAAAACATGAAATATTTTGTGTTCATATTGTCCCAACTTTTTCTGATTTGGGGTTGTACTATACTCATAGTCATGCAATGCTGATGTTGTTAACATTAATAATTTGAGAACAAAGTATAGCAATGATAATACTTTGCACAGTTAGATGTGATATGAGCTAAGTGATCTTTAGATAAATCACCGTTGGTAGCGCAATTTATTGTTATGCTTTTTTCCTCAGTTGGGCAGAACAAATGTGGCAGACTTGTTACTTGTTCAGATGACAATATACAGTGAAAATTCTGATTTGGGTCATATATTCCAAGACATAGGCTAGAATCTGTGATTGTGAAGTACAGTAAATATCCACACCGATGCAGTGACTGACAGCTACACATTCACCTCAAAACATTAGATTCATCCGCGCTGGAACACCGGATCACAACCCCATCGCACGGAAAATAATTCCACAAGAAACTGCAATTCCAGGTTTTCAAACATAGAGGTAAAAGTTACGGACTGCAGCTTTAAATAGTTTGGAACTCTAATCAGTAGAAAGTGATAGATAATATTTGATGTGTATTGAATTTAAAGTCATGTATTTAAAGGGACAGTTTACCCAAAAATGACATTTTTAACTCACCCTCATGTCATTTCAAACCCATAATGTTATATATATTTTTTTTTTTTGGTGCAACACAAAAATCATAATATTATAATTATAATTATAATTATATTTAATTATAATATATTTTAAATGTAATTTATTTCCGTAATGGCAAAACTGCCAATTATTATTTTTTTTGCAGCGGTATAAGTCTTTACTGTTACTTTTGTTCACTTGAATGCATCCCTGCTAAATAAAATTAATTATTTTCTTTAAAAAAATCTTACTGACCCTAAACCTTTGAACAGTAGCATAACTGTAAAAGCAGTTGAGACCCAGTTGTAAGATGTTTCATTGGCTACAGAAATCCAGAGGCCCAGTGAACTAGATGAATCTCCTCAGGAGCTGATCTGTGCGGGCTGGTTTGGGCTGAACCATAATAAATCATTAATCCCGTTCTCACAGGGCTACTTTTGCTCTATATGAACACCAGACACTCAGTATATTTGTGTTAGTGCTACCATAACATGACTCTGTAGATCAAGCTTACAGTATGTATTTAAGGTTTCATTTATCACCATTATTGCAATTCTCAGCAGAGGACCAGTGCTATATAATCACAATTATACTGTACTAAGTATATATTATATATATATATACAGTGCAGATCTTATTACTTGAGGTTTGTTTTTAAGAAGGAAAAGAGAAGGCTAGCTAATTCATTCAACCTGAGCTTTAGATTCAATTTAATTTATTCACATAGCTCTCCTTAGAATGTGATGAATACAAAGCTCCTCCCCACAGTTAAAGACTATGATCCCTTAAAAGCAAGCTTAGAATAACAGTTGTAATGTGGATGGACTTCGAAAGATACTTTGTCTGGAATGTTTCATGACAGCCGGCTGACACTCAAGTCTTCATTCAGACTGCATGGTCTGGTGCAAAGAATAAAAAAATAGTATTGGTTAAATGTTGAACAAATATTGAATGAGGAGAAAGCACTGATTTTCATATTTTACTCTGCATATGTGATGGAAATTTTAAGTAGGCCACTGCCTAAAAGAAGAACAGTCTAGTTTTACTGATAGGATGAGCAACCCTTCAAAAGTGTTCAGAATGTATTAAATTCTAAATGTAAAACAAACTAAAAGTTTGAATGGCCTCCCAGTTTTCATGGCACTGCAAATCTGTATACCTTATACTGTAACATACATCTGTACTCTCTCTTCACTCACTCATGTGAATCTCCTCTTAACAGGTGTTAATGTAATGGGTTATTAAAGCCTTGTTGGGCTGATACAAAATACTAAGTTATATTTAAAAGTTTATGGATTAAATATGGAGTATATTATTACATTTTTATATATTAAATATTTATATATTTGTGGTGGTTTTGAAATTGGAATAAATCTTTGTGAATATTTTAATGTTTTTTTATGCTCTTAAAGTTTCCTAAAAAGTGTTTTTGACAAGTTTTTTTTTTACTACAGCATTAAGACTATATAATGAGATATCTATCTATCTCTATCTATCTATCTATCTATATATATATCTACTGATCTATCTATCTATCTATCTATCTATCTATATATATATATATATATACAGTATATATATAAAATCAAGTAAAATATATATCTGAAAAAAATATTAAGATACACTACTGTTTAAAGGTTAGGGTGCCAAAGCTAATAAGCCATTACTATTTCTGATTTATTCCTCAAGAAACATCTGTTGCTTAAAAACATTCTTATCAATGTTCAAAACAGTTGTGCTGCTTGATATTTTTTGTGGAAACCATGATATACAGTTTTTATTTATTTATTTTTCCTAAATAGAAAGTTCAGTCATTAAAAAGTAATAACAGTTTAATAGTTAATAAAAGCTAAAACGTAATTTATGTGAAATAGAAATATTTTGGAACATTTCACTTTGTGTCTTTACTGACACTTTTGATCAATTGAATGCATCCTTGCTGCATAAATGCATTAATTTCTTTTTTAAAAATCTTGCAGACCCCAAATGGTAGTGTATATCAAATATTTTTATTTAATTTATTTTATGTCACTCAGCCCTAGATGTTTGCATATTGACAGAGGACAATCCTGTACTCTTTCAACTGATTAATGCCAACATTTTGCTCTATTTTTAGCACTATTAGCTTTTCGTGAATATGAAAATGAAAACAGTACACAGCATAGTAACTTGTTTCTTAGCTTCTGTTAATGAATGCATCTTTGTGTGCTTGTTGTGAGCGACACAGTGGACTTGCAGCCACTGCAGTGGCGGTGACTGATAGTGCCAGGAGCAGTGTTAAAGTGATGTACCCTCCTCCCATATCTTATCATCCAAGCTGTCTGACTCCAGCTCTGTCTCTTTGCTTTACCTAGAACCACACACGCCAGGGCCAAAGCAGAGGCAGCTGACCAGGCGGCACTGTCTGCCAGCCAGGACTCTGATATCGCCAGAGCAGTGGCCAGAGAACTGTCCCCCAACTTCTATCAACCAGGTATCCCACCATCCATGTGCACATCCGCTTTCTCCAATGCACACACACACACACACGCTTTCTACACCCTTTCGCCCCTCCCTAATTACTCCCTTTGTGTCCTTATCTTTGTGTCTGGGTCAAGTGTCTCTTTTTTGCCTCCCTGTCAAGCAAAGGCAAAGAGAGCAGATGCAATTGCAAATGAGTTGTGAAGGGGAGGAATATATTTGCATAAATTATTGCTTCTCTGAGCCCAGCTCCGACTGATTTTAATTCCTGCAAATTATTAAAAAAAAATGTATTATAAATGTGTGTGGTAGAGTGTATATTTTATTATATAACATTTAATTTGTATTCTAACTAATTGATACGTTAGCATTACCAACATGAAACAAGTTGGTGAATGTCACATGGCATATATATGTATGATTTATAATATCACATTAACCTCAATTCAGTGAGGACACAGTTTCTTCAACCTCTTTCTGCTCATGTAAAGCCTTGTTAAAGCCAAAAAGCCTTTGGCATTTGTCCATACATTACCAAATGGTTTCGGGATAATTCATAAATGCTCCAAGTGGAATCCCTAAATCCCGACCCCCAACTCAATCACAGGTCTGCATGGCTGGCCAGTGACGTCTTGCTCAGGAAGCTAAATATATTTTACATATTGTGGATTACTATGTTGTGCTCAGAATCCCTGTTGCTTCCTGAAGTATTTTAAATAAATAATATATAAATAATTGTCTGTTACATTAGCTCAATTGTCAGTTAATTGCACACTAGCCAGATTTGACAGCACAATCACAGTAGGATTAAAGCTGCTGGGTGGGTGCAAAGAATCACATCGCTGAATCCCTACAAGTCTGGTAGCTGTTTGTGAATTATAAAAAAAATCTTATATCTTTAAGTTATGAAATACATGCACTTTTCTAAACAAGATCAAATGTTTCTACTAACAGGGCTACCAGCTTGAGTAGCATATCAATTTGTTATTTTATTTGTTTAGGATAAATCTGTGGAGTTGGGCATTATTCAGAATTGAAGTATCTGCAGACAGACTTACATTAAGTTTATTTATTTAATCACATTTAATAAAATATATATTTTTTTTAGACCAGGGTGGAAGAACTCTTCATTTCCCAGAAAGCATTATCTGTGGGGTATGGCCAATTGTACAGAGAAGAATCAAAAGTATTGTGTTCCCCAAAAAATGTTGTGTTTGCTTGCAGAGGACAGAGGTATTGAAATATAGTTTTTCCTCCACACTCATATTATTTTATGAGTACATGCAAAGTTTTTTTTCTGGGGAACACAAAAGATTTTCACAAATTAAAAAATATTGGAATTGAAGTTTTCCTCCCATGTCATTTTTTTCCATCAACCATGTCCCTTTAGTTATTCCATACATTTCATTTTAAATTCCAGCTCATGAAGTGAAATGTTGTTTTTTCAGTTCTGAATTTCAGGGAGCAATGTGGACTGAAAGTTTTTTCTGAAATGTACTCACAGTTTTATTTGAGAGTGTTTGGTGTCAAGACAGCAGATGATCTGTTCCGCACTTTAGCTTTGTAAAAAGGCTGATAAACAGTGTGATTTATTTGTAGTTGTGGGCCTGGGCACAGTCCAGTGCATGTTCTAGAAAGCCCATCTGTGTCAGCTGTGAGGCCACTCTGGCCATATCCATGGTCTTGAGAATCTGGAGAATGACTGGAAGCTCAGACTTCAATCATAAAGCAAGTGGCAAAGTTCTTAATGTCCATCCCTGCATAAACACTTAACAGACTGAGACTGTGAAAACGTGAAATTGCATCTGTTGTGCTGGCAGTTTATTCTGAGCTCTATATTCACAAGCAGCACTCTTGAGATGTTTTGTTTCTGGGTATTAAGCCTTTGTGCCTTATTTAGATGTATCAAGGTCTTTTTGTTGGACAGTAATAATTTGATATTTTTACTTTTTTTAAAAAGTATCAGACTGAATAAAATGTAATAAAAATGTAAAATTTTATATTTATATAAAATGTAAAAATATTTTAAAATATTAATCTTAAATTATTTTTTAATTTTATTTTAAAAGTAAACTAATTCTGACTTTTTTATACCCTTTTAAGGTCCTGACTATATCAAGCAAAGGTTTTCCAGTGAGCCCATCGAGATTAAAGAAGTACCAGAAGAAAAGAAAGAGAAATCGCCTTCAGGAAGTCCGCACTTTTATCGCAAAGGCACGACCCCAAACCAGTCCCCTTCCCAAAGCCCCGGGCCCACACCACCTCCCTCCCCCCCTCTCAGCAAGAAAAAGCCCTTCTTTAACAGAAGTGCCCCAAAAGCCATCAAAGAAAACAACCCCCCTGCTGCCGAAAGCCTGGCAGCGGGTGTCACCAAGGCTACTTCCAGGATATCAGACAAACAGGAAGTAAAACAGGAGGTAGTACCCGTAGCCAAACCCTCCAAGCCGCCGACGCCGGTCGCCAATGCCTCCAGCCCTGGGAACGGTGAGCTGCACTCCCAGTATCACGGATACTATGTGAAGGCGGAGGTGATGATGCCACCTGATGATCCGGAGAACGAAGAACACCATGCAACGTCAACTGCTCATACCAGGATGCCCCCACCTGCAAAGCAGTACCGCACACCGACCCCCAAACCAGTAATGGCCAAAGAGAGCAAACCCGAACCCAAACTGAAGAAACAGGACTCATTGAAGCCAAAGAGCCTAGCAGAAACTAAGAAAGCCAGCATGGAAATTACTACTGACATTGTTGAGGAGGAGTCAGTAAGTATCAATACTATCAATATAGTATGTAATATGACTATGTTCTTTTCACAATATATTAAAATATATATTTTATATATATTTTTTCACAGATGCATAATCATCTATATTCTCTTAATATTATTCTCTTAATTATTTATTTAAAATAAAACTAAAATAAAAAATAATAGCAATCATTTTAAGTGCTACACATGAATTTAGGCATCACAACATTATAATGTTTAGTATGAGATTTCTAAAGTATATATTTATTTAACAGTGTTTAAAATTATTAGTGTTTTTAAATGTTAACGTAAGGTGCACTAAGCGATTTTTGCCAAATGATGTTGATATTTGAAAGCACCAAAACAAATACGCCCATACCCCAACAGGACCCCACCCCTATTTTTATATCTCCACCCCACACACAACCCTGGCATAACGACGATCATGGAAACAAGCGAAGATGACACACAAGCATATTCAAACAAAAGCCAACACAGATAAGTTGTGTGAAACAATGCAAAATCAACACAACCTCGGCGTCCGATTCAAGCCCTTCCCGTTCTTTGATTTCTCTCCACCGCTGGAAAGCTGCTCCGATATTTATGCGGGTCTTTTTAATATTTTGTTTCTCCAATATTTTCCTCTTTTTTCCAGCTGTCTGTAGTCGATCTGCTAATATCCGTCTGTGCACTCAAATTGAGCACTCTCTTCTCTCTATCATTACAAGACACGCCCCTTACTGCTGATTGGATACAAATGTGTTTTGGGACTCCTTTCGAAAAGCGTTTTTCAAAAATTGCTTAGTGCACCATTAAAGTAAATAATTGAAATGATCCTGCACGCTTAAATATCCAATATTGACTGATACTAATAAATTTGAACATTTCTAATAATGGAGAATAAGCAGTATGATATTAATATACTGTATCATGCATGCTTATATAAATGGTGGTTTTTAGTTTTTAGTATCTAATTTAAAATGTATATTTTTATTTTATATTTAAACATATAAATTAAATATTGGCCATTACTTGAAAATAATTATCAGCTTTTCAGTATTAAAATTCTAATTTTAATATTGGTGCATAAATTAAAATTATTTTTTTATTTTATATTTAGACATATAAATTAAATATTGTCCATTATTTGAAAATAATTATCAGCTTTTCATTATTAAAATTCTAATTTTAATATTGGTGCATAATTCAAAATGCATTTTTTTTATTTTATATTTAAACATATAAATTAAATATTGGCAATTACTTGAAAATAATTATCAGCTTTTCGATATTAAAATTCAAATTTTAATATTGGTGCATGCCTAATATTTTCATTTGCTATATGAGAGCAGGTGCCATTCAATTTCTAACCTCCAGCTTTGTCTCTTTCGCTGGTTCTTCAGGGTCCCAACTCAATATTGGTCATACTAGTGATGCTGATAAATATTGGACTGGCAATTATTTTTGTCCATTTCCTCACTTGACGGCACATTAAACTCAGGTAAGACTCTCGCACTCAGATGGAGGATTTTGCAGGTTGCCATAGGCCCTGATCTTTGCCCCATGTCAGTCACCAACTAATGTAGTCTACCATACGCTTGCCATGTAATTGCAGCTTTGCCTGAATGTTATTCAACATAATTACTTACCCTCTAACTGTTTCGACCCTTCAGTGAGCTCATGAAAACTAGCGGCATAGGCCCCTAATTCTCCGCACTTGCGTCAATGGCCTTTAAAACAAAATGGCACCAGTCAGACTCAGACACAAGCAAAGGACTGGACGACTGGAATTAGAGCAAATCATGGGAGAAAGACGAAACCCGGACCATTCGGCCTGAGCCAACCCAGTTCCTCTGGCGATGATTTGTGACTCGCTTGGGCTCTGAAAGCTGAAGCAAGCAGCCGTTGGGAAAGAAAAAGAATCTGCTGATCCAAGCCGTACCCAGTCAAGTGCATGTCCACCCCCGCAGCTAAGGGGAGGGGTGGAATGGGGGACTTAACTGGATATGTTCGGAGATGCACTTTTAGTTGACGGAAGCGAACAGCTGCCTTACTATTTTACCAACTGACGTTTTAAAGGGGAGATGTGCTGTGGGTTGCCAGTGTGTTTGGGCAGCAGGAGTGTGTACCAGTGTCCGCTTTCCGCTTGGTTCGAAACACCATGCACATTTTGAAAGGGTCACTTGCCAGTCTTATTCCATTACCCATCTCTACAGCCTTGTCTAACATCTCTTGCTCCTGTTTTAGGAAATTCATCCTTGACATGCCTGTGCACGGTACTGGTTTAACGACTTCGTCTTGACTTTATTTGTTTGTTTTCCTTTCTGTTGTGTTCTTTATTTCTGCACCTGTAGCTAAGATGATGAAAATATCCAATGTAAAATCAAACCTGAAAATAACAGCACGTTACAGTTTGACCTGTAACATTTAACATGTCCTATGGAGAAAAAAAATCTAAACTATTTATTTTTTTTAGATTGGCTTTTTATTTTTTTTTAGAAAATAGTGTGTGGTTTGATTTAAAAAATATATATATATATATATAAATATTTATTTAGTTAAGTTATTATTGTAAAATTGTGTGTGTGTTTTCTTTTGAAAGATGTTTGCAGTATGTTTGACATTGTACTAGGGTAAAACGCATGGCTTTTATTTTTTGAGAATTGACTAATTGTGACATTTTGCACTTTTAATCTTCACAGCCTGAGACTGTGCCCTCTGACCCCCCCCCCAAAACCCCTCACACTACCCCTTAACCCCTTAACTGTCATCCCCATTTTTGAAAATTCACGAGAAAGTGCAGTATCCAAACTTAAATTATTATAATTCATGAACGCTTTTGAATACAGACCTAAGGTTGGTCTCTTTTTAAAGAAGACAATTAGCAGATTATTACAGAAGTGAAATCATTTAATAAAATTAAAGTATTAAAAAGTTATAGAAGTTTAAATTTACTGTAAAGAAAATGTATTATACAATTTTTATTGTATTTTATATAAAATAAATATTTAAAAAAATAGTTAAAAATCCAAAATTGCTATAAAATTAAAGCCATATGTCTACATAAGTTGTGTTCCAAATTTGAAGTTGATATAAAAAAAATTGAGGTTCATATGCAATTTTGTTTAGGCGTTATACCAAAAACAGCCACTGGGTGCCATTCAAACTCCATTGAATTATTTTTTTATGCATTTCTGTCACAAATCTATACATTTCTCTCTCAATATTACATCTATAACAAAATAACCACCAAATATGGAATCTTGAGACTCAGACCTTTCCAACGATATGTATTTTGTCAAGATTACAAAAAGTTTTGATTCTAAAAGACCGTAATACATTTTGTAATATGACACCGCCGCTAAGGGGGAGGAGACCGCCAAAACATTTTGAAGTACCATTTCTATGGTAACGCAATGTCCGATTTCAAAATGGTTTTCACAGGATGAATTTTGAGAATTTAAGCTTTCAAATGGTATATAACTTATGATGATTGCTAAAACATGTGATGGGGAAAAAGGCAAGGATATAAAGACTTTTTGTGACAAAGGTCAGAACTCCTGTTATGATGTTGATTTATCATAAATAAAGACGCTTGGTGCACTCTTGTCATAAATTAATCTATTACTGTTCCTACATAATTTGTAACAACAAAAAATGGTAATATATCTATTTAGGAGACTTAGACCTTTCCAATGATATATAGTTTGTCATGATTACATTAGGATTTAAGTGTAATATAGTGAAGTAAACTTAGGCGTCCCGTATACGGGACGGTGACAGTTAAGTAGTTAACTTGACATGTGCAGAGCGGTACCTGCCTCGATATTATGCCTGCTAAATTGTGTTGAATACATTCAGGTCGACCCACTGGGTATAAATGCGAATGTAGAGATGGTTGCCTTTAAAGAATTTGTAACAGTGTTATAGTTTACCTCAGAAAATGTGATTTTTGAAAATGCTGTCTTAATTAGGAATTTTTGTGGAAATCTGCTGTTATTCTCCATTATTTTGGTCTGGTGGTGCATGAGGATGTGGTTGCAATTATTGTGCACATGTGCATTCGCACCAGTATTTAAATGAAAAATGTATACATATAAATAGATCTATTTTATATACAAAGTCAGAATATATTTAGTCAACAGTTGGACACTAAATGGCCTTGACTAAAATTACAGCACCGCATCTTTTGCTGATTGATTCAAACATCCTGCGTGCATGGTGTATTTGCCGGCTATGGATGTGTCGTGTGAAGCATGAGTTTCAGCAGTAACAGGGTGACTGTTTTTACAGAGGTTTTGTCAGACTGCGAGAGTATGTGAGAGGGAAGGAGGGAAGAGAAGAGCATCAGAAAGGATGATGGCTTGTCATTTGACAAGAGAGAATAATCTTCAAATACAGAACAGACTTATTTTTAAAGAAATAATATCTTTTAAAGAAATATTTCCTTTTTTTTTTGTGGCGGGGTAAACATCTTTGATTTACACTCATTGGCTATGTAAATGGCATTTTTTTCTGTTTTGTTTTCTATTTCTGTTTATATTCCATCCTGACATGATACATATTAGATGTAATTAAAAATTCCCCTTAAAATTTGGCATTTAACCAGTAAAGATTTTTTTTGTCATTTTGTTTCCATCACCAAGAAAAGTTACAAAAAAGTTCATCTCTATACCAAGAAAAGTTACAATTTCTGTATTTTTCTTTAAAAAAATAGATTTTTTATTAAGATGTTTAAGTAAGATGTTTTATTGTAAAACAGCATTCAATTTAACTCTTTTGCGCTGTTATGATTTAAGATCTAGCGTAGCTCTTCAAATTGACCATACAAAAATTCACAACTGAAGAATCATAAATTGCAAGTTCAAGATAAAAAGTTGCATTAAATCTATGTTAAAGCAAACAAATGGGTAATAAAGACCTGCAACAGCACGAAAGGGTTAAATACAGCATTTAAAATGGCTTGACTCTGTCATTGTAATATCTTAACATTTTTAAATTGATTTGAATGTAATGTTTTCATTTTAAAGGTTGAACACATGGAAAAATGTTGCTGAAAGTTTTGATATGAACTGTTCCACACACCGTTAATGATACTGAAACGTATATATAGATATATATTATTTTTTGGAAATTATTGATATAAATTATAATTAAAAAGGTGACTTTTCAAAGTCTTGAAGCATGTCCTGACATTGTTTTTTCCCATTTCACTGACCAACACCCAGTCCAAATCATGTCTAATAACCTATCATTAGACAAAGAAGAGTTTTGAAATGATTACACACATTAATGCAGAAAATTATTAGACAGAGAAGAGATCAGACAGGGAGCTTCCATTACTTCCATGCCATCTCTCTAGGCTTACAGGTATGTTTTATTTTAGAGCAGTCCTTCCCCCTTGAGTGTGAAAATTGTTTCTTGTCTGGAGGATTGCTGCGGTGATCCTAAGACCAAAATAGTGAAGCAGCTGCTGTTGGCTGGGAGAGGGTCGTATTTGAGCACCATAAGAGTTGCGCCAGCCTATGTCGTCTCTCTCCTCCTCTGAACTCACTGCAGAGAGTGGAAGGTCACCCACCAGCTGCTTTGTTGTTCCCATTTAGTATGTGAACATGGACCCTATGGTGGACTACAGTTAATATAGAAAGAGCCTGAAATAGAGGCTCAACCAACAGACATAACACAAAAAGTTCTGTTTCTCAACAGCCGCAGCCATTAAGCTTCTAATCTCACGTGACATTTTAGGTCAGTAACCCTCTGCTGACGCACAAACAGGAAGAAGATCACTCCGAGGTACTGTATGTCACGTAGTTACATGACATCGCTCAGTCAGCACTGATGGAATTTCCTCCAACTTCGGGGCGTTGTGTCACTGTTTGCATGATTTCTGAAAAATATATTTCGCCCCGACTGGTTGAGACCAACTTAGATCCTGTATAATTTGAGAAATATTTTCGTGGGAATTGCCAAGGTCAGACAGTATCGGTTACACAGAATTTTTGGCATGTGAATAGGAGACAGTGAGAAACCAATCAACCATCTCAACTACATACACCGGCTCATATTTCACAGGTCATTACTTCTTCTAAAGAAAAGGTTTGTGGTAAAGAGCCATTGTGAACAATGTGGATCTGAATTTTTATATATATATATATATATATATATATATATATATATATATATATATATTTTTTTTTTTTTTTTTTTTTTTTTGAAATTATTCAAGTACGGTGGTCTTCTAACCAGAAGCAAATTATTTTATGTTCATATATGCCTCAACCCTTTTTTTTTTTTTTTTTTTTTGCAAAAATATTACATTATTAAGTAATTAATATGTAAAGTAATTAATTTAGAGTCTAATCGAGTACTTTGCTTTGCTGCTCGAGGACACAAAGATGATGATCATTTATAAATTCAAAATAACGTAGTTATTTAGTTACATTTTTACCTCAACTTCCCTTTTTGGGGATTTTTTTTTATAAGGAGGCTCCCTAATTAACCCTGTACTCTTACCCCTCCCTGCCATTAGATCTAGATTGATAGGCCCCCAGGGTCAAAGCTGCGAGGTCAGCCCGTCCTGAGACACCTGCTCTCTCTTGTCAGGCCTGCAACACCCACACTCCCACTGTGAATATGCCACCTCACACCCAACCCTCTTGACAAGAGCTGTAGTGAGCCCAGTCTTTCCAGCACACATACTGTGTGTATCACTCCGACGAATTCACTTGACAGATTCACTTGTTTTATGTTTATCTATCTATCTATCTGTTAAAACAATTTTGAAAGAAATACCTTTTTTAAAGAAATTAAATAAATGTGACAGTAGACTTTTATAACATTACAAAGAATTTCCATTTCAAATAAATGCTGTTTTTAAAATTCTTTCCATGCCTTGAAGAATCCTGATTTATTTTTTTATTGTACGTATTATTATTTTAATTTGATAATAGCACGTTTTTATTTGGCACCAAATCAGCATTCAGAAAATGCTGCATTCAGCTTTGCCATCAAAGAAATACATTACATTTTAAGTTACATAAAACAATTATATTTAATCTGTTTTTGAATTGTAATAGTTTCTCAATATTACTGTTTTTACTGTATTTTTGCTAAAATAATGATATGTATGAATATATAATTTTTTAAATAACTGTATTGGCATGTTTGTTTTTATATACTTGCGAAGCATAACACATGTGGTTACTCATGTTTCTGTGATGAAGTGTCATATAAGGTAATGTCTCACAAAACACACATTTACAAGAAAGGAGTGAGAGCTACTCCCGGCTGATGGCAGACACTGTTGATAAGGCTGTTATTTTAACCTCCTTTAACTATTTCAGTCTGTCCAAACTTCAAACAGCAGGCAGTTCTGAATGAATGACAATACTCAGCAGCTGATAATGCGCCATGCATCCAGGAAGAAGAATCAAGTTCCTAATTGACAGGCTGCTGGGTGGGCTAAAGGGGCAGCCTTTCCCATGTGGCGGAACCGAAATGTTCTTAAAAATAATACCTGGTATCAAAATACTGTACAAACAAACAGTGTGAATATCAGTCATTTGAGATGGATTTGCTAGAATGATGATCACTTGATCTGGTCAGAAAGATGAACAGAAAATGCATAATAAATAATCTGACTCTGAAAAAAAATAAAGCTTGTCCTATAGCCCTCCCAGATGTGGAAAGAATTTGTTTTTCTCATTGCCATAATTTTTCACATTCATAGTGATGTTGAATCGTATTGCCAGTTTGTTTTCAAGGTCATCAACAATGTTTATGGTCAGGTAAACCTGATACTCTCCCTGTAAAGTAAAATAGCAAAATCTGTTTTACTATAAGATTATAGCTTTTAATCTTACCTTTATTATGTATTATTATTTATATATTATAATTTATAGTATATATTTTAATACATGTAATTTCTGTGGAGTGGATAAAGCATTATGTTGAGTACTCACCTCAGGGCCAAGAAACTTTTTCACGTAAAATGGAAAAGTCTCATGAAGTGTTTCTGAAACAAGGACACAACCTCATCAGTATCTCAACTGCATCACCACAGAAAAATATAATGCAGTAAACATATTCCAACAAGTAGTACCTCCTTTGATGATGTAACATAATTTTAAATCTTCACAAGGAATATCTGGCGCCACGTGATCCAACCACAGCTGATCTTTGAAGTAAATAATACCATGATATCCAATACGAGTGATCGTGAACACTAAAAAACAATGCAAATGTCAACAGGTCATGTCCAAGTTAGGTTGTTAGGCTATAGGTTGTTAATTTCATTAAAAAGGTTTAATTAAACAGAGACTGTTTCAAAAATAAAACCATGTTATATAATCAACACAAAATCTTTCACAAACTTACTTGGGATTACTCTATAATTTACAGAGTACAAAATCACTCCTAGTTTGCAGGGAGAACAGGTCATTGACAGGTAATACAGTGGGCCTGGTTAAAGAGAGAGTATTGGCTGTTCATAATGAAATTAATCTGTTTTTACGTTATTATGTATCACCTTTGTGGGTTACTAATATGTAGGTTTCCAACAATAGTTTTTGTATGTACACTATACTGTTAAAAAGTTCAGTAAGATATTTTTTTAGTTTTTTAAGGAAGTAAGGAAGTAATACTTTCATTCAGAAAGAACACGTTAAATTGATCAAAAGTGATAATAAAGATAGTTATAATGTTACAATTTATTTTTATTGTTAATAAATACTGTTCTTTTGAACTTTTTATACATTAAAGAATCTCCCAAAAAATGTATCATGGTTTCCACAAAAATTGTAGGCATCAAATCAGCATATTAAAATGATTTCTGAAGGATCATGTTACTGAACCCAGACGTATATGTATATGTATATGTATTAAGTGTGTATATATGAAGTATTTGATATTTCACTTACCATCAAAGGTGTACCACATATCAATACTTTCTGAGGAGCATATCAATCGTCTCTCTGCAGTCACAGATGACATACAAAATAATGCAATAAAACAGAGAAAAGCTGAAGGGCACAAAAGCACCATATCTGTTATCCAGTGGCAAACACTCTCTCTCTCAGAATAGTTATGTACAAATGTCAAACTAACCATTCTCTAAAAAACAGTTCTTGCTTTTGACAATGCACTGCATTTTTGTAAAACACTATTAGTTTGAAACCCGCCGCATGTTTTTTGTTTGGTGGGGAAGTGCCAGTGGTTATGTGAATAGGGAACTTTTGAAAAAAAGGAAGTTGCCATGAGATGAAATCACAAAACAAGCAGGAATGAAGAGTTTACAGTAAATACATACATGTTTCAAACATACTGAATGGCATAACATTTCTGCAAATATCTTATACATTAAAAGATTCCACTGAAATTATGAAAATGAAATTTCTTGTATCGCTGCTTTTTTTTTTTTTACACCAATGCCTGTTTTCATGAGCAAGTATATGGCAGATCACACATACTTCTCACCTAAACAAATGAAGAGTTTATTTATGTCATTAGGTTATTTTACAGGTCAAATACAACGAAATCAACAATCAGGTCAATATGGCAGTGTATACCTGCCAGTGCCCAAGCAGATCAATTTCTCTACAATTAAAATGCCATAAAAACACTATGCACCAATACTTTTTAGTATGGGTTTGCTTTAATGAGACCAAATCTTATACAATAACTCAATATAAATATAAATTATCCACTTTAGATAAAAAAGAATACACTTTCAGAAAGAAATACCTCCCATGTGTCAATTTTTTTTATTAATAACATTGGGATTTTTCACTTTTGCAGGGATATCAAAACATATTTTGTGCTGTGTTTCAAGGTAATCAAAAAATATCAGATTCATATAAACCTGATATTCACCCTAGAAGGTAAAACAAAAATTATTCGTTTTTTTTAGTGTCTTGTCATTAATATATATATTTTTATTTTGAATCATGAAGTGTTTCTAAAACATGAATGTGGTCTCAGTGAGATGCATTACTACACAGCGGAACCATTATTTTAATGTTGTTAAACAGTCTGATATGTACTACCTCCTTTGATGACGTTGTATATTTTCAGATCCTCACAAGGAACATCCGGCTGTAAGTGATCCAACCACAGCTGATATTCTTTTAGTAAATAAGACCATGAACATGAACGCTGAATGAATAAACAAGGCAAATAAATTATAATAAAAAAATAATTAATAATAAAAATTAATTGTTATATTAATTATAATAATTATTAGATGTAATTATATTATATTATTAATAGTTAAGAGTGCAGCATAATTTGGCAGGTCCATTATATGCACAATATAATTAATATAGAGCATTCATATTTCATAAACTTACTTGGAATTACTATTACGTTATATTGTACTCTGATATTTCTAGAGAGCAGGGGGATGCAGACACTGACAGGTAATACAGGTGCATCTCAATGAATTAGAATGTTGTGGAAAAGTTCATTTGTTTCAGTAATTCGACTCAAATTGTGAAACTTGTGTATTAAATAAATTCAATGCACACATACTGAAGTAATTTAAGTCTTTGGTTCTTTTAATTGTGATGATTTAGGCTCACATTTAACAAAAACCCACCAATTCACTATCTCAACAAATTAGAATACTTCATAAGACCAATAAAAAAAAACATTTTTAGTGAATTGTTGGACTTCTGGAAAGTATGTTAATTTACTGTATATGTACTCAATACTTGGTAGGGGCTCCTTTTGCTTTAATTACTGCCTCAATTCGGCGTGGCATGGAGGTGATCAGTTTGTGGCACTGCTGAGGTGGTATGGAAGCCCAGGTTTCTTTGACAGTGGCCTTCAGCTCATCAGCATTGTTGGGTCTGGTGTCTCTCATCTTCCTCTTGACAATACCCCATAGATTCTCTATGGGGTTCAGGTTAGGCGAGTTTGCTGGCCAATCAAGCACAGTAACACCATGGTCATTGAACCAGCTTTTGGTACCTTTGACAGTGTGGGCAGGTGCCAAGTCCTGCTGGAAAATGAAATCAGCATCTCCATAAAGCTTGTCAGCAGAAGGAAGCATGAAGTGCTCTAAAATTTCCTGGTAGATGGCTGCGTTGACTGTGGACTTCAGAAAACACAGTGGACCAACACCAGCAGATGACATGGCAGCCCAAATCATCACTGACTGTGGAAGCTTCACACTGGACTTCAAGCAACATGGATTCTGTGCCTCTCCACTCTTCCTCCAGACTCTGGGACCTTGATTTCCAAATTAAATACAAAATTTACTTTCATCTGAAAAGAGGACTTTGGACCACTGAGCAACAGTCCAGTTCTTTTTCCCCACAGCCCAGGTAAAACGCTTCTGACGTCGTCTCTGGTTCAGAAGGATTAGTAGCCCTTTTCCTGAAGACGTCTGAGCGTGGTGACTCTTCATGCACTGACTCCAGCTTCAGTCCACTCCTTGTGAAGCTCTCCCAAGTGTTTGAATCAGCTTTGCTTTACTGTATTCTCAAGCTTGCAGTCATCCCTGTTGCTTGTGCACCTTTTCCTACCCAAATTCTTCCTGCCAGTCAACTTTGCATTTAATATGCTTTGATACAGCACTCTGTAAACAGCCACACCTTTCAGTAATGACCCTCTGTGACTTACCCTCTTTGTGGAGGGTGTCAATGTTCGTCTTCTGGATCATTGCCAAGTCAGCAGTCTTCCCCATTATTGTGGTTTCAAAGAACAAGAGATATCCAGAATTTATACTGTATGGATGGTCATTTATTGAAACTCAAATGTAAATATTCTAATATTTTGAGATACTGATTTTTGACTTTCATGAGCTGTAAGCTCTAATCATCAAAATTAAAACAAAAAAAACTTTTGAAATGTTTTACTTTACATGTAATGAATCTAAAATATATGAAAGTTTCACTTTTTGAAATAAGTTACAAGAAAAAAAGAACTTTTTTCACGACATTCTAATTTATTGAGATCCACCTGTATAATGGCCCTGATTGAAGAGAGCATTGGCTTTTTAATTACATAAAGACATAACAGACTGAAATAGCAAAAGTGACAGTCAAGAAAGAATTGCTCTAGCTGGGCAAAATTGTTTATTTACATTTTTAATTATCTACTAAAAAAACATCCATTGAGTTTTTAACAAGTATCACTTATCTTTTGCTGGCACCTGAGTTTCTGAGGTGACAGATTAAACTGAATAACTAAGTAAAGTGTTAGTGTAAAACTGATCTTACCATTGTAGCTGTACCAAATGCTGACACTTTCTGAGGAACAAACCAATTGTTTCTCTGCCGAGGACATAGAAGACAATGACACAATATAGCAAAGAAAAGCTGAAAGGTACAGAAGCATCATTGCTGTTCTTGTTTAATGAAACAAACTAGTGGCAAAATCTCTTTGTCTTTTTGTCTATGGTTTTTGTTCCTGAAAGCTGGGATATGAACAAATCACAATCTAATAACAGCAGGACACAATGCATTGCATTATTGCAAAACTTCTCTTTGGATTGAACTGTGAATCATGTTTTTCCCTTTAAGTACCTATAAGTATGTGAACAAAGAAGTGCCAGTAAGCGGAAATTTGGCCACAAAAAATCTTACAGTACAGTCAGAGGAAATTTGCATTTAAATGTAATTTATTTACACTTTCACAGACATTTCACAAACTAAAAACATATCACGACTCTCCAACATGAGACAATCGCTTATTATTAAAGAAATATTCTAATGATAAATCATTATCTGTTCTTTGATCAAAAATACAGTAAAAACTGTAATATTGTGAAATATTATTACATTTTAAAATTAACTCTTCTCTTTATATTTAAAAAACTCTTTTTAAAATATTTTAAAATGTAATTTATTCCTGTGATGGCAAAGCTGAATTTTGAGCTCCCGTTACTTTCACTTCTATACTGATTTAGTGCTCAAGAAACATGTCTCATTATCATTTTTGAAAAGAGTTGTGCTATATTAAATAGAAATCTTTGTTACATTATAAATGCGTTTATTCCGTCCTTGTGGAATAAATGTATTAATTTCTTTCAAAAAAAAAAAAACTTCGAAAAAACTTATCTTGCCTTTTCTGTCTTACTAATCAAGAACAGGATTTCCTTGTCCTATAGCCCACCAAACTGCTGAAAAAATGCATCCTTGTGATTAGCACTTTTAATTTGCATAGTGATGTTAAAATGTAAGGTCAGCATTCTTTCAGCATCATCGATAATGTTCACTTCCATGAAAAGCTGATATTCTCCCTGCAATGGAAAATAAAAATAAATAAATAAATAAATGTCATAGCTTCCAAAGGATCACATTTTTATTTGTCATGTGCTTGTATCCAAAGCAACACTGCATTAATTTATACATATATATATATATATATATATATATGAAGAGTTCATTTGCAAAAACCGATAAACGCCACTTTAAAAAAAAAATAGCTGATTGCCGCGCATTATTCTCCACATATAGCGCAATCTGAACCCTAAACACATTTTGTCAAAAAAGCTGGTATTGCCCACTTTCAAGGCATCTCGAGTTCACGTTTTACTGCAGAAGCCGACAAGCGCCCTTGTTGTTTGTGAACAGAAGCCGATAAGTCCATTTTAGCGAATCAGCGTGCTGTATTTAGGTCAGGTGACAAGGCTACTTTCACTTTGTGCTAGCTGAGAGGAGTTCAAAGTCAAAAATTCAAAGTCAAAGTCAGCTTTATTGTCAATTCTGCCACATGTACCGTACATACATACAGAGAATTGAAATTGCGTTACTCTCTTACTCCCTGGTGCATACAGATAACACTAAACACTAACAGTAGAACGCAAAATACAGATAAGTACAAATCAAATATATATATATATATATATATATATATATATATATATATATATATATATATATATATATATATATATATATATATACGTACACAAAAATGCAACTATTACAAATATACAAATAAGGACATGTAGAAAAAAAAAAATAAAAAAAAAAATAATAATAATAATAATAATATAAAAAAATGGATAAAGTGGCATAAGGCACATGGTAGATAGTGCAAACCAGTGAGATAAACAAACAAACAAACAGTGCAGAATATAAATGGTGTAGTGCAAAGACTCCGCAGTCTCCTCCCTGATGGTAGCAGACTGAAGAAGTTGTGTGTCGGGTGGGTGGGATCACCTGCAATGCAGAGGGCTTTGCGGGTGAGACAGGTGCTGTAGATGTCCTGGAGGGAGGGGAGAGAGACACCAACGATCTTCTCAGCTGCTCTCACTATCCGTTGAAGGGACTTGCGGCAGGACGCGTTGCAGGCGCCATACCACACAGTGATGCAGCTAGTCAGAATGCTCTCGATGGTGCCTCTGTAGAAGGTGCACATGATGGGGGCCGGGGCTCTGGCTCTTCTTAGTTTGCGGAGGAAGTAGAGACGCTGTTGTGCTTTCTTGGCTAGTGCTGCAGTGTTGTTGGTCCAGGAGAGGTCCTCTGTGATGTGTATACCCAGGAACTTGGTGCTGCTCACTCTCTCCACGGTCGCACCATTGATGGTCAGAGGAGCATGCAGAGAGTGCACTCTCCTGAAGTCAACAACAATCTCCTTCGTCTTCTCCACATTCAGAGAGAGATTGTTGTCACTGCACCACCCGGCCAGGCGGCTCACCTCGCTCCTGTAGTTTGTCTCATCTCTGTTGCTGATGAGACCCACCACAGTCGTGTCATCTGCAAATTTAATGAAGAGGTTGGAGTTGTGTGACGGTGTGCAGTCGTGGGTCAGCACACAGCAGTGAAGAGGAGGGGGCTCAGCACACATCCTTGGGGGGCCCCTGTGTTCAGTGTGATGGTGCTGGATGTGTTACTGCCGACCCGTACTGCCTGAGGTCTCCCGGTCAGAAAGTCCAACAGCCAGTTGCACAGCGACGTATTGAGCCCCAGCTGGACCAGTTTATGAATGAGCTGTTGAGGGATGATTGTGTTGAAGTCTATGAACAGCAATCTGACATACGTGTCCGTTTTGTCCAGGTGTGTGAGGGCTGGGTGGAGGGCAGTGGCGATGGCATCATCGGTCGAGCAATTGGACCTATATGCAAACTGGAAGGGGTCCAGGGAGGGGGGGAGGACAGACTTGATGTGTTGCATGACTAGCCGTTCAAAGCACTTCATGAGAATAAGAGTGAGTGCTACTGGACGGTAGTCATTGAAGCAGGATGGAGATGACTTCTTCGGGACTGGAATGATGGTGGTAGCTTTGAAGCATGTGGGGACAACAGCCTGGCTTAGTGAGATGTTGAAAATGTCTGTGAAGACATCAGTGAGTTCCACTGCACAGTCTCTCAGTACATGCCCAGGAATGTTGTCAGGACCCGGAGCTTTGCGTGCATTGATCCTGCTGAGGGATCTCCTCACGCTGTCCGGGGACAGCGTCATCACCTGGTCGCCGGGAGGAGGTGGAGTCTTCTGTGCAGTGGTGCTGTTTTGTGCCTCAAAGCAAGCAAAGAAGGCATTCAGCTCGTTCAGCATGGGGATGGTGCTGTCACAGGTCTGTGGTGGGGGCTTGTAGTCCGTAATGGTCTGAATCCCCTGCCACAGGCTCCGAGTGTCTCTGCTGTCGCTGAAACGATGGGCTATCCTCCTGGAGTACTGTCTCTTGGCCTCTCTGATGCCGCGGGATAGGTTGGCCCTAGCTGTCTTCAGGCCCTCCTCATCTCCAGCCCTAAAGGCAGCGTTCCGAGCCTTCAGAAGTCTGTAGACCTCCCCTGTCAGCCACGGCTTCTGGTTGGCCAGGACAGTGATAGTCTTTGTGATCGTTACATCATCAATACACTTGGTGATGTACAGTGACAGTCTCTGAGTACTCTTAGAGGTCTGTGGTGTTGTTGTATGTGGCAGCCTGTTTAAACATATTCCAGTCAGTGGTGTCGAAACAGTCTTGAAGTGCCTCTGACGACCCTTCCGGCCACACTTGTATCTGTTTGTGTATTGGTTTGATGACTTTAACGAGCGGTCTGTATGCAGGCATTAGCATGACAGTGATGTGGTCTGAGGTCCGAGTTTCGAGTTGTCTGAGGTCCGAGTTTTGTCAACGCTGACTAAAAGTGATCGAGGATGGATAATTTCAACGAACTTGATGAACCTGTGACATCTTCTTCAGGGCGAAAAAGGAAAATAAAAGCTGAAACGTTTTCACGCTCCGTGTAACATCCATACAGTCTATGATCACAACAACAACAACGTTTGTCAGACATCTACATTGTCATCTGAGGAGATTACAAAGATTAAACAAGTGTTTTTTTTAAACTCTAAAACATGAAATGTGGAGTTATCTGCTTTTGCTATAAAACAAACATTTAATATGTAAAAAAAAAAAAAAAAAAAAAAAACTTTCAATGAACTTAAATTTTGTAACTTGCCTGTATTTGTTTAGATATTATTACTTAATCAAAACAACCTAACTGCAGTGCAATAAAAAAAGGTGATTTCTGAAAAAAAGGAGTTATCAGTTTTTGCAAATGAACTCTTCATATATATATATATATATATATATACACACACATATATATATATATATATATATATATATATATATATATATATATATATACACACACACATATATACATACACATATACACATACAGGTGCATCACAATAAATTAGAATGTCATGAAAAAGTTTTTTCTTGTAAGTTATTTCAAAAAGTGAAACTTTCATATATTTTAGATTCATTGCATGTAAAGTAAAACATTTCAAAAGTGTTTTTGTTTTAATTTTGATGATTAGAGCTTACAGCTCATGAAAGTCAAAAATCAGTATCTCAAAATATTAGAATATTAACATTTGAGTTTCAATTAATGACCATCCCTACAGTATAAATTCCGGGTATCTCTTGTTCTTTGAAACCACAATAATGAGAAGACTGCTGACTTGGCAATGATCCAGAAGAAGAACATTGACGCCCTCCACAAAGAGGGTAAGTCACAGAGGGTCATTACTGAAAGATGTGGCTGTTTACAGAGTGCTGTATCAAAGTATATTAAATGCAAAGTTGACTGGAAGGAAGAATTTGGGTAGGAAAAGGTGCACAGGCAACAGAGATGACCGCAAGCTTGAGAATACAGTTAAGCAAAGTTGATTCAAACACTTGGGAGAGCTTCACAAGGAGTGGACTGAAGCTGTAGTCAGTGCATCAAGAGTCACCATGCTCAGACGTCTTCAGGAAAAGGGCTACCAAGCCTTCTGAACCAGAGACGACGTCAGAAGCATCTTACCTGGGCTGTGGAGAAAAAGAACTGGACTGTTGCTCAGTGGTCCAAAGTCCTCTTTTCAGATGAAAGTAAATTTTCATTTCAAGGTCCCAGAATCTGGAGGAAGAGTGGAGAGGCACAGAATCCATGTTGCTTGAAGTCCAGTGTGAAGTTTCCACAGTCAGTGATGATTTGGGCTGCCATGTCATCTGCTGGTGTTGGTCCACTGTGTTTTCTGAAGTCCACAGTCAACGCAGCCATCTACCAGGAAATTTTTAGAGCATTTCATGCTTCCTTCTGCTGACAAGCTTCACGGAGATGCTGATTTCACTTTCCAGCAGGACTTGGCACCTGCCCACACTGCCAAAGGTACCAAAAGCTGGTTCAATGACCATGGTGTTGGTGTGCTTGATTGGCCAGCAAACTCGCCTGACCTGAACCCCATAGAGAATCTATGGGGTATTGTCAAGAGGAAGATGAGAGACACCAGACCCAACAATGCAGATGAGCTGAAGGCCGCTATCAAAGAAACCTGGGCTTCCATACCACATCAGCAGTGCCACAAACTGATCACCTCCATGCCACGCTGAATTGAGGCAGTAATTAAAGCAAAAGGAGCCCCTACCAAGTATTGAGTACATATACAGTAAATTAACATACTTTCCAGAAGTCCAACAATTCACTAAAATTGTTTTTTTTTATTGGTCTTATGAAGCATTCTAATTTGTTGAGATAGTGAATTGGTGTTTTTTTGTTAAATGTGAGCCTAAATCATCACAATTAAAAGAACCAAAGACTTAAACTACTTCAGTCTGTGTGCATTGAATTTATTTAATACACGAGTTTCACAATTTGAGTTGAATTACTGAAATAAATGAACTTTTCCACAACATTCTAATTTATAGAGATGCACCTGTATACACATACACATATACACACATGTATGCACAGTATGTGTGTATGTGTATATATATATATATATATTATATATATATATATATATATATATATATATATACAGTATATATGTATATGTGTATGTGTGTGTATATATATATATATATATATATATATATATATATGTATGTATGTATGTTTGTAGTGTCCACTCAGTTACCAAAATATAAAAAAAAAAAAAAAAAAAAAATGGGTAAAGTGTTAGTAATGAAACTTAATTTTAATGTAATTTTAAAAGAAAAATGTTTATATATAAAAAGAAAATGTTGTGACAGAATTTTTCTATATATTTTACCTGTCAGATTTGTATGGAAGCCCGTTCCCGCCACCTTAAGAAAAAATATAATTCTGTAAGTCATAATAATGAGATACTTTCTCGTAATAATGACTTAGTTTCTCATAATAATGACTTAGTTTCTCATAATAATGACTTAGTTTCTCATAATAATGACTTAGTTTCTCATAATAATGAGAAACTTTCTCATAATAATGACTTAGTTTCTCATAATAATGAGAAACTTTCTCATAATAATGACTTAGTTTCTCATAATAATGAGAAACTTTCTCATAATAATGACTTAATTTCTCATAATAATGAGAAACTTTCTCATAATAATGACTTAATTTCTCATAATAATGAGAAACTTTCTCATAATAATGACTTAATTTCTCATAATAATGAGAAACTTTCTCATAATAATGACTTAATTTCTCATAATAATGAGAAACTTTCTCATAATAATGACTTATTTTCTCGTAATAATGACTTACTCCTTAAAAAAAAAAAAAAAAAAAAAAAAAAAAAAGACTTCCTCTACGCATGCGCAATGCATGAGTGACGGCACGCTAGCGACATCTGCTGGTCAAAGCCATGCAGGAACACCGCAAACATTGCTTGTTCTGTAATCTATAACTGTATAATCTATCTTTAAATGACGATTTCAGATAAATGATCTGCATGTAGTCTTTTGATCATTTGTAGCAGGTACCAGCAAGCTACTCTGCCAGATAGTTATGGCTTCAAACATTCCAGACTAATATTTCAGTTAAGAAATACAGGCATTTTATGAAGAAATGAAAGCCATTACGCATATAAACTTAATTTATAGATGTCTATTTCATTGATCTATTAGTTTTATTAGCTGTCCCTTTCATGCATCATATGCTTCATACAGTAAGCCATCTCATTTCAAAAGCACAAAGCATCGTTGATCGTTACCACGGCAACCGCTTGGTCTTCAGCATCCCACACCGCTTCTTGCAGGACAAACGCTTAACGTGACAAATGCTTAACGTGGCTTGAAGTACAAAGACAGATTGAACCAAATTCAGTACACAACTTAATGACATGCATACTGTAGGTGGACCCAAAATATGAATGCAACGCAAAACATCAACGCTTATGCAGCATTTTCTATAACGGTTTTCTAAAGGAAAACGCTTAACATGCAAGTTTGGGTGTTGTGTTCAAATGCTGGGTTCTTATGCTTGCCTGTATGAATGATCAATAGTACTGTATCCTGAATTAGTCTTTGTACTTTAGTTAAGCCACATTAAGCATTTTTCACGTTCACATGTCCTGCCAGAAGCAGGTGTGGGATGCTGGAGACCAAGCGGTTGCCGTGGTAACGAACAACTACGCTTTGTGCTAGCGAGATGAGATTGGGCTACTGTATAAACACTGTGGGCTTATGCATGTGATGCATGAAAGTGACAGCTAATAAAAACTAACAAATCATCGAAATGAACATCTATTCGTTAAGTTTATTTGTGTAATGGCTTTCATTTCTTCATAAAATGCGTTGATTTTTGTTGAATATATTCCTCTATATCTGAAGCCATGAACTTCATTGTCTGGCAGAGTAACTTGCTGTACGTGCTACAAATTTCAAAAGACTACACGCAGATAATTTATCTGAAATCGTCATTTAAAATAGATTATACAGTTATAGATTACAGAACAAGCAACGTTTGCGGTGTTCCTGCATGGCTTTGACCAGCAGATGTCGCTAGCGTGCCGTCACTCATGCATTGCGCATGCGTAGAGGAAGTCTTTTTTTTTTTTTTTTTTTTTTTTTCCTTAGGAGTAAGTCATTATTACGAGAAAATAAGTCATTATTATGAGAAAGTTTCTCATTATTATGAGAAATAAGTCATTATTATGAGAAAGTTTCTCATTATTATGAGAAATTAAGTCATTATTATGAGAAAGTTTCTCATTATTATGAGAAATTAAGTCATTATTATGAGAAAGTTTCTCATTATTATGAGAAATTAAGTCATTATTATGAGAAAGTTTCTCATTATTATGAGAAATTAAGTCATTATTATGAGAAAGTTTCTCATTATTATGAGAAACTAAGTCATTATTATGAGAAAGTTTCTCATTATTATGAGAAACTAAGTCATTATTATGAGAAAGTTTCTCATTATTATGAGAAACTAAGTCATTATTATGAGAAACTAAGTCTTTATTATGAGAAACTAAATCATTATTATGAGAAACTAAGTCATTATTACGAGAAAGTTTCTCAATATAACGAGATACTAAGTCATTATTATGAGAAAGTATCTCATTATTATGACTTACAGAATTATATTTTTTCTTAAGGTGGCGGGAACGGGCTTCCATACATACTTACTTTCAAAGCAGTTGATCCGGTCTTCATGATATGAACGTGATCACCTCGCTTGTTGCCCGCCTGTGTACATTGCGCATGCGTGGATTAAATGATAGCAACGTTCTCATTATCACGAGAAACTAAGTCATTATTATGAGAAAATAACTCATTATTATGAGAAACTAAGTCATAATAATGAGAAACTAAGTCATAATAATGAGAAACTAAGTCATAATTATGAGAAACTAAGTCGTAATAATGAGAAACTAAGTCGTAATAATGAGAAACTAAGTCATAATAATGAGAAACTAAGTCATAATAATGAGAAACTAAGTCATAATAATGAGAAACTAAGTCATAATTATGAGAAACTAAGTCATAATAATGAGAAACTAAGTCATAATAATGAGAAACTAAGTCATAATAATGAGAAACTAAGTCATAATTATGAGAAACTAAGTCATAATAATGAGAAACTAAGTCGTAATAATGAGAAACTAAGTCATAATAATGAGAAACTAAGTCATAATAATGAGAAACTAAGTCGTAATAATGAGAAACTAAGTCATTATTATGAGAAAGTATCTCATTATTATGACTTACGGAATTATATTTTTTCTTAAGGTGGCGGGAACGGGCTTCCATACATTACTGTTGATCACTCACCTTCGGTCCATAATATTTTCTCACATAAATTGGAAATGTATCATGAAGTGTTTCTAAAACATGAATGTGGTCTCAGTGAGATGCATTACTACACAGTGGAACCATTATTTTAATGTTGTTAAACAGTCTGATATGTACTACCTCCTTTGATGATGTTGCATATTTTCAGATCCTCACAAGGAACATCCGGCTGTAAGTGATCCAACCACAGCTGATCTTTGTAGTAAATAAGAGTATGAAATCCCATACGTCTGATTGTGAACACTGAATTACAAAAGTCAAATAAACAATAATTTAAAAACGGAATTAATAGAAATAATAAATTATATTGATAATAATAATAATAATTATTATCATTATTATAAAACAATATATTTTTTTTATTATTAGATGTAATTATTATTATAAATATTATACAGGTAGTTAATAGTGAAGCTTGATTCCTATGGGCAGGTCCATAATGTATATGCTATATAATATGCATAATATAATCAATATAGAGCATACATCTTTCATAAACTTACTTGGAATTACTGTACACGTTATATTGTACTCTGACATTCCTAGAGAACAGGGGGATGCAGACACTGACAGGAAATATAATGGCCCTGATTGAAGAGAGCATTGGCTTTTTTAAATTGCATAACAAAGACATCAGACAGAATCATGAAAAGAGATTCAAAGCCCACAAGAGGCGATTTATGAGCATCATTTGTAAAATTAACAGTAATTAGTACGTAAATTGAATTAGCAAGAGTCTCGGTTAAGAAAGAATTGTGCTGGGTGAAATCCATACATCCATTGAGTTTTTAATCACTTATCTTTTGCTGGCACCTGAGGTTCTGAGGTAACCGATTAAACTGTAAAGTTAAGTGCTGAAAAAATCTGATCTTACCATCGTAGCTGTACCAAATGCTGACACTTTCTGAGGAACAAACCAATTGTTTCTCTGCCGAGGACATAGAAGACAATGACACAATATAGCAAAGAAAAGCTGAAAGGTACAGAAGCATCATTGCTGTTCTTGTTTAATGAAACAATTATCCGTTTTTTAATGGTTTTTCTTCCTGAAAGCTGGGATATGAACAAATCACAAACTAATAACAATAGGACATTATTGCAAAACTTCTCTTTTGGATTGAACCATGTTCTTTCCCTTTAAGTACCTGTAAGTGAACAAAGAAGTGCCGGTAAACAGAAGTTTGGCCACAAAATAAAATCTTACAGTTAATTCAGAGGATATTTGCATTTAAATGTAATTTATTTACACTTTCACAATTAAAACCATATTATGACTCTCCACAACAGTCCAGACTGGGACAATCACTTGATAATATTAAAGAAATTCCATAGAAAATATAACCTCTCTTCCATATTACACACCACACACACAAAATCTGACTCTGACCCTATTGAACAGTAAGTTTTTCTTCTATTTGCTGGGATTTTCTTTTCCTACAGCGCTCCCAACTGTCAAAAAATTGCATTCTTGCTACCAGTACTTTTTACTTGCATAGTGATGTTAAAACGTAATGTTAGCAGCCTTTCATCATCATCAACAATGTTCACATCCATGTAAATCTCACATTCCCCCTGCGAAGGAAAACGAAGTAACATTAGTTCCACAGCTTCCAAAGCATTTTCATTTGTCATGTGCTTGTGTCCAAAGCAACACTGCATTTACATTTTTTTTTTAAAAACTGGGAATCAAGAATGTGACCATTACATTACGACTGTATACTAGTAAAGCTACAGGAACGACAGGAAGATTATAAAATCTTGTTTATAATAAAATGGGTACAGCATTAGTTTTGAAATCTCACCTGAGGAGCCAAAAATGCTTTTCTTTTAAGATAA
Source organism: Schizothorax lantsangensis (assembly GCA_027422415.1). Classification (NCBI taxonomy): domain Eukaryota; kingdom Metazoa; phylum Chordata; class Actinopteri; order Cypriniformes; family Cyprinidae; genus Schizothorax; species Schizothorax lantsangensis. The sequence continues at coordinate 22,569,338 of CM049845.1, read as the reverse complement.
AATCGACAGGTTTCATGCAGTGTTTCTGAAACAAAAGAGCACTCTATCATATCCACAACCTCATCACTACAACAAACGATAAAGTGCAGTAAACATATTCACGTAGTACCTCCTTTGATGATGTAACAGATTTTGACATCCTCACAAGGAACATATGGCTGTGTATACTCAAACCAGAGCTGACCTTTGACGTAAACACGAGCATGATATCCGAAACGAGCAACTGTGCACACTGAATAACAAAAGTTTAAAAGTTAGAAATGCAATATAAACAAGAAAAATGGCATTATCCAGTTTTAATATAGTGAGCTAAAACATTATTCAAAGTTGCATGAAGCATAGATTGGGCTATATGCATTGTACACACTTCCCACTCATGGAAAAAGAGACAAAATGTAACATTTTACTTGATTTTTTTATTATACTTGAATGATACATACTAATAAATTATTTTCTCTTTAATCCTTGTCTTTTATTCTCACCATAATTAAATAAAAATGTCCAAGAAAAGTCTTTGAAGTCCTGTAAAATGTTCACTGAAAAAGAGTGGGAACCCTGATAAAGTATATGCATTACTTAATGTAATGATTCAGGAGTAGGCCTATTCAATTTCCATCAACTTACTTGGGATTACTGTATAAGTCATAACGTGCCAGGCCACTTCTTGAGAGCAGGGGGAACCAGTCATTGACATGTAATACAATGGCCCTGATTAAAGAGAGAGCAAAGAGAATCATGGAAAGAGTAAAAATGCCTTCTAATAATCTTTGTGCAGAACTTAGTACATGTGTAGCTTAGAGGTAAAATCATAAAAGGACATGGCAATGGGGCAAAATAAGATAAAGAAATATAATAATATTTCAATGTTTCTACATTCTCTCACAAAACTTTTGCATTTCCCTGAGAAACTTGGCATTCGCTCTCAAAACATTTGTGCTGGAAATACTAAGGTGGGAGGGAAAACTGTCTTTCAATGCTTTTGTGAGAACGCAATAATCCTGTGAGAGAATGCAAAAGCAAATAAATATAATTTTCCCACCCATCTCATATTTTTTGCATCACCATTTCCATTTAGGGCCTCCGTATTCCAAGAAGACAGCCTTTGTGATAATCTAAATGACCAATTATTTGTAAAATTAGTTATAAGTAATAGTCTTGTTGGAAATGTTTCCTTATGTAAACATCTGTCTTTTTTCTGAAAATGATTTGAACCACAGAGTCTCTAAGTTGAAATGTCAAATACTAATACAGGCTTTGAATAGATCAAACAGAATAATTCATTCAATTAGTGTTGTATAACAGCAAATTAACAAATATGTTATTCAACTCACCTTCGTAGCTGTACCAAATGCTAACTTGCTCTGAGGAGCAGAATAACCTTCTCTCTGAAAAGACAGAGGACGTACAAGGCAATCCCACGATATAGAAAATAAAAACTGAAGCATACAAAAACACCATAATTGTTATTTTTTGGTGAATAAAACTAGTAGATAAATATCTCTCTGTTTGAAATAACTAATAAATACTTGTCCGAAATTATTATAAAGTGTCCGAGTAATGCACTGCATTACTGTGAAACTTCCCCTTTAGATAGAGAGGTCACTTGATTTTCCTCTATAAATAGCACTGAATGTGAGAATAAGGAACTACTAGAAAATAGAAGTCGGACCATAAAATAATATAATGAAACAAGCAAGGAATTTAGAGAGGGAGAGCAGATGGTGAGTATGAATTTTCATTTATTTACACTTTTGTTGCATCACAACTATACTGGATGACATGCCAGCCTGCCAATATTTAATACATTACAGTAGTCCAAGACGATGAAAAGACATTTTGGTTGTCCACTAACACTGGACAGATTTAGCTTGGACAAGTTAACTTTTATCTGGTTTGTTCAGGTCATCTGTGTCAAAAGAGAAGGGCCGGTCGTAACCCATGAGGTGGTTGTAGTCGTGGGGCAGAGGAAAAAGCATTGGGTTAACCAGCATTGCGTGTTTCTTGGCATAAAAACTGGTGAACATCCGACTGACATCGGGGATAACGATATCGCTCTGATGGAAGACAGTCCGTTTCTCCACTAGAAGAGCGCTGTAAGTGATGGCCGTGTACATGTCTGTCTCCTTGTTGTGGTACAGACGCACTACATAGCCTTTGGTGATCAAGTGGAGGAGAACAGGGGTCAGAAATGTGAAGAAACCTATAATGCCACAAAACGCCACCTGCAGTGCCAAGCTGTTTACACCAATGCCTGTTTTCAAGAGGACATATGGCATCACACAGAGACTAAACATGCTGCTGGAGTAAGAGAAAAACTTCACACCTACAACAAAAGAGCAAATATAACTCATTAGATTATTTCAGGGGTGTTTTACAGGTATAAATGCTGTATGTTGTATATGCCAGGTAATTTACCAAGAACAGCTTTTCCCAGGTTGCCTGTGTAGATCAATTCTCCATCTTCGGGCTGGACTGGTTTATACCATCTAACAGCACAATATGGCAGGACCTACAAACATTCAAATCTATTAAGAGTAGCACTTCTGAAAAAAACACTTTTTTAAATTGTTTAATTTTTTTTCTCAGAAAAAAATGAATGCACTTGTATTTTGAAACATAAAGTGCATTTTTAAAAGCTGCAAATGTTAAACTTTTCGAGCACAATAAATACAATGTCATAATCATTTTTAAAAAAAAATAGTACCTAAATAGGTCATGTGGATGTACATGTGGATTTACATTTTCTTACATTTACATTTTATATATTTGTACATTTTATTTTATGTGTTTATACAGGACAGGACAATTACATTTTTTAAATTATTTTATAAATTAAAATTGGATAAATAAAATGAATAAATATAAAATAAAAAATACGTATTTTATGTTTTTTGGACCGGATCTGCGGATCTTTTTTTGGACTCTTCTCTGCTAATTCAATATGATGAAAACATAAATAAATAACAACCGGGATTTTTTTGTCCAGTCAGTCGTCCCGGTATGGACAGTCTATATAAATAATTGTACAGTGTACAGAAAGGTTAACATCAAATGGCATATTTGGTAGCCTTCTATTAGGTACCTTTTTTGCATGGACTTTCAAAAATGACCTTCGGATCTCATGCAGCAAATGTTCCTGCCTCCTTAAGAGTAGAGCATGAGTGTGGCAAATATTCCCATTGTTGTGTAATGTCGGACGAACAGCGACTTGAAGGTTTCTGATGATCTGTTGCTGGGTTTTTGACAGACGCCGAAACCCCTGCAAAATCCCAAACTGATACATTTTATCATGCGGAGTTTTTCCACTTCCTCAGACAGCAGCAAGACGACTAAACACCGGAAGCAGTTTGGTCTGCGAGCACACATGCAGTCCATCTAATGATGGGCTACTCAAAAACCTCACAGGTGACAATAAGTATATACCTTACATATTACACTTGAAAGACACTTCAACCAAAAACACGCAATTCTGATCTGTTATTATTATTAAAACATATTGAGGAGGACTCTTATTGTGTAATATCTATAACAGACGTGCATTGATTCTCTGCCGAACAAATGTTTCCTGTTGTCGGCAGTGACAACAGAAGAAGCAGTTGCCAGAAGCTTACCGGAGAGAAAACTGAAAAAAAATTGCCCTGACCAGCTCGATCTTAGTGAGGTGAGACATTATATCGTGTAGTTAATTATGACTATTTAATCTTAATTCGTGCGAATGCTGTCTACTGGAATATTTATGGAAAAATACGATTTGTACGCTGTGCTTGAGCTAACTGGCAAGTTAACTCATTGCCTATGATTTATTGTAGTGCATGCATGGCCCAGACTTTCACAAGACTAGTGGAGCTGTTTTATTTTTGTTCCAAATGTCAATATAAATAACCGCTATTTTTTAATTATAAAGTAGATTACATAGATATTTGGTTCTTCTTGGCAAGCATTTTCATGAACAACTGTATGTGCTGTATGTGGGGTTAATTTCTGTTAATTTAAAACTGTTCATTTCTCTCTTAATATTTCAGAGACTGACAAGGGAAGGTGGTAAAAATGGGTAAGTTTTTGTAAACAAATTAATAAAGTACTTATCCTGGACCTAGTGAGTTTGTGTTATTGGGAGAATAAACCATGTGGCATTTTTAAAATACATTTCTTAGATTAAAGGATATAAATACTGTTTTTTTTTACCTGAATGACATTATATTGGTGGCTTGAACGTATGATCAAATTAATACATTTTAGACGGAGAAGAAAAAACCTATGGTGGCTGTGAAGGGCCAGATGCCATGTACGTGAAATTGATCTCCTCTGATGGGCATGAGTTTATCGTGAAGAGAGAACATGCTTTGACGTCTGGAACAATCAAAGCTATGCTTAGTGGTCCTGGTGAGTATTTGTTGAAAAATAAATGAATAACAATGGAATACGTTAATTTAAATTACATCTATCAGTATTTTCTTAGATTTTAAATGATTAGTGCTGCATTGTTTATTTAGTATTCTGTATTTTTTATTATTGTTTTCCTGCTATTGTAGGATAGAGCCCTGCATTTCAGCCTGGGCCCCGACTTTTTTACGTCCCAAGGGCCAGGCTTCGGGCCATTTTTCACTTCATAGTTGAGACATGGGCCGGGCCTCAAACTTAACAGATTAAGTTGCCGATCCTGACTCGATCTCCTCATTAGACGCGCCTTTAGAGAGAAGTGCATCTTTACGGATTATGATTATAATGAAAGAGTTTTCTATTTGTTTTATTTCGTTAAGTGGTAATTTAAAGCTTTCTATAGATATATTTATCATGTCTGTGAGGCATGTATTTGTTGAGTTTCGGTTAATTTTTGTGAAGCGCTCCTGTTCAAGACCGAGATGGCAGAAAGCGCATCGTTTGTTTTCTTTATTTTATAAAAGCACAACTTTTTGTTGATATTGTGAGTGCACACAAATAAAAGTAGACCCTTTACAGTTCCGAATGGTGTATTACTCTTACCTTTATGAGCAAAAATGACGGCATAGCCTATTTTAAGTTTTCACTGAAAAAAATGCAAGTGATCGCACTGGTGCCTCCATGTCCTGCAAAGCTTCTGGTCTCGGCACAAACTATTGGATATAGCGCACATTTCTAGGTTTAACATTAAAACATTGTTATATGCTTGAACTGTTTTAGTATATCTATAGATTTTATTTTAGGCAAGTCGTGATGATTTGAGAATGCTAAATTTATCAAACATAGGCTATGATCCGCTCACTGTCTGCCGCTGGCCGCTTGGTCGTTACTTTAAAAAACAAAAACTTATATTTAACAAACAAAAAATGCTCCAAACATTTTTCTAAATTAATAATAATAAAAAAATGAAACAAAATATAATCACTTTGCCATTACATACGAAACTAAACTATTTTAATAGCTGAAAAATAAGCTGTTTTGGGAGTAGGGGAAAAAAAGACGGACTCGAGTCGGGCTTGGGCCGGTAATTCTGATAAGCTGTCGGACACGGGCCGGGCTAGGGCCTGAGCATCTCGGGCCAGGGCCGGGCTAGGGCCTAAATTTGAGGCCCGTGCAGGGCTCTACTGTAGGATCCTTACTGACTTTTGCCCAACAGTAGTTATTCAACATTCTCTGTATTTCTTTAAATTTGATGTTTTATGTATTGTAAATGTGTAATTTTTCTTTTTTTGTGTGTTTATTTTAATAAAGCATTAACGTGATAGTAACATAGCTTTGTCTGTTTTGCAGGCCAGTTTGCTGAGAATGAAACAAATGAGGTCAACTTTCGAGAGATTCCATCTCACGTTCTTTCTAAAGTGTGCATGTACTTTACATATAAAGTCCGCTATACTAATAGTTCAACAGAAATCCCAGAATTTCCTATTGCCCCAGAGATAGCGCTGGAGCTTCTGATGGCTGCAAACTTCTTAGATTGTTAAACATAAAAAAGAAACACTCATATACACGTCTGGATGCAGAATAAATATTAAAAGCAAAATATTATTGGTTTATTTTATTGCTTTAATAAATTTAGGTTTGAAAACAGAGATATGGTGTGCTGAATTAGAAGTATAACTGTGTTTGGTCATTTGTTATATTAACCTGTAATTTTCCCCCGTTTTTTTTTTTTTTTTTTTTAATTAGTGGATATCTAAGTTATTTTGATTCAACTTTTTATTATTTTAAGCTTTCACCCAGTATTAACTTGATAATTTATGTATTGCAAAATAAAGATGCATGAAGTGATGCTCTCATATTAAATATTTTAATGACTAGAGTCAACCTGACAGACATGTAATTTTATAATGTATCTGTTTGTGTTAACATGTTAAAAATTCATTTGAAATAGATTTGTTATACCGTTTCTGCATGTGGATTCATCAGACAAAAGTCTTGTAATTGTCCGCAGTAGTCATTCATCAGTTGTTTAATGAATAAAATCAGCTGTTCTTGAAAATATTTTGTTCATTTTATTCTGCTTTGGGGATTACATATGTGCACGTAACCCTGGGATAGTTTGCCCAAAATGAAAATCCTGTCATCATTTACTCACAAGTTGTTCCAAACCTGTATGAATTTATTTCTTCTACAAAAGAATGATATTTTAAAGAATGTGGGTAACCAAACAGACTTGTGTGTATTGATTGTTCCCCCCCCCCCCCCTTTTTTTTTTTCTTAATGTTTTTCCATACTATGGAAGTCAATGGGGGCCAACAAATGTTTGTTTTGGTAGGCAGTAAATGTTGACAAAATGTAAAATTTTGGGTGAACTATCACTTTAAATCAAACAGTGACTTCACAAAATCCTAAAAAGAAGTCTCTTTTAACAGTTTAAATGGAATATTTATTCTGTTCTCCATGGGGGACTTGGCATTTTGTTTGGCTTTTTTGAAAGGTAAATGACACCAAGTGATAATTCTAGCTAGGTTTACTATGATATTAAAGGAATATCCTGCAGATATAAATGATGAATTATCAAAGTTTAGGACAACTATATATATATATATATAGTATATATAGTGAGAGAGAGAGACATTTAAATGTATAAAATATGACATTAAAACCTTTAATGTTTTAAATATATAATTTATTATTGGTCAGTATAATGGTGTATTTATTTAGTGTATTTTGGTAATATTTACTGAAGAAAATAGTGTGGCAACAAGCGCAGTCTCCCTATTTAAATGATGCCTAATTCAGTTAGTTGGCACATAACGTTACAATACAATTGTTTTGTATTTCTTACGTAAAAAAAGAGGATTTTTTAGAGTATTTCGGCTAGTATAAGTGAATGTTAGCATGTTCACCTGTAGTACCTCCCTCTAAATATTGTTGCAAAAATGTTGTTGCATTGCGGTTCCGTGAAAAACCCTGAGCAGACGTCACTCGGCCAATCGCCTCTCTACAGGGGCTTTCCATCATGGCGTCTATGCAGGTGAGTATCTCTCTACATACACAAGCAACTATTTTCAAATTACATTATAAATAATTTTTCACACATAGCTGTGACACGTACCGGGTTTCGTCCAGTTTCCCTGCCAGTGCTAATCTGAACCGAGGACAGTCAGCTGTTTCATTTGTACGCACGTTTGTTTACTTTGTAAGCTAACGTTCAGTCAGTCTGACAACCCAGCAAACTCTGTGCTGTCACATCAAATACTGTTGTGGCGGTGGAAGAAGATACTTATAAAGAGATGTGAAACTGGAATAGTGTAGTAGAGTTCTTCCGAAGCTGTAAATAATGGTGTATAATCGCTAGCTTCTGTAGCAACGCAACTCGTTTGTTTGACTAGCTCGCTGTTAGCAGTCTGTTTGCTAGTTGAATTTTTCAGTACTTTTCGGACAATATGATTTAATTAAAGGGAAGTGTTTAAAATTATACACTTTTTATTAAAATTATGAGTTATTGGTTTAGAATTATGTAATGAGGGCTGTCCTGTTTTTACTTTATCCCTTAAATCAAGTTATTTTCACTTTCCAGAAACGATTACAAAAGGAATTGTTGGCATTGCAAAGTGATCCACCTCCTGGAATGACACTTAATGTGAGAAGTGTGCAGGACACAATCACGGAGTAAGTTGTGAGATGTGTAAAGATGCAAGATCAAGCAGTCAACAGCGCAGGCTGGATTATATTTTGACAACCTCTAACTCAGTGGTTCTCAAACTTTTTACACCAAGTACCACCTCAGAAAATCTTTGGCTTACCAAGTACCACCATTATGGCTAACATTAAAATACATTAAAAAAAAAAGTCAGGTTTATTCCTAATAAGAATATTTATTATTGTCAGCCTCTTAAAACATTGTAAATACACAGGTTGAACATTAACACTGCACTGTGCTTACTTCCAGGTAAATAAAAAACTTAATTATTAAATTAAAATATATTGTACCTAAAAGTTAAATAAAAACTGTACTGTACTTCAGTGTTAAAAAACTGTACTTAAATAAAGATTAAATGAAAATGTATCATATCATTTTAGTAGCCTACAGTAACTTAGTTTTTATTTAACTTTTAAGTAGCTAATACATTTTCATTTAATCTTTATTTAAGTACAGTACAGTTTTTATTTAACTTTTAAATAAAAAAGTACTTGATTAAAAAAAAAAAAAAATTAACAGGCTGTATGAGAAGCTGCATGCAACTACAATCATGCCACGTGTCCAACAAAGCCAGCTGAAAATGCCCAGCTGTGAGCGCTTGAGAGGGCAGCGTATTTTTGTATTTTGAGACACTGTGGTTGCTATGATATGGAATATTCGCTGAAGTAATATGGCAGACGCATCGCGAATGCAATGTTTCTCCAAGTATTATTTTTCATAACAATATTATGGTTCTCTGGCAATTCCATCTGGTAAAGACATAAATACTTGGAGACAAGCAATATTAACTTCTCCATTGTTGTTCAGTCGTAGTACAAGCAGGGTGTGATGTATTAGTCCCGCCCCTCCTCGACTCTGATTGGTTAGCTGACTAAAAAGTGACAGTGATGAGTGCTAAGTTTTACCCAAAGATGAACAGTCATCAACTCTCTGCGCCGAGAAAAAAAACACACGAGTGCTCAGCATGAAAAAGACGCTCCCATTTAAAACAATTGAAAAAAATCGCTTTGGTGGACATGCGGCCTAATTTATATATAATTCAGAGATTCCTCTGCGTACCACTAGAGGAAGCTCACGTACCACTAGTGGTACGCGTACCACACTTTGAGAACCACTAACTTTTCCTTAAATTGGCATGACATGAAAATTCATGTATTTTCATTTTTGGGTGAACTATTCCTTTGAATAGCAAGATGTGATGCAGAGGCTAAACCTATTACAGACAGAATACAAGAATGTGTTGCATTAATGAGGAGAGTCATAGAATTAAAACATACAACATTAACGTTTGGAAAGGCCACTTTTTAGTGTTGTCTATTCAACATCACTGTCTAAAACAGGGATGGGGAGCGTTGATCCTGGAGGGCTGGTGTCCCTGTAGAGTTTAGCTCCAACCCTAATCAAACACACCTGAACAAGCTAATCAAGCTCTTCAGGATACAGGTAGGTATTTTTTTTTTAGGGTTGGAGCAAAACTCTGCAGGACAGTGGCCCTCCAACATCAACGTTCCCCACCCCTGGTCTAAAAGGATAATTAAAATTTTAATTGATTATTTGGGGCATTTAGAGCTTTTTTCTCAGCAAATATTGATAAATAATTATTTGTGACTAATTAGATTAATTAATGAGCAAATCATGTGATTATAAAGATTAAAAAAATACTCATTGACAGTCTTAATTGCTACTCAATGTGTCATATAATGATATAATATCCACTACCTCGTAAGAACATCACTAAATATAAATTATAATTTATTTAACATACAATGTTCATTTAAACACTTTTTTGGAGATTTGTAACATAAAAAAAAAATAATAATAATCATTCCCAAACAAATTTTAATTGTATTTAAATTCTCATCACTGATTTATTTGCACTCAATCTTGTGCATTCAGCTAATATATATAACCCCAAATCAGAAAATGTTGGGACAGTATGGAAAACGCAAATAAAAAAAGAAAGTAGTGATTTCTAAATTTACTTTGACTTTTATTTCATTGCAGACAATATGAACACAAAATATTTCATGTTTTGGCTGGTCAACTTCATGTAATTTGTAAATATACATCCTTTCCTGTCATTCAGACCTGCAACACATTCCAAAAAAAGTTGGGACAGGAGCAATTTAGGGCTAGTAATGAGGTAAATTGGTTAAATAATGATGTGATTTGAAACAGGTGATGTCAACAGGTGATTGTAATTATGATTTGGTACAAAAGCAGCATCCAAGAAAGTTCTAGTCCTTTAGGAGCAAAGATGGGCCGAGGATCGCCAGTTAATTATTGAAATGTTTAAAAACAATGTTCCTCAAAGAAAGATAGGAAGAGATTTGGATATTTCACCTTCAACAGTGCATAACATAATTAAAAGATTCAAGGAATCTGGAGGAATTTCAGTGCGTAAAGGACAAGGGTGCAAGCATAAGCTGAACAACCGTGATCTCCGATCCCTCAGGCGGCACTGCATCAAGAATCGTCATTCATCTATAAGCGATATCACCACATGGGCTCAGGACTACTTTGGCAAACCTTTGTCAAGTACCACAATAGGTAGTTACATCCACAAATGCCAGTTAAAACTGTACTGTGCCAAAAGGAAGCCCTATGTTAACAGTGTCCAGAAGCGCCGTCAACTTCATGGGCTCGGAGGCATCTGGGATGGACCATCACACAGTGGAAACGTGTACTGTGGTCAGATGAATCAGTATTTCAGGTATTTTTTGGGAGGAATGGACGCCGTGTGCTCTGGACCAAAGAAGAAAAGGATCATCCAGACTGTTACCAGCAACAAGTCCAAAAGCCAGGGTCTGTCATGGTATGGGGTTGTGTCAGTGCCCTTGGCAAAGGTAACTTGCACTTCTGTGATGGCACCATTAATGCTGAAAAGTACATAGAGATTTTGGAGCACAATATGCTGCCTTCAAGAAGACATCTTTTCCAGGGACGTCCATGCATATTTCAACAAGACAATGCAAAACCACATTCTGCACACATTACAAAGTCCTGGCTGCGGAGGAAGAGGGTACGGGTACTTGACTGGCCTGCCTGCAGTCCCGATCTGTCTCCAATAGAGAATGCAAAATGCGACAACGAAGACCCCGTACTGTTGCCCACCTTAAGACTTGTTTGCAGGAAGAATGGGACAAAATTACACCTGAAACACTTCATCACTTTGTGTCTTCAGTCCCTAAATGTCTTTTAAGTGTTGTGAAAAGGAATGGCAACATTACAAAATGGTAAATGCTTTACTGTCCCAACTTTTTTTGGAATGTGTTGCAGGTCTGAATGACAGGAAAGGATGTATATTTACAAATGACATGAAGTTGACCAGACAAAACATGAAATATTTTGTTCATATTGTCTGCAATGAAATACAAGTCAAAGTAAATTTAGAAATCACTACTTTATTTTTTTTTATTTGCGTTTTCCATACTGTCCCGACTTTTTCTGATTTGGGGTTGTAAATACATGTAATATATTTATTTGTGAACAATTCATCCATGCTTTATTTTTAAAAAAATGTGTTGACCTCATAATGTTTAATCAGTATGTCAACTGGATCTTCCAGTAAAAATGCAGAAGTGCGAAGTATGTGGACTTTTCCAAAAATGTAATCATCTTAAACTCCTCCCTTTTAAACCCAGGATTATCTTCCTCCACCTTTGAGTAATAAATTACTACTTCAGTTTCATTTACTCACCCTTATGTCATTGCAAACTTATGAGACGTTAATTCATCTTTGAAACACAAATGAAGATATATTTTAATGAAACCTGAGAGATTTCTGTCCATGTAACCAAAACTTTTACTAGAAAAAAAGTTTATAAAGAGATTGTAAATGTTATCAATATTAACGGTTTGATCCAAGTCTTTTGAAGAGACATGATCACTTTTATAGTTCACATATAAATATTGATTGACACATACATAGAACCCTTTAAAAAGTAGTAAACAAATGCTTAAATATATTTGCATCACATGCATGTTTTTATAAGTATTTAAAATCATAAAATCTTGATCGAATGTACTTTGAGTGGAGGGACAGAAATGCCCAGGTTTCATTAAAATAGCTTCAATAGTGTTTTGAAGTGAACGATTGTCTCATGGGTTTAGAACGGCATGAGGGTGAATAAATGATGAGTTTTCATTTCTGAGTAAACTAACTTTAAACTATTTAAGTTTCTGTACTGAATGGGTAAATAAGCAAGGAATCAATGATTGTATTCTCATATACACACCTTTGTGTTTGTCCAGGTGGTTTATAGATATGGAAGGTGCTCCAGGTACTCTCTATGAAGGAGAGAAGTTTCAGCTCCTCTTCAAATTCAGTAGTCGCTATCCTTTTGATTCACCTCAGGTAAACTCTGAATCTTTAAAAATATGTTGGTGTTTTTTGTCTATGTGAAAAGCTGAATGCTTGTTGCTAAAATATATTGTTTCCAGGTAATGTTCACTGGAGAGAATATACCCATCCATCCACATGTCTATAGCAACGGTCACATCTGTTTATCTATTTTAACGGAGGACTGGTCACCTGCTCTGTCTGTGCAATCTGTTTGTTTAAGCATTATTAGCATGCTTTCAAGCTGCAAAGAAAAGGTAAAATTAAACTTTAAATTAACCAAATTGGGGAAGGTTAATGAAATTAATTTATTATGGTTGTCTAATGAACTGTTTGCGTTTCAGCGACGTCCTCCAGATAACTCCTTTTATGTAAAAACATGTAATAAGAATCCAAAGAAAACCAAGTGGTGGTATCATGGTGAGTGTATCCCGTTATCTTCTATAAAACTTCTTTTCATGCAAAGTATTTTAGTGTCTGACCAAAGTTCAGATCACTTTGTTTGCTTTGCTCTCTCTGCATGCTAAATTCATGTCTTCTTTTTGTTTTGTTTTTCAGATGATACATGCTAGTATCCACACCAGTTTGATATATATAAACAGACTTTTCCAAGTACATCAAGTACTTTATAATACAGTCTTTGGGTTAAGACTGAACCAGCAGACCCTGGAATGGTGATTTATGTATGGATTAGGCGTTCACTTCTGCTGACTGGAAAAAGTGCTTAAAAACTGCAGGAATGTAACCCACCCGGCAAGTATATTCTGATGGAAGCAAAATGTGGAGCCTTTTTTTTAATGTTTGATTTACATTGTATTGTTTTCTTTCATAAGCCTCTAAAGCAAGGGTGCCCAACCCTGTTCCTGGCGATCGACTGTCCTGCAAAGCTTAGCTCCAACTCTAATCAAACACACCTGAAGCAACTAATTAAGGTCTTCAGGATCGCGTGAAAATTAAAGGCAGGTGTGTTTGATTAGAGTTGGAGCTAAACTTTGCAGGACAGTCGATTGCCAGGAACAGGGTTGAGCACCCCTGCTCTAAAGGTTTGCACTGATTGTGCAATAATTTCTTCAATGTGGGTTTGGAATAAAAGGAAGGTCAGTGCAAATCAGAAAACCAGCTACTTTAATGGATCAATCATCTAAAGCAGAGACAGATGTCTATCCTTGCTTGGTTATGCACTGTGAAATTCGAACAGGGCACATTATTACATGTATTTTATGTAATATTTTAGCTGTATATTTTAAAACCATAGTTTCTTTTAAAAAGTAAGCCATTTTAAGTTGAATATTGTAGCTGGGTGTGGTGTATAGTACTATTCTGATAGATGTCATATTTACGGATATGTACAGATTTAATGCAGGGTGTAGATCATATGACATGATCTTAAAGGGTATTTGGAATTACACAAATGCTTTATGGGTTAGGATTCAAGCACTGGGTTTATAGATAGACCCCCATTTTGTGTAGTTAAAACAAAAGATAACTTTACGCATAATCACTTTTTCTTTTATGTAAAGCTCTATCTAGTAATATTAAAATTGTCTGTTTGATTTCATGATTTATCATACTGTGCTGGGAAAGGTTCTTTTAAAAAGATGACTTTTCCATGTCATTAGCATTAGAAAAAGTAAAGTTTGTCTTCATTGTTTTGTTAACTTTATTTAACTTTATTTAAAAGAAATGTTCTTATTAAAGTAATATATTTTGAAATGCTGTCATGTATTTCAATTAGACTACTTTATAAATGTATATTGTGTGGCTTCAAATATTGTTTGAGTTATGAAGTTATCCTCAAAACTGTAGGACTCTGATGGTATACAAACAGTGTGTTTTATACATAGACTGTAAAAAAACAGGTTTTATATAAGTCTTTTACATCAGTTACACACACCAGCATTAATGCTAGTTTGTGATTGAATGCTGATCTGTCCACCAGAGGGAAGCACAGTAATGTAAATAGATACAGTACAGTTATATTCACATTCATGTTTGTTGCAGGCATAGTAGCAAACTACTGAACTAAAACTGTTCATAGGTTTAGGGTTTGGATTTTTTAAATGCAAGGCTGCATTTATTTGATTAACAATACAGTAAAAACAGTGATATTGTGAAAAAGTATTACAATTTAAAATAACTGTTTTCTATTTAATACATTTAAATATATCAATTTACAGTGTTGGGAAGGTTACTTTGGAAATGTAATAGGTTACAGATTACAAGTTACCCTACTTAAAATGTAATAAGTAGTGTAACTTTTCAGTTACTTTATTAAAGTAATGTAACTGATTACATTTGATTACTTTTCTAAATTTCTATTGTTTTCAACTGTTAATAATTTCCACACGTTAACCAGGCAGGGTTAACCTTACAGTAGTGCTCAACACTGATTACTGTCAGACTTTCGAAATCTTTCATCACTTGAATTAAGATTATAATATTTTAATTTTAAAGGAGACATTGGATGAAAAATATCTTTATTTGCATATAAATGTGTCTTAGCAGTTTGTAGACACAACCACCCTACAATGATAGAAATTCACTCCTTTTTTTTAATCCCCCCAAAACCTAAACAGTCTCAATTATCAAGCCATTTTGATTTTGGAGTGAATAACCACCGCACTCTCTTCCACCTTCAATACCACGACTGAGGTGAGACCCTTGAGCAAGACACCAAACCCCCAACTGCTCCCCAGGCGCCGCAGCAATATGGCTGCCCACTTGTGTGTGTGTGTGTGTGTGTGTGTGTGTGTGTGTGTGTGCACTTGGATGGGTTAAATGCAGAGCACAAATTCTGAGTATGGGTCACCATACTTGGCCTCACTTCACTTCTCTTTCACTAAATGTGTTTATGCCTGGCTGCGCAAATCATTTTACTCCAGACTATTTTCTGAATGAGGGACAATTCAAGGCAGGTTTTGTTAAAAAGTTAAAACTCAAGGATGGATCACTTCCACAGAAGAGAGGGCCGGGGTGAGCAGTGCTCATTAGCATGTAAAGAGACATGCACCGAATCGAGTCACTGTGAACAGAGCTGTTTTTGACAAGGTAAAAAGGGTGTTGTTTTACACGACCACTGAGACCATTTCAAGAAGACCCTATGAATCATACCACCTTGTAAAATCATAACAAGAAATAATAAGAAACAAGAAATAAAAAATAGCTATGGTACTGTTTTTGAAATCAAATCTTTGCATAGCTATGACAGGAAACACTGGATCTAACAATGCCTTTTGAGGCATTAATCTTGAAGAGTTAATTTAAAAAAATAAAGCATATACAAAAACCCATATGGGAAATATAAGAGTTATCGGATAAGCATGTTATAAACTTCTGAAACATTGGTGTATCATATTTTAGAGCAGTCACTGCAATTTATGAAAGAAATCAATTAAATGTATGTGGGAGTGTGTGTGAAAAAAAATCAGATGTAACCCCCTTTGTAATCCTTAACATTTTCATAAGTAACTAATTTAATTACAATTTTTTTCTCAGTAACTGTAACTGATTACAATTACTTTTATTTTGTAATTAAATTAAGTAATTCCGTTACATGTAACTAGTTACTCCCCAACACTGTCAATGTATTCCTGCTATGGCAAAGCTGAATTTTCAGCATCATTACTCCAGCCTTCAGTGTCACATAATCCTTCAGAAATCATTCTAATATTCTGATTTGGTGCTCAGGCAACATTGCTATTTTTAATGTTGAGAACAGTTGTGCTGCTTAATATTTTTGTGAAAGCTGTGATACATTCAGGATTTTCCGATGAATAGAAAGTAACAATGTAAGTCACTTTTGAACAATTTAATGAATGTTTGCTGAATGAAAGTATTAATTTCTAAAAAAAAAAAACATGTTTGAATGGTAGTTTAAATCTTGATGCTATGTCAATTTTGGTTAGAACAATAATACTATTTGTAAAAAATGGTATCAGAACATTTAATGTACAGTATTAAGGTTAAACCGTTAAATGGTAATAGCATAGTAATAGTGTAATTGTAGCACATTTTACTATGTATTTTTGTGTATTATATAGTTTTGAATGAGAAATGGAGGCCAGTAAAATAGAGCCTGAATGAGTAACTGGGAAGACTATAGGTTATTCCAGATAATTATTTTCTTATTATTATTATAAAATTGTGAAGAAAGAAGCTACAAGAGGTTGTAACAGTAGTTACAAGGCGTCAGCAGGGGTAAGCTAGTCATCAAGAATGATTCGTACTATTTTTACAGTGTGTATAACTGTCTAGATGTATGTTTTCTCAGTGAATCATCTATTCAAAACTAATAGCAGTGAGACATATTATAAAAAAAAGTAATCTGGAATGTTTATACAGAGGTGATTCCAAAGTCCTCTGACTGATGAATAATACAATCATTGGAATTTTCTCCTCCGTCAGACGGAAATCCACTGGAGTATGAATGCTTTAGGATCTTCCTCATAGGATATCTGTTCTCACCGTTACGGCAATGTAATGGTATCATCCAAATGAGCATGGTGTGGGAGTGGGTGTCATTTCCTGGTAAAGGGAATGGATTTACTGTGTATCAGTAATCTCCCATGCATGTTCATTTTCAAGATAACAGGCCAAGGCTAAACCTGTTAGTCAGAGGGGTAGATTTGGGGGAGCCCCACGCAGGGAAACTGGGCTTTTCTTGGCTCATTGTAATTGAGTTACCAAACCAACATTACTGAGATAACAGGGCAGTGATGCAATGACTCTGATATAAACTGAAATTTAGTTTTTCCTTTTGATAAAACAATCTGCAAATATACAAATTAGCAGGAAAGTTAAAGTTTAGTAATTCGATGATTACAAAACATAGATGAAAGTAAGTTGTTTCGTAAAATTACTCACTGT
Organism: Schizothorax lantsangensis; assembly: GCA_027422415.1. Taxonomy (NCBI): domain Eukaryota; kingdom Metazoa; phylum Chordata; class Actinopteri; order Cypriniformes; family Cyprinidae; genus Schizothorax; species Schizothorax lantsangensis. The sequence goes on along the minus strand of CM049845.1, from coordinate 22,552,044 downwards.
ATATAAAGACCTATAGAATGTATAATTGATAGAGGTTCAGATATATAACTTGCCAAATGTAAACTACAGTCTCTCTGAAAGCAATTCTTGGTGAAGCAAAATAATTGTCAGTGCATAATTAATAACTGATACTACAGATTCCAGTGAAAGCACATCACAAACACCTTACAATGGGCTGCTACACATCAACCGTTCTTTCTTTTATGCTGTCATCTCTAATGAGGAATATGCTGCATACTTTTTGAGTTTGTACAAGGGGCTCTTTATTGTTTGCTGGTATTTAGGCTGAAAGTGGAGTTATCTAATCCACAGACAGGCGTCACTTGTTGGCTTTTATTCACTGAGCTGTCAGTGTATGAGCTGTCAGGTTTTTGTAAGGCAGAGCCATGAGTAACACTGGCAGCTTTCTTAATAATCTGTCTGAAGTAAGATTACATAATGTCATTTTGATGATTTCAACACTTGTTAAACATATATAATGCAGAGCACTGCAAAGGTGTGGACTAAAGGCCGAACTCGACTGAGCCCATTCCTGATTTGACTATCAGACTATTGAGAGGAATCCCATTTTCCCTCTGGCCAGGAACAAGCATATGTGTTTATAATCTGTTTTATGGCATTTGAATGTGATTCCCTTATTTTATCACTCCATTGATAAATATGCCTGATATTTCTCTCCTACAGTCACTGGTATTTCCGCAAGTGAGTGGGCAGGGAAAGACTCTGCATATCAGGCTTTACATAATGTAGTCACATCCTACTTCATACAATACATTTTAAAGTGTAGGTGATAGGACTATTAGAGGGGCATAAATGACTTGTACATATTCATTTTATGTATTCATCTACCATAACTTCTTCAAAAACTGCCAGAAACCTTGGAGTTGTGATTGATGATAAGCTGAATTTCTCAGACCACATTGCTAAAACTGCCCGGTCCTGCATATTTGCTTTATACAATATTAGGAAAATCAGGCCCTTTCTTTCGGGAACATGCAACAAAACTCCTTGTTCAAGCTCTTGTTCTGTCCAGACTTGACTATTGCAATGCTCTCTTGGCAGGTCTTCCAGCCAATTCCATCAAACCTCTACAATTAATCCAAAATGCTTCAAGGTTAATCTTTAATGAGCCGAAAAGAACGCATTTCACACCTCTGTTCATCAATTTGCACTGGCTACCAATAGCTGCTCGCATAAAATTCAAGGCATTAATGTTTGCCTGCAAAACCACCTCTGGCTCTGCACCCCTTTACCTAAATTCATTACTTCAGACCTATGTGCCCTCTAGAAGCTTACATTCTGCAAGTGAACGACGCATTATTGTGCCATCCCAAAGAGGAACAAAATCACTTTCACAGACTTTTTCATTAACTGTTCCCACCTGGTGGAATGACCTGCCCAACTCAATCTGAGCAGCTGAATCCTTAGCCATCTTCAAGAAACGGCTAAAAACACATCTCTTCCATCTTTATTTGACCCTCTAACTCAGGGGTGTCAAACTCAGTTCCTGGAGGGCCGGAGCCCTGCAGAGTTTAGCTGCAACCCTAATTAAACACACCTGATCCAGCTAATTAAGTCATTCAGGCTAGATGGTTTGTGTGTTGGAGCAGGGTTGGAACAAAACTCTGCAGGGCTGCGGCCCTCCAGGAACTGAGTTTGACACCCCTGCTAACTCTAGCGCACTCTATTCTAATTCTATTTTATCGATCTGTCTTTTTATTTAAAAAAAAAAAACACACACTTGACCCTCTATCAACTGCATATTTATTCTGTAACTACTAGCTTTTCTTGAAAAACTAACACTAGCTTTCTTTTTTTCTATTCTATCTACTTGTTTCGTAAAAAAAAAAAAAAACTAGATTTATTTTTTCTATATTCTATCTACTTGTTTTCTTTAAAAAAAAAAAAAAAATACCTTGCTACTTGTTAGCAAGGCTAACCAAGACATGTCATAGCACTTGCATGTTGTTGCTCTTTTGTTGGTTTTGATTGCTTCTATTATCCTCATTTGTAAGTCGCTTTGGACAAAAGCGTCTGCTAAATGACTAAATAAATAAATACATAAAATGAATAAAGAACATTGTAATCAAATATTATAATTAATGAACAGATATACATGTAAATCAGCATTTGTTCATTTATTTAATTCTCTTATTTCAGCAATGTTTTCTCTGCATTATTTTTTTTTCCCAGAAAATGCACATTAAAAACAAGCCTCGTCCTTTCCCTATAGAAGCCCTATCATTCTGTTAAAACTTTTCATGCTTGTTCAGTTACATAATATTTTCAGATGTATTTTATACACATTTCATATCCTCACCTGACTATTCAATTTATATAGTTGAAAGTAAATGTATAATATACATAATACTTATTTTTACTGCTTTGTGCTTTCAACTGACCTCAAACATCATTTATTAACAAGGTATATTATCACAGGTTATAGCTGTTTATTAGCTGTTAAATGCTTTGGAATGTTTCTTGCAGTTGAACGCATAAAGAAATGTGATCTACCATTCAAAGTGGAGAAAATGATGGATTTTAAGCATGGATTTAACCTCCACCTTGTTTGGAAATCTGCCATGCCTCTAAAAATAGAACTTTTAAACAGAAAACAAATCACCTTTTCCATCACTTAACATTAAGGAAAAAAGGAAACTGTACATGATTAGTTTAAAGGCTGTTTATTCAATAATAAGCACCTGTGGCAATTTCTGCTAATCTTTTGCTTTAATCATTGGTGTTATCCCAAATCATCAACACATCAAGACCACAAAGGCAACAAGAGGAAATACTTTCATTACATAGTGCATTTCATAGTGTTATTAGGAGGATAAAACCTCTAAAGTGACAAAGTCTTGGAATGTTGAGAGGAAAGCAACAATACTCGACAAATAAAATGTGAATACATATAAATAGGTGACAGGCCTTATGCAACCTTATAGTAACACACAGCATTTCATAAAGGTAATCGCTACATAGTGTTCTACATTTGAAATTATTGCAACCTCAAAGTTGACAGCAAAATGTCATCTGAAAAAACTTCAATGTACAGCTTTCAGCGTTCCAGAGGAACTAACAGAGAATTTAGCAGTGTTGCTCAGTCAGAACCAGTTAGATTCCAGTCTTTGATTCATTGTTGTTCGTGGACTCCTTGCGTTGAGCCAGAAAGGGGTACATGCATTTATCAGCCCCGATAAATCTGTACATGCACACAATGGCATCAAATGGCAGAACACTGCAAAATATGAGAGATTGAAGACCATTATAAATAGATTAAATAAAACAAGAATATCCAAGTTTTGACATTCACTTACGTTTTCATGAAGGTGACCATGTACATGACTCGTGGCGTGCAGATCATTGGTTGGTCTGTTAGTATGGCTCTCATGGCCTGTTTGACACAGTACTCTGGCTTTAGCGGTGGAAACAACGGTGCCATTTCTTTCCTGTTTAAAAAGAGAGAAAAGATAGTAAGAGAACAATTAAATTAATCAAAATTAGAACATGTCTTGCAATCAGAATTAAATTAAGGATATGCAGTAAAAACCACAAACCTAATTTTGCAGCCGTTGAACATGCCAGTGTCAACTAAAAAAGGACAGACAAGCGTCATCTTTATTCCATCCTTATCAGCTGCTTTCAATTCATGGCTCAAAGACTCATGGAAGCCTATGGCTCCAAACTTGCTTGCACAATAGTCCTACAATGAAAAGGAGAAAGGTGCCTTTGTTACATACTGTGGTACATTGTACTGGATAGAAGATCTAAAGTGGTGAGAATTTCTTACCTCCACACCAGCAGTGGTGAACAAGCCCAGTGAGCTAGCTACAGTTACAATGTGTCCGTGATTCAGCTCAAGCATCTTGGGAAGGAATGCCTTTGCAGTCTGTGAATATAAACATATACACAATCAGAAGATGAACACAAGATGTGAAAAGAGAAGACTGTGCAAAACATGACATTAATGGTGTTGATTTACGCCATATACTGACCCAGAAGTGAGCATGGCAGTTGACCATCATAGTCCTCTCGATAAGCTCATCAGGGCACTCGAGAAGATGACGTCCTGACACAACTCCAGCATTATTGATCAACAGGTTGATGTTGCCCACCTCTTTGCGCACCTTCTCTGCGGTCGAATACACACTCTCACGTTTACTGACGTCACAAACATATGTGTAAACTTTCGGCTGGAACACAGGCAACTCTTGAACACCATCTGAAGACCCTTTAAAAAGAAAAAGATTACGTAAGAGTATTGCACATTTTTACCCGTTTAAATCTGTCTTATCCCATTTAATCCCAGTAATAATTACATTTTGATTTTGAAGTGTCTGAAAGGGTTGTTGATGTTTAACACAGTTGTCAACAACAAAAACAAAAAAAAATCACACTAAATTCTTACGTAATTATTAACTTACTATTTACTTACTTAAATCTCTGTAAATTCACATCAGTTATCATTAATAAAACACAAAGTCTTTAAAAACTTTCGACTTGGGTTAACTAGGGAGTGCACGCGTTTACTTTCCTGAGGAAAATGGGATTAATGGGTTAAGGATGAAAAAAAATGTATACTGTTAACACTTTCCAATAAGGTTTCATTTGTTATTAATTAACTGTATTAGATAACAGGAAAAAAAAAAAATGAAAAATTCTTCTAAAGCACTAATTAATCTTTCTTAAAATGAATTTCACCATTTACATTACTGAAATCAAAAGTTGTGTTGTTATTTAATGGACGTGAGCTAACATGAACTAACAATCAACAGAATGCATTTTATTAACTAACGTTAACAAAGACAAGTACTTTAACAAATTTATTGCGACATAAGAAGTTTATTGTAGATTATAACAAATATAATCTACAATAAACTTCTTATGTCGCAAAAAAATTGTTTTTAATAATGAAACAAAATAAAATAAAACGCTTGTGAAAGACTAAAAATAGGTGAAAGTGTCGTTTTCTGTTATACTCACCAGCGCAGGGCTTCGTTTCTCGGTAGATTTCACGCACTATCTCCGCGGTGTCTTCGTTACTCTCTCGGTTGATGTCCCACAGCACAAGGGTCGCTCGTCTCCGGGCAAACTCCTGCGCAAAGAGTCGCCCGAGACCGCTTCCAGCACCGGTAATAACACACACTTGGCCCTCCACACTCTTTTCCCGTGGAGGAATAAACCATTTAGCACCGGCTTGTACGAACGACCATATTATTTTAAAAGTAACCACGAATAATTCAGTTACGATATTCATAATGTACGCGTGCCTCTGTTTCCACTCGCCAAACTAAACAAATTACAGCGACTTTCAATTCCAACAGCAAAGAAAGAACTCAAACCGCAAATGTGCTCAAAGAAACACCCTGTCGAGGCTTAAACAAAATCTGGATCCCCTCAAGACAGGACGAATTCTACCCATAACAGTGTATTTTTGTGGCACGCCAGCTCTTTAAATATGATCGGACTAACACGACTACATAACTTTCCACGCGTGTTTGTGTCCGCCTGCTATGCAAAACCGTCATAGCGTGTGCGTCATATCTAATGCACGGTTTCCAGCCTATCTACATCTCAACATAATGAATTCAGAGGATCAAATTTTAGCGCAACCAGAAAGTCTCTTAAAAGTAAAATAATTATTACACTTTTATTCTTAAAATGCAGGCAATAGACCTGGAGACCTAATACATAACCGGAAGTCTGAAGGACCTCGCTTATAATACGCCACCGCGCATGCGTAGAAGCCTCTTTTACTGTGGGGATAATGGCGGGTGAAACGTAAGTTTGATACCGTGCTATTTAAATCCTTTTCCATCGGTTGTAATATTGCTCATACGGTATTGTTTGGAGCCTAAGTGAGCAATATGTGTATATTTAAGCATTATGATTGGAAAATTGAGAGCAGTGGGGAATGATGAATCAATAAATTTGATGTGAATGTCGTGTAGTCTGCCTGGATTGAATCGGCTCAGCAACGTGTGAAAAAGCAGTTCATGTAATAACATTAAAGCGTGTCTGTACGTAAATACCAAAATGGTATTAGACTGAAATACTCTTGTTCGTGCCAACATTTACTTACTGTCATTAGCTGACTGCTAACTTAAGGCAAAGACATGATGCTATGCTACACGCTAGTACTGTTCCTATTAATAAAACTAGCCTAGTAGTGTAAGGTTATGTTGTTATATACTGTTTATAATATAAATCTGGGTTGTGTAGTTTATATGTAGAGTGCTTTTTTTTTTTTAATGTGACCGTTGTCATTATAGCCTGGTCTGCAGGCCTAATGTGGATACCAAGAAAATAACAAATGTGCAACTTTTTGGTTTCTCATCAGAAAGAAGAAGGTTCCCTCAGTCCCTGAAAGCCTCTTGAAGAGGCGACAGCGGTTTGCTGTCATCAAGGCTGTCCGTCAGAAGAAGGCAGCAGCTGACAAGAAGGTTAGTAGTTCAGACTTTACCTGCTTGCCTTGTCGTATCCAAAGAGGTCAAAATAAATTTGTAAAGCATCAGCGTAGAGCCAAAATTGAGCATGCATCTCTTCTCATGTCCATAGTCCCGCAAAGTCACCAGGAAGCTCATCTTCAAGAGAGCTGAAGCTTACCACAAAGAATACAGGCAGATGTACAGGCGTGAAATCCGCATGAGCAGGATGGCTCGCAAGGCAGGCAACTACTACGTCCCAGCTGAGCCCAAACTGGCTTTTGTCGTCAGGATCAGAGGGTACGTTTTTGTTTATCTGCTGTGCTGCAGGCAGATGTCACCAGTTGTGGTTAATGATGTTGCTCTTTTTTCCCCGTCTTATCGACCATGGTGATTCCTCTTGAAAATAAGCCAAATCCTCTGAAACCACCACCAAGTATTAATCTTATTGAAACTCTCTATTGAAAGTTGTTGATGTAATACCTTGTTTGTTCTCAGTATCAATGGTGTCAGCCCCAAAGTCCGCAAGGTGCTTCAGCTGCTCCGTCTCCGCCAGATCTTCAACGGTGTCTTTGTGAAACTGAACAAGGCCTCCATCAACATGCTCCGAATTGCAGAGCCCTACATTGCCTGGGGGTACGTAAATAAGTTTTGGGTTGAGAAATTGAATGTATAAATTGTGTGAATGTCCAAGGTGTATTTACAGCTGTCTTATGGTTAAAGGTACAATACTGCTTTGAAAGTTTGGGGCAAAGATTTGTTTTTAAAGAAATGAATAGTTATCCAGCAAGGATGGTTGGGGATCAGTTTTCACAACTGTTCAGCATTGATAAATGTTTGAGCACCAAATCAGCATAATAAAGATGATTTCTGAAGGATCATGTTATACTCAAGACTAGGGTTGGGTACCGAACTCGGTACTTTTAAGGGTACATACCGAATTGCGTCGGTACTACCGAGTATCGATTCACATTAAATCATTCGGTACCAAATTTCGGTACCTGAGAACACATTTGGGCGCATACGAGAGAGAGACACAGACCCTGTGACATGATGTCACCCCTGCAACTCTTTAAAACACCACACACAGGGCAAACCGAAATGTTCTGAAGTGTGCTTGCATTTCTAGGGTCATATGGTTTCTGCGAAAATGCAGACAGGACAGCGAAGTCCATTCATAAAAACGGAATTTACTCTGAATGCCACGGAATTTGTAAATTTTTGGATGAATAAAAGGTCTGTTACTTAATTCGAATCGCGATATGAACTAGTGAATATTAAAATGCAAAAAGACGGTTTAAATATGAATCCTGCATGTTCCGCTAGCCTCGGTATGTATGAATGGCGGAGACGCGGTTTTGTTAACTACACAAATACTGAAGCACACGTGAACTCGCGGTGATTTTCGGCCTCTGCGTCTCACTACATGAACACTTACAGGCTGTGAGAGTCACTTCATGACAATTTTAACGTTTCGTTTGAGAAAACTAACATCATATACTGTATACACACAGAAACTTCACGGTAACCTGTCAAAATAAAAGTGCGGTTTAACATGTAAGAGAAATATATTACTTTTGTACAGTATAATGTACGTCTTTATATATTCCATTTACTGTCAAATTTAAATAAAACAATTAAATGATACAAATAATTTTTACAACTACATTAACCATTTAATTGTAGAAAAAATACAATTATTATTAACTTTTTTTAAAAGAATATTCACACAATTTTTCTACCTTGTATTAATTTTAACAGTAAATCTCTTTGTTTGCCAAAAAATAAAAGGTTTTCATTTTCATTTGATTAAAAATAAATAAATGTTTCATGCCTTCATTTGATTATCAGAAAAAATACATTTCTGGAAGAAAGAAAAGAAAAAAAATTGTAGGGCCCTATTGTCCAAAATGTTGAAATTGAGAGTTTTGGACTTATTTTTTTCACTGAAATAAATGTTTTTGTTATTACACAGAGAGTAAAGTACTGAAAAAAGGTACCGTTGGGTACCGGTACCGAATTTCACGTACCGTTACCGGTTCCGGTTCAAATGTGAACGGTACCAAACCCTACTCAAGACTAGCGTAATTTGCTATCATTGGAATAAAATACATTTTAAAATAACATGGATTTTATATAGTAATATTGTGAAATTTGTACACTTTTACTGTGTTTTGGGTCAAATAAATGGCTAGCATTTATGGCTAGCATAAACTTTTTTTTTTTTTTTAATGGCTAGCATAAACTTTTTTTTTTTTTTTTCACACATAACAACATAACATCCAAAATATAACAAAACAAAACAACAGACACAGGCTAGCATAAACTTTTAAAGCATAAGCTAACCACTAATTATAAACAGTAGTGTATACTTCGCTCAAAAATTTAAGTTTCTAATGTGCTCATCTGCATGTTACTCCAAACCAATTTAAGGAAGACAGTTAATTTATGGGTGAACTGCATGTCTAATGTGAAATGTGATGTGTTGTTACTTGCATGCATTTTCTATGCTTGCTAAAATTCCATATTGCTTTTGTTTTCAGGTACCCCAACCTTAAATCTGTGCGTGAGCTCATCTACAAACGTGGATATGGCAAGATCAGGAAGCAGCGCATTCCACTGACAGACAACTCCCTTATCGAGAAGTCCCTTGGTAAGGACAAGCCAGTGCACACCCTGATTGAACATTAGGTATTACAGTAGTAGTGTTTTTTTGTTTTTTTAAGATTTAAAAACATAATTTGTATCTCTCCAGGTCGTTGCGGAATCATCTGCGTTGAGGATCTCATCCATGAGATCTACACTGTTGGAAAGAACTTCAAGTATGCAAACAACTTCCTCTGGCCATTCAAACTGTCCTCCCCTCGTGGTGGCATGAACAAGAAGACCACCCACTTTGTTGAGGGAGGTGATGCAGGAAACCGGGAGGACCAGATCAACAGACTCGTCAGGAGGATGAACTAAGACCATTAGGTGAGCACCTGCCCTCAGAAGTATGACATTTAGTTTCATTTGCATTCAGCTTGCTCTTGCAGACCATATTGGAAATGTGTGTGCGACTCAGGTTATTAGTAGATTGTAGAAAAAAAGTGTCATTACATAATCTAAATGATGTGCTTTAATTAATCAAGTAAAATTAACTGTAGTAGAGTTGTAGTACTTTGTTCAGTTGCATACTGTGTACTATGTGCTGTATGTAAGCTGTTTATTGTATTTATTAATCTATAAAACAGTCTTTAGGCAGTACTTGTATGGTAGTCATGTTGTTCATAATTTTACTGGTTAACCACATAGTAGAGGGGGGCTCTGAAATTGTGCAAATTTACAGAGGTTTGAATATCCTCTTAAGGCCTGTAGGGAATTAGACCCATTTAAAGTAAATGTCTGGGGGCGGGGGGGATCTTTGTACTTATAACTAACTGCCCTTCTTAAGTCAAACTTTTAATTACAATTTTTTGGTTTCTCTTACAGGTTTTTGGAACATTTCTGCTGTTGGTCTGTGAGAAAATAAAATCATTTACACAAACACTGGTTTTGAAATTTATTTCTTGGCATCTCTTTATTGTGATACTTTAGTCTGCTAATATGATATACTGTAAAGCATGTGTCTCTAAAGTCTCAACTGCATTGAAAAGATGCTACATCTGTGTGCCCACATCACATCTAATGAAAGGATGAGGTTGGAGGTCTACTGATGTTTTAACTGTAAAGAATGTGCTCATAGTGTCCTGTACAAACATTTATTGTTTAGTGGTCGTTCTAGGTATCTGGAACAATGCAGTCACTATTTCAAAGAAAAGATGTACAACTATAAACAATATCACATTGAGATATCAACTAGGAAACAAACTTAATGAAAAAAATATGCAGAAATGAAATTGGAATGTACATACAATAGTCAAGTTGTATTAAAGATAAATCTGCTCAATGCTTGCGCAAGTAGATGATCATGCAGCGCTTTAGTTATGTTCAGTGTTCTGTTCCATTACCTTTTGATTTGATAACGGCAAACAATGAATTTCACATACTGAAACATTAGGGCTTTAAGAACACATTAAAAAAAACCTGAGAACTCAATTATATTTGCATATTTTACTCTATAAAAATTAGGACTTTCTGTACATACTTGTCTGAACCAAACCAAAGACGCCTTCTCATAAATGACTGTTTATGAAAAGGCACCGATTTGAATACTTAAAGCAGGGCTTGTGTTCCTGCCTAGTTTTGTTTTAAAAATCATGTAAAAGTATGATTGACATCACAACTTGTGTACCTGTGTTTCTACACACTAAATGGATGTAGCTGATAATGTCTTGAATGTACAGTTAATATACAAATCATACACTCAAGGTTCTGCGTTGAGTTGTTGACATCCAATGACCTTCTTGTTCTCGGGGCAAGTGTAGGAGAGGAACCTCGAGAGGAACGTTAAAATGACATTCTTTGATGTACAATATTGATATACCATCCGGTCAAGCTGACGTCTTGTAGAAGTAAAGTGCCGTTTCCTTCATCCAGCAGAGGGCATAGTTGATTTACTATGGCCGTCATGGGTTTCCCTCAGCTGATTCTGAATTGAAGGCAATTTAAAAACAATGATCTTTCCATACAGTTTCTCAGATTCACTGATGTGGAGAGTCGCCACCGCAGTAATCATGCTAAAACTATTTATTTCAAGAATGTATGTATTTCTAAGTAGACTATGGCTCAACTATAAAGTGATGCAAATGAAAACACTTGAACCTGCATTTCGCTGAAACAGACATGCTCATATAGATATCAGAATATTTAGTACTGACGTGTTATATTTTGGTACGTTTTTCCTTTTCTATTACTTTCTCAAAGGGATGGTAAAAGAAAAAAAATGGAATTTGATTTGATCCACATTTGCAGAGAGAACTGAAAACTTTGTGTTGCTTCATATATGACCACTGAGGGATAATATCAAATGAAGGCATATTTTGGTCAAAAATATTATTTCAAGTTAAATGCTGTTTAAAGTTAAATTTACACTAGTAGCACTTTGGTCAGAACTATTAAACAAACCCAACAAAAATGTTACAGTGGTTAGTCTTAAAAAATGTGTTCGCACAACATCTGCTCAGTGGGCTGAAATTACAAAGAACGATTTGTGGTATCTTATCACATTTGTCTGAATCAGCCTATGATTTGAAAGATATATGATTCAGCTAACTAATCCTTCACATGGAGGGGTGTACTGTTACAAAAATAATGATAGAATAATAACAGTATGGATTTGTTTTTTAATGTCCTCCCTCTGTATGAATATCACTAAGCTCTTGACGTTGAGAGCAGACCTTCTCTCTCAGGATCATAAAGTCAGTCTCTGCGGCTATGCAGTACGATATTGTCGAAGAAAAACAAAAGAAAATCCCCTTCACTACATCAGTATGCCTCTTTCTGTCCACATACTTTGATGCATTCGTTCTGTGAACGTGAACATGTTAATGCAACCCATCACATCACATGCTAGTTTCACACGGTGGTGAGCGACCTCCCTCCCCTGAAGACTTGAGAATATCAGGTGAAAGGAGGTGGTTGTCCACCTTCTGTCCACTTTGAATGTTGTCTTCTGCTCCAATGACACCAACCGTGGCAGAAGCACAGTTTTGTGCACTTTTCGGGGAAGTGGGAGTAACGGCGGCTCTATCAATGTGGTTTCTCCCTCTTTGGCTATCGGGAGACGACAGACTGAACCCTGGAGAGCTTGTGGCTCCTTCACCTTCAAAGCCTTTCCCTGGGGATCTGGGACTGTGCCGAGGAGAACCAGGCAGCAGTAATGGATCAGATACCGGTAGCTTTGGTGTCAGTGTGGCCACATCATCCGTCACGACTAAGTGCAAGTTGGAAGCCCCCTCGTCTGCAGATTCGGTGAAGTTCACTTTGAGTCCCTTGACTTTGACTTGGTTTCCTCTTGGAGGGCTCCTCATGTTTTCACCGCTCGGATCAAAGCTTTGGTTCTCCTCGCCCTGCGACATGGTGCTGCTGTCTGGCTTGGATTGAACAAACTCGTAGAGGCCCTCTTTGATGATCGTGGGCTGCTTTGCTTTCTCAGGAGCCCGTTTCTCCAGGGAGGTGATCTGGCTGAGGTCTAGTGGTGGAGGAGCACGTGGATGCCTTGTCTGCGCTCCTGTGAAATTTGGCAGGAGCGCGCTTCTCTCTACCTCACTGTTGTCTGTGGCACAGCTGGCGAAACTGTCCACACTGGACAGGCTTCTTATCTCAGTGATGGGTCTCTCTTTGTGCCGTGATTCACACTGCACTACCTTCATCTCCATCTCTTCTTCTTTTAGAATAGTGCTCGCTTTGGAAGCCGAAGGTCCGCTGCTGCTCATGGATGAGGCGGCTGTCATCTGGTTGTACATTTGCTCGAGGGATTTCGCGTTCAGACGCTGAGGGCTTGAAGTAAGTTTTAATAATCGTTCTGGAGAAGCCAGCTGACCTATTTCTTGATATTTCGCATTGGAACCTGATTCAGAGTTTGGGTTCTTCTGATAGTTCCAGCGACTTGGTGAAAGATGATTGTCTGCGCCCTTCTCCTCATTCTTTTCTATCACGACATCCAATAGTTCCATATTGCGAGCGAAGGCATCTTTCAAGTTCATCGACACAATGCTTCCATTCCTCTTGGCCCTCTCAAGTGCTTCTCTTCGTTTGATAGCCTTTTCTTGTCGCTTCTGTTCTTTGTAGAACTCAGAGAAGTTGTTCACAATAATGGGAATGGGCAGAGCAATCACTAACACGCCAGCGATGCAACAGAGACCACCCACTATTTTTCCCAGAAGGGTTTGGGGATAGATATCTCCATAACCTACAGTTGTCATAGTAATTGTTGCCCACCAGAATGAAGCGGGAATACTGGTGAATTTCGTAGCATCTTCATCTTTCTCAGCAAAGAACACCAGACTGGAGAAGATCATGATGCCCATGGCTAAAAACAATATCAGCAGTCCGAGTTCATTATAGCTTCTTCTCAGCGTGAACCCAAGAGACTGGAGACCAGTCGAGTGTCTCGCGAGTTTCAGAATTCTCAGGATTCTCATGATCCGGAAGATCTGAACTACCCTGCGCACATTCTGGAACTGGAGGACACTCTTGTTAGATTCTGTGAGGAATAGTGTGACGTAATAAGGAAGGATAGCCAGCAGATCAATGACATTGAGTGGCCCTTTGAAGAACTTCCACTTGTTGGGAGAAGACAAAAAGCGGAGAAGGTACTCCATAGTGAACCAGGCGATGCAAACGGCTTCAACGTGGGCCAGGTTCGGGTTGTCGTTGGATTGTCCGAATTCATCAATCACTTGTAATTCAGGCAGGGTGTTCAGTGACAGTGCAATGGTTGAAAGGATGATGAACAGAATTGATATTATGGCCAGAATCTGCAAAAACAAAAAGAGGAGGGCATTTAGTGACAACATCATTTACTCCATATACAAACTCTGAAGTGTCCAACTAATTGTGACCACTGTATACTCATTCAGTATATATGTAAATCCACATATCAAAATATAAAGTGCTACTTAAGTTTAAGTCAGTGTAGGCACTTAATTCAAAATCAAAATAGCCTAAAGCTAGTTTTGTAATTGTAAAAATAGTGTTACAGGTATTCAAAAGTTTAAAGAAATAGTGACATTTCTTGGAATATATAATAATAATAAAGCAAAGGCTAATGGGACTAAGAGCAAACAAAATGAGAGAGAGAAAGAGACTGTGCCCTCATCCTTATTAGGATAATGTGATCTGCATCGTCTGTTCTCTCATTCTCCAACTGCACATCAATTCACAAATGACTTTGACAAGCACTTATTGATCAGCTACTTTGTTAGAATATGGAGGTTGTCTCGTGAGGTTATCTAAATCTTCTTGCAAGGTAATCAAATAACCCTGATCAGACTGAGTTACTTGTCTGGCTATTATATTGCATTTCATCAAATCAATTTCCCTGTTTGCTGCATTACAGGTAGATGAAACATCACGTTCTCACAAAAAACAAGCATTAACAATGCAAAACTTTTGAAATTACAATGTCAATCTGTGAAAGCTTTCCAGGTAGGCGTGAAGTCTGACCCTATTTCTGCTGAAAGTTTGGGACAAAGTGTTATCTTACTACCATTTATCAATGTCAAGAAATGTATTAATCATTCTTTTGGAAAATGTACTTGAGTTTCCTAATTTAAACTTAAAAAATGGACATTGATCAAGAGATGTTTATAAACTGAGTCTTAATATGCATTAAAATTGCTGTAACAATGTTAGGCCTCTTCAGAAATCCTTTAATGATATGAATTGGTTTTCATGATGCCACCAGCTTCCAGTTACACCACCCATCTACTTACTTTTCTTACTTTTTACTTTCATGCTTTAATACAATACACATTGTATGTTTACACACAGTTTATAGTTTACATATTTCAAGTTTGAGTTTTAGGGAACTTCTATTGTACTGCCATTATGCCCTTACAAATGATATTATCATAACAAACTATAACGTACTGCAAAAGACAATGAGCAACAAATCGAAGAAACTGTTACTCATTCACTGGAACTGCATTAAGAGGGGATTAATAATGATCCTGGGTGGAGAATAAAACATCTGACCTTGACACGATCCTGTCATTGTGTAAATACCATTATGAAAGAGATGTCATACATGTCTAAATATTCAGCACATTTGATCAACTTCATGATATTACACCAGAATTAATCACACCACAGACAAATATCAAGTCATATTACATCCAATCAAAATTGGTAAACTCTCCTGAAAATATCAATGCACTAAGGAATGGATGTTTTCACTAATTTCACACAATAAACACTGTAACACAATTTGCCAGCCCAATATTCTATACTAGAATGCTTAATGTTACAATGTTTAAAGAAAACTAAAGAGATTACTGGTTGATTCTTCCCTTGTGGGGGGAGGGGAAAGACTGAGTAACTGCTCCTAACCTTTCTATATCCTTACTATAGATAGAAACTCAATCCTATTACAATTATCCTGAAATGTCCTCCCACACAGACGACAATGTGAACACCTTTGCAAGGTCCATTATGTTCTTAAACAAGAGTGAAAAATGTCACAATGTTCTGATTGTAACAGTAACATTACATTACAATGGATGCTTTTTCAGTGTGAGTTTATAGAGAAGGTTAATTCAGGAGTCTTGGTGAGGGCTTCAATGATACAGTGCAAGGAAAGCCTATAAAAAAGGCAAAATCTAAAGCATCTAAACAGTGTAACTTTGCTTGCTACATCAATGTCATTTATATATTAAAACAGAGTGCTATGTTGTCATTGATTACCTAAGTATTGAGTGTTGCTAGAGCACGTTAAACAACTAATGAGCCAGGCTAAACAAATGTCGGGGTCAACAGGAAGGCACAAATGAATGCGTACGTTTGCTGCTAGAGGTGTTTGACATTGTGTAATGCAGTAGAAGTATAAGGAAAGGACTCTGAATAGCTCCCAGGGAGCCTGTAATTGCCATCGCATGACGCAGGGATTGTCCCCGCCAGGTAGGGTTGAGAAGCGTCTGGCTGTGAGCAAGAGACCTAAAGTCCAGTCAGAGGTTGAGGTACCCACGAAGATAAGAGTAAAAAAGAGCTGATTTTAATCCCTGGGGAGAGGGTCACTGAGGTAACTCTACAGGACATGTTATATACCATCCAACTGAGATTCATTTTTGCATGATTTTTTAGTTTTACAGTCAGAAAATGCGTCACATTATTAGGAAAATATTTCTGCATTAAAACAAATTCCCAGCTATCACATACTGAACAAAGGACTAGGCTATCTATAAGAACTGTATTTAAACATCGTTACTAAATTACACTAAAATAATGGCATAAACATAGACTAAAAATATAAAATGGAATTTAAAACACTCAATGCACATTGTCAAAGACAAACATAACAATAAGCTTGCTTTCTAAATAAAATACAAATACATTTGATGATTCTTACAGAAATTCTGGGAATGCAGAATGCATTTCCTGTAATTTATAAGTTATTTAGACTTTCATTTTAACAATATTTAACAATGTTTTAATGATGTTTTATGGTAAAAAGTGTACATGTTGCCTTTTTTGATAATTCCTACTTCTGAAAAAATACTTTACAGTAAAATTGCATTGCATTGACTTTTAAATTATAATATTTGCCATCAATAAATATTAAAATAACTTACAATAAACCAAATAAACAGTATTAAAATCAAATAAATAACATTTGTACATTCTTTTTCTGTCAAAATTACTAAACTGTCAAAAAAACAAATTGAAAAAAAAGAGAAAAAAACATCAAAAAGAGCTGCCCGTTTACTGCTATTCAATTTTGTAAAAACATCAGTCACCCTATATCAGCTATGTCAGACCTATATCAGCTGATGGAACCACAATAAAATCAGAGCAGTGTTCTGACTTTATGGTGACTTTAAGTTTGAAGGACATGAATTCCCAGCCTGATGTGTCGCTGTGGTCAGCTCATTAATCAGTTTCACTGAGGTTCTGGGAAAAACATTTATATCAAGATATTTCATACAGGCCTCAGTTTAATGCCTCTGCTGACACATGCAGTAGGGCTGTATTTGTTCTTAATGCAGGATAGACAGGAGCGATAAGTACTGAAGGAGAGAGGCAGGAGGATTAGTTAACTGTCCTCATCTGTGGATCTGTATAAACGTGATTACAAGGGCAGTGATCTCAACACAGGGAGATTTCTGGCATTGGGCCAGGGCTTATGTGTATAGGGAAGCACAGGAAGCACCAAGAGATCCTTCAAGTCACCTAACCCTAATTTACTTCTGTCTTAGAGAAAGGGTACTACCTTGCTGATGTCACAAAATCTTTTGTTTACATTGTTTAATGTGTTTCTTAAAGGATGAAGTGCATTCATGACGTTCTTTGGATCTGTGGCATTCAGAAGCATTGGCATGTTCTTTTTCTATTTTCAGAATGACATTTTGAAATGTAATGAAAAGCATTAAAAATTTAAAAAATGTAATTTAAAAATTAAAAAATAACTTTATTAGGAAAATACCAAGTAAATCAGAAGTGGGCTCTTTGCAAACCACATTTCTTACATTATTATTATTATATGAATGACTTTTATTATACATAAAAGTTTTGGAACCTTTTGAAACTTTCTGTAATGTTTTAAAACCACTAAAATGTATTTTTTTTCTGAAAGCTAATGTTGTTAATAATGTTCTTGTCATTAATTAAAATAAATAGAAGTATTGTCAACATTGTACAAAGGCGATTGGAACCAATATTATCTTAACGTAAACCCAGACACCAAAAGATTGCTACTTGACAAATAAATAAATCTACTGTAAAAAGTGTATTTTACAAGAAAATACTATATCAGTTTATCTACTTCAAAATGTAATGTTTAATTCAATGTGTTATTTGCCATTTCTTTGTAATTGGGAAATTTACTAGCAATTTCTGAGTGAAAATTGTTTCTTTTTTTTTCAGTGTATGTGGACATGAAATAATGTACAAAACTATTGGCAACATGATAAACGCTGCAACAATATTACACTAACATTAATACTTAAGTAATTTTCTCTACAATTTATTTTGTGTGAAATGAGAGAGTGAATCTATATGGAGTGATTCAAGAGACATGAAAGTAGAGCCAATTTAATTTACTCGGATGAGCAAAACAATATACAGCATTTCATCTGACCAGTAGATGGTGCTATAGACCAGAATCGAGAATTGTATCGAAACTATATCATAAACACATAAATCAATACATTTTGTCTTCATTGTATAATTTTACATGATCTTTTATCCCCTTTCATGGAGTTGCAGTATCTCATATCAAATATGTACAATTCCAAGAGACTGCCAAACCAACAATGTACATGATGTAAAAGGAGGGTGAAATGAAATGTGAGTCTGGTTTAAGTATCTGATAGAGTGGAGTTGAGCTGCTTTGGTCCTTGGAACATCTGGCTTTTATGGTGAGTTTAACCAAAAACATCTGGGTGTTTTTTCTCATTCAAATTCACTGCCCACATATTTATTGTCTTGGCACTGAACCAAGGATCTGAAAATAATCACAAATATATATATATATATATATGGAAAAACTGTTTACTGAAAGCAATCTGGCCGAACATGAGGATTTGCCTTTTAATCTGCAGGGTGAGGTGGATTTACCTGTATTGCAAAAAGTGGAAGGTTCACATGCGAGTCAAAGACCACAGGAAAACAGAAACATGAAACCTTTTTCTATGAAAAAAAAATATGAGTGAGCGATTTTATCTGGAAAGAACTAACTAATATTTGGCAATGCTGATTCATGTTTCAGAGCAGCACCATGGACAGCTCCTTCACTCTACACACCACTAAGCCAGCAAGCGGCCTGTGATTCAGGAGTTAAAGTGTTAAATCCATCTTCTTTTATCTGCAAACCTTGGTCGGATGCTCGAATGACTCAGTAATGTGTTCTCTCAGAAACAATTACAACAGACCAAGCTTTCAGCTCTTCCCTCAGAGTATGGGTGAACTGTGGTGTTTGCACAAACAATATTGGCATCTATTGCTTGATAGGCCGTTTTTTCTGTTTTCTCCCGTTGAACGACTTGAGAAACACCTTACTAATGTATGGGGAGGAAAACATAATTTAAATAAACAAGATACTTTCAGTCATCATTTGATGTTTCAACTGTATGGCAGTGTAAAACTCTAAACAACGCGTCCCAGAAGACACCTCTCTTCCTGAGAGGAAGTGAAGGTTAAATTATTTCTGGAGAACAATGTTATCATTACAGCCATGAGAGGAAGAAGAAACTCTGTCTGGAAACCCAAGAATGTCTTGATCGATACTGAAGGGTTATTTATAAAGGAGTGTCATGGGATCTGTTTGATTGTGTTTTTTATAGGACAGGTTAATTTGGAGCTTAACTCCCACATTTGTCAAGTAGCTTTTGCTGAGTAAGAGACACACTATCCAGCTCCTCTATAATGCGCAACGGTGTGTCGGTGAACATGCAAAACGAATAGAGGTTCCAACACGCATGAAACCAGCTGAGCTACAAGATAGTAAGATGACTACTCTGTGTTTGACAGTGTCTTTGCATGCGCGGGGGTGGGAGGAAGCAGGGGGTCGTGATTATAGTGATTAGTCATTAATGTGACCCTAATGACTGCTTGTGATTTACAGGCTAGCCCTCAGCCTACCACTTACTCGCATGCAAAATATTCAGCCGCAGAAGTGGGGTAGGCAGGCAACCTCTACTTAAACACAGTGTACAGCCTGCTATTCAGTTTGTCCAACTGCCACTGACTATTTTTAACACAATCTAAGATATCTGCCCTCATACTAGATCCACGAGAATTTGTCCGACATTTGTCCCCCAAAAAAGCATTTCACAGAACGGAAATCACAACTGGGTTCAAGGTGAGGTTGAGCTCAGAGGATAAAACTCTAAGACTTATCCCACAAGACTGGCAGTGCTCCTGCCCATGGCAGGGTTTTAGCTCTTGTGGGTTGAGTAGGTGGAGCTAATAGCATGTATTTTGTTGTCACACTGTATGAATAGCACACAGATTGCCTAAGAAAGAGCATCATTAGCACAACAGCATGAGATCTGATCTGCTCATACAAAACTTGGCTGTCTGCTTTCAGTATAGCACTTTCTTTAATATCTATATTTAAAAAATGTATATAATTCTAAAGAAACAATAATTATATTAAATATAAAATAAAAATATAATAAATAAAAAAAGAATAATTATCGTCTGTGTGTGTGTGTATGTATATATATATATATATATATATATATATGGGCGTTTCTTCAACTAGGGGCACTTTTAGCCTTGTGAAGTTGAATAAAAAAAACTTATTCAAAAGTCACGTAACAGTCTCATAAGTTTAAATAATTTGTTAAGGTCTGTAAGAGGACAAACTTAGATTACAAGAGAAATTGTTAATATTTTACATTTTTTCTGACCTGCAATGCACAAATGTCATTTCCACCACATCTCAATATACAGCTGTTATTTAAAATAGAATAACTTATGCCACTCAAGAATTGTCTAAGATCATTTTTGTAACTAGTTTTACCAGTTTTTCCACAATGTACAATAATTATACATTTGTCAATGAGATAAATTAACTGCTCTAAGGACCAAATGCTGAACTGTAAAGGACCAAATGTAAAACTGCCCATAGTCTAAGAATCACCCACATATATATATATATATATATATATATATATATATATATTACTTTTAAGATATCTATTATCTTTGTGTGTATAGATTACACAGTAATGACCTAAACTGAATCCTGAGACACATAACAATGAAAAAGAATCCAATTACTTGATCACTGACCCAAAAGTCAATATAGATTATAACATGAAGAGACAAGAGGAAATCATCCATGCATACATGCCCTTAAAAGCATCAGTCCTTCATAACCAAGATTTCACAGAAATAGAATTCCGTCAAAAATATCACTGTATTTGTTATCTGATAATATTTGTTAAACATCCAGCATTTTAATAACTCTAGTTTTGATTTATAGTCTTAATATTCCCATTGACTATTCTGATATAAATGTAATATTCTCAGTATTGATCAACCACACTGAAATGATTTTGTCTAGTAAGTTTCAGCTTTGTCACGTGAAAACATAATTTTGTTGGCAATGCTTTCATGGCTTAAACTGAGGCTGTTTAGCAGATTCATACTCTTGTGCACCTCTGACATTTGTTTTCTCATTTCGCTAAATACCACAAAAGGAGCTTTGTTACACCACAGCTGATAACCGTCTTTGAGACACCCTTTAAACATTTTCCAACTGCTTAAACTCAAACTATAGAATATCTGTGTGTAGCACAAACTTTTTTGTACATAATTACATCTGCATTTGAACATTCCCATGTACGCAGTGACTTTAAGGATTAAAGGGATAGTTCACCCAAAAATGAAAATTCTGTCATTAATTACTCACCCTCATGTTGTTTCAAACCCGTGAGACCTCCGTTCATCTTCGGAACTTTCGGAACAAAATTAAGATATTTTTGATGGAATCTGAGAGCTCTCAGACCCTCCATAGACAGTATAGGGCTGTCAAATTGGCTGAAAACTAAATTCAAATTTTGTACTAAAATATTATCAATATTCGAATTATATTAAAATTTAAAAGGCATAATTTCTGTTAGGGGAAAAAAAGCTTTCTCTCCTGAGGCCACAAGAGGGCGCATCGAGCAAAATATTACTAATGCACGTTTCTTCAGAGCAATAAAAATAACAAGACTATCTTTGAAAAAAGTGCATAATGTTTAAAATAATGTTTATAAACCATATATAATTAATTACGTAGCTTAAACAATTAGAAACAAAAAGCATCATGTATGTATGTATAGTTTAATACTAAGGACCGAAAACCAATCACAAAGAGCACTTTTTTCATTTAAAAACATGAGATGCAGTCTGATGCAGAACAACCGCCATAAAGTCTCGAGACATGTTTTTTAAAAGTTGAACTTACATAAATTTTACATGGCTTTCTAAACACGCAGCTCTCTTGTGCGAGACGCGAGTGCAACCGTGATAGATGTCCCTCTAGAAAATGCGATAAATATGCGTTCTGTGTGAACGGCTTGGTTTCAGTTTTGACGTAAACAACATCTTCTCCACATTGATGTTCTCTTTTTCCGCAATATTTAGAATTTGCATTCGAATGTGGATTTTTATTTTAAATTCGACGAATATTCGAAATTCTATTTTTTTTTTTGACAGCCCTAATAGACAGCAAGGTCAAGGTCCAGAAACATAGCAAGGAGATCGGTAAAATAATCCATGTGATATCAGTGAGACAACAGTTCGTCTCCTCTACGTCAGTGTAGCGCCATTTTGGAGAAAATCCGCTGGACGGAAACTACGTACGCTCTTCTGTGTCAGCCGCACCGCGTGGATACGTCTTCTACGTATATTTACGCTTTGATTTGAACGAAAACAGCGCATCCAGTATGTGGCTAACACAGAGAGAGTACACAGTTTCCGTCCAGCGGATATTCTCCAAAATGGCGCTACGCCGACGTAGAGGAGATGAAATGTTTAATAAAGTCGTTATTTTTGTTTTCTTTGCATACAAAACGTATTCCCGTAGCTTCGTAAAATTACGGTTGAACCCCTGATGTCACACAAATTATTTTACCGATCTCCTTGCTACGTTTCTGGACCTTGATCGTGTAAGGACCCTTGCTGTCTATGGAGGGTCTGAGAGCTCTCAGATTCCATCAAAAATATCTTAATTTGTGTTCAGAAGATGAGCGGAGGTCTTACGTGTTTGGAACAACATGAGGGTGAGTAATTAATGACAGAATTTTCATTTTATGGGTGAACTACCCCTTTAAGGATAAGGTAAGCATTAAAAATGTTACTGCGGTAATGAAATTAATATAAAAATTAAGTCATTCGATTATTAGAATATGAACGTGACAAGGTCATACATGCTACAAAAATGCTAGACACACTACTGATAGACAGTAGTTATTGATTGTAGGTCACGCTACATTAGTAATTGGCTTTAACACTCAATGCATCTTCAATTACAGGATCAGATCATCTCTATAACTTGGGCTTTTATCCATCAGAGTTTAATCAAAGGTGGAACTGTAGCTATTTTGTTTGTTCATTACTCAGATTAAAGATAAATCCCTTTAGGTTTCTCAGGCTTAACTACATAATTGTGTGACATTGTGGGGGATGGAAACTCCTCTGAGTCGGCAGAGAGGCTAAAGGACTTGTTCCACTGTTCAACGCCCACGTTGAGCCTATGTACAGTAGTTTGCTCCCTTTGGGTCACAAGCTCAGCCCTTCCTTTTCAAAGCACTGGGTTACATAACGTGACAATTACTTTCAATTCAGAGATGTCTATTCTCATTTGAGGATATCTCAACTTTGAATTTCATAGTTTTAACCTTCGTCTGAACTCTCACATGGATTTTATAACTGAACTGGAAAAATGTTCTGCCATTTTTTTCTAGACTTTGTCAAAATATATGAACATATAGACTTACTATAGTTAAAATATATATTTTAATAATTATTTTAAGATGAAGTGTTCAATTGTTTTGAAAAACTGTTTTAATTGTAAATGTAATTAACACCATTAACTCATGTTTGAAGTATAATTAAATGAAATCGAAAGTATAGGCCTATAGAGTTACATACCACATTAAACATTCATCTGTCTCTTTACAGCACATTATTCATATGAAAATAGTTCTGCTTAGTCCATAATAATCATAAAAGGAGATCAATTTACCTTCCTCACTCTATAAGTACATTGAGAAATAATGCCTTTACTGAAGTGGACAAAGGGTGAATTGTTTTAAAATGATTAATGCAATCTCACTATAGTTAATAGGATCTAACAGACTCTTAAAAGAGCACTGGATGTAACCTTTACTCATCTTCACATTTACTTTGTCTGTTGACCTCCATGGCTCTTGCTGTGATGGCTGAGAGGGGAATTCACCGGGTATCTCCTTGCACCCAGAGTCTCAGCCAGAACCCAGGCCTCTTTATTTAGTAACAGAACCTCCACAGACAAAGAGCTGTTCTTTCTTTTTCCCTTTCTCCCCCTTTCCCATCCATGTGTTTGGTGCAGAGCATTTCCACTCTATCCACAGAGCTGAGAGCATAGAGTATCATGTCATGATCAATTACTGTAAATACACATAAATTATTCACACCACAGACATTTCAGTTCTGAGGAACAGTGATCTCATCAAAACAATCTGCAGTGAACACCTCTTGACAGATTATGATATCTAATAAGCTGTCTCTCAATATCAAGTATAGTTTTTATAGCTTTTCGAGATTCATAAAAATGCTATAATAATTTTTTTGTAAAAATATATTTGAGATTTATTTTTTAAATTGCAAATTATATGAAAAACAAATATATATTTATGCCTTTTAGTTATATATCATGTATTATTTTTACTGCTTTATAAAAAAAAATTAAATGCATATTATTAATTAAATGAACTAATCTTATTTTTATTTTTTATTTTATGTGAAGTGATGTTTTGAATAAATATTTTAGAATTTTAGAATATCTTATATCTTAAATATATTTAAGCATTTTAGTCATATAAAATAGTCACTCAGAAGAGAGACTCTCCACAGGATGATTCACTTTTTCTGTGGGCCTCATGGAGAAAAATAGACATATTTCCTTTTTAAAATGCTGATCTAAGTCACTTAATTTCATATTTTCAGAAGCAAAAACTCTGTATAAGATTCTGAGTAGTAAGGAAATATGTTTTTGTTTGTTTCTTTCTTTCTTTCTTTCTTTTTAGCCAAGACTAGAAAATAATAGCTTGACTACCAATTGAAATTATCAAAACATCTAAAATGAGAGGAACATGAGAGTGCAAATTCAACCAAAATCATTTCTTGAGGTACTAATTACCTTTATCTATTGTTATATTGTATCATGATGTCTCTTTGCATTGCTTACTAAAGGCTCAGGAGGTTTACAAAACAAATGAAAGTGATGTGACAGACGGCCTGGCCATGTGATGGAAAGGGTTAGAGTCCTGTGACCTTTTGAGAGGACGTACACCACACAAGTCCTCTGAGATAAGCAGATAGTCAATGGGAAACGGAACAGTTCAACAAGAAGGAAAAACCCAAATACACCACTTCACTCCTCAGCCAGCACATCAAACCATAGAGATGCTAAAAAAAAAATCTGTAAGACAAGAAAATGGCTGGTTAAAATGCTTATTAAAATAAGTTCATCTACCCAGGTGATTCACAATGCTCATCTTGAAACAGCAGAAACGGCGCAAAAAAGTAAATGTCCCCTGCCGCTCTTAATAACTTCCGCAGGGTGGAAAACTGCCTTCACTAATTGATTAACTGCTCTGGCTAAACACGTGATCACATTACACACTGTAGCTATAAGCCAGACAAGCCAGGGCCCTCAGTCTATTTGTAGGAGCAGACTAGGTAAATCACCAAAGGAGATTAAGTCTCCATTGCCTCACAGAGAGCGGTATATGCTGACCGCTAAACCAGCCACTGTTCACTTTATCTTTTCAACAACCCAGCAACTGTCCAGTTGCAAATATCTTCCCTTTTATAGCTTGATAGAAAACTTAACAGCTTATTTGCTAGTACTTGAAAGAATAAAAACATTGTCATTTTACTAAATAATTGAATGAGCTCCGCAAAGCATGTAATGGATGAGTAGTCCATCCCAACCCATAAAGCAAAAATCTGTATATTCATATATTTCAAAATTTATTGGTAATACAGTAAAACATAATTACATACATTTTGTTTTTAGGTTTAGTTACTCAATTTTCTTCATCTTCAAATTCAAATGCTTGTCCAAAATATATTTAATATATAAATATATTTTTAATATATAAATATAATTACATATTGCATTTACTCCAAACATATATTTCAATGATGAATTTTCTTACTTCTCGAAGTGCATTTTGTAATGTATTTTGATATTTGAAACCATATATTGACATTTTTTAAACTAGAAATAAATTTCCTTGAACTGTGCTGTTGGACTAGATTTATGTACTGTGTTTTATACTAGAGTATACACTTACAAATATTTTGTCTGTTGGCTGGAAAAAAATTATATATATATAGGGAATGTACTGACACACATCATGCATCAAAGTAAAGTATTACTGGCAATATTCTGCTGCAATATGCATCAACATGCATTGGGAAATACCTCCTCCGTAGCCCACCAGTCATTTCCTGCTCAAAAGGCAGTGTCCAATAACCAAACCACTGAGCCCACAGAAGTGAAGGTGGAGGTCAAGGTTACGAACCATTTGCCATTAATCTTGCAGCTCACATGCGATTAATTACGACTGGACCCCTGCAATGTAAAGGGGTTTGCTCTGTCCTCCCTAAACCCGAGACCCAAGCATGCAAAAATTCAGAGTTACAGTAAAGTGGGGTTTACTGAGGAGAACTGCTTTGTAATTTAATATACCACTATATATTGTTAGCACACACATACCATACCTTCTAAATAGGCTTGTTGCAATCCTGCCAGTTTTTTTTCCATCTCAAACCTCCCTCCAGTGAACAGTGGTGATATGATAAACTGAACTATGTTGAAGGTGATTTCGGTCAATACAAAGCTGCTTCTGGCCTGTCAGAGCAGACATTATAGCCGATAGGTGTAGCCTGAATGGACGCTGTGTGTTTGTGCTGACTCACTCAAACGACTGACTGGCAACAAATCATAGTGGCAGTGACTCAACCTTCATCTTCCTCTCTGAGAGCAGAACGTGCTACTCCACCTGCCCAGTCCCACTACCACACATAATGCCAATGTGCATCTGTCAAACACAATGAATCAGAGTGAGATGATATACCTTGTCCTTTCTGGTCAGGTAACAGTTTTTGACAAATATGCCCAAAGATAAAGTTTAATTTGATGCTTAGAGTTCACTCAGCTGGCTAGTGGGAATGTTTATGAGTATTACCATCTGTCTTTTCTCTCCTCACTTTTGTCACTTTCCCTTTATTTCAACCTTCTTTTTAAGACCTATCGCATCGCCTTTACTTTTAGTTACACTGAGTTCAGTGTTCTGCTCCAAATGTTAAACATTAAATGTATGGAATAAATGTCTAATGTGATTTTAATATATATTTAAAACATAAAAAATATAAAAAAGTTCAAATATAATCTATAATCATTTTACATATGATCAACTTAATGAGAATCTTAGTCATCATAATTAAAATGCTAACATCATTACTGTTATGATGATAGTTATTATTATTATGGCGCAAAATGCAGTTTTGTTCAGGATTCTAGTGAGTTTTATCAAACATATTTGTCAACTTTTCTTCATTTCTTTAAAATGCTTTTATTTATCCCTTGGAAAGTCTCTTTTCTCGAGAGCCAAAGGGCAAGAAAAAAAATCCTGTACATTAAAGCATTTCACTAATGGCTCTTCTGACTGCTTTCCCTGTCTGTATTCTGGGAAGTAGGCGATCTGTGTATTGGGACTGGGCAGTGAG
The DNA here is from genome assembly GCA_027422415.1 of Schizothorax lantsangensis. Taxonomy (NCBI): domain Eukaryota; kingdom Metazoa; phylum Chordata; class Actinopteri; order Cypriniformes; family Cyprinidae; genus Schizothorax; species Schizothorax lantsangensis. The sequence goes on along the minus strand of CM049845.1, from coordinate 22,524,544 downwards.
TGGAGACAAAGCTCCTGAGCAGCTGTGAAAAAGCATTTTAATATTCTCAACAACCTTCTACCGGGACAATCTACTAATGTGTAAGAAAATATACTTAGTCAAAACGTACTTAAATCCACAATGAGAGATATTTAAAACACCATCTTTAAATTTAACAGACCATGACAGTGTCTTTGTTTTATTGACTCATTCTTAATCATTCTTAATTAAGTAACACATGCGCATATCAGTCATCCATGCAGCATCTCACCACATCGGCAAAATAAAGAACAATAGCAAACTTCTCGGATGGAAGATACTGCCAAAATAGTTTCACACTGACATGCAGGAGCATAAATCTTCCCTCTAGCAAGCTATATACCACAAAAAAATATGCCTCTTCTTTTGTGGCATAAAAGCCTGGGCTAATATGTCAATCACGACAGCCAGGAAATGCATATGGGATGTGTGTATTTATAAATTCATCTTTGGGTTTCATATTTCATCATATCACTGCTGGCATCAGTCTCAGAATTTTGCAGTCCAAACTTTACCCTTGAATTTGCCCCTAATCATTGTAAGACAAATTAATAATTCATTTCAAACTGAATATTTGGGTTAACTCTCTTCAGTATTTTTTTAAGTGCTGGTTTGTTGATCTAATGTTCTCTCAGATGCTCAAATGGAACATCCTAAATGAAAATGTCATAAATTCATAATTAGTGTGGTTAATAATTAGATAATTAGTGTGGATACACTCTGATATTTTGTACTGTGTATGTGTGGGCCATGTGCTTGCCCTACCTTGGCCGCTACAGAAGAGCTCGGTTTCTCCAGCAAATCCCAGAGCTTCTGCCTTTTGTCTGCACAGCAGCCCGTTTCCACATGCTCTCCTTCCTTCTCCCTGAGAGATTCAGCCTCTCTCCTCAGCTCTTCATTCATCTGCTCCTTCTTCTGATGGTACCGTGCCTGGCAACACGACTCCAGATAGATCTCATCGATGCCCCAGTAGTCAAGCTCCTGACCAAAGGACAGAGCGCACATCTCTTCCATCATGTGTAGCTTGCCAGTCCGGTAAAAGTTTAAAATGGAGGAAAAGGCACCTGGGTGCCTGTCAAAGAAATACTCATTATCATTTAGACTGTAGTCGTCGCAGATCTCCATTAAGGTTTCATGGGTATTGCAGTCTCTGAGTTTCCCCAGACGGGTTCGTGGCAGTCGGTCCAGGGTTCTCCATAGCACCTCATGGACCAGTCCACCCACATTGATCCGGACTCTTCTGGATCTGGCTTTTGTCCGGATAATGTCGATAGGTTCTGGCGGGAGTGAGCCCTGTGGCCGTGAGACCTTCTGAACTCCGAAGTTTGCCCTCTCAGTCATGACTGCTACTACTCAAATGTTATGCTAATTCAGATGTCAAATAGGAGTACTATGATGAATCCACCTCAGACAAGGCCCTCCATGGTTGCACCTGAAAATCAAAGACATTTCAGGACATCTTATCATGTATCAGAAAAAATCCTTCAATAATATTTTGAATAATGCATAGGCATATGATTAGAAAAAAAATAAAAGTGGAGTTCTAAATAAAACCATTAATACAATACAAATATCATTTTATGGAATTCAATGCATTCAGAACTCCAACACTATAATGACCCTATTTTATGCTCCAAAAAATTAATGAACCAACAAACTTTGCAGGCTAAATCAAGTCTCCAAAGCACACCGTTTTTAGAAAGTAGAGGATTATGACAGGAGGAATCTTAACAAGGGCCCTGGACTTCAGTAGTTCTGCTGTAATGGGGTCAATGAAATCATGCAGAATACTAAACATGTTCTCAGCTTAGGAATAAAAAGTGTTATAATATGTCTAGATGGTGTAACTGTCCAGAGATCATTAAAGACTAAAAGTAAGTCCTGGAACAACTTTGTTTTAAAATATTATGCATATCTGAATATGTTTTATCCAATAATTCAAAGTTCTTGTAGGATACATGCAGGAGGTAATTTTGTTGTCATGTGACAAGAAAAACTGTGTGTGTGTGTGTGTGTCAAGGTCATTAAGCTTTTTACATTTTACTTTCATTTTTAAATAGCATATTCTGACATATTTATGTGGAGGCATGTTTTGGGAGTAACATTAAGAAAACTTCTTGATATTCAAAAATCTGTAATGATATTTGTAAAAACGACAACAACAAAAACAATAATAGATAAAAAATAAATACAAATCTCGAAATTGTTATTATTAATACACTTGACATTACTATGACATTGCCAGTCAGTTAATGTGTGTTAAGGTTTTTTTTATTTGTTTGCAAATTTGCAATCAAAAATGTATTTAAGACCTTAGCACATGCTATTTCTCTTTGTTTTAATCATCTTGAACATGTATATTCAACAATGACAATTGAAATGTTCTTGTGTAGCATTTGGATGTCAAGTAGGCTATACTTTTGGCTCTGAGGACAGACGGTAATGCGATTGAGTATTTAAGAATGTCTTGATGATAAATCCCGGTAGGACTATTTAGCGGGCTTCTATTTCCTGCTCTTATAAGACTTCGTAACAGCCGGCTATTTAAAACTCCCAACCAGAGAGGAAACTATATAGGCCAACATTTCATAATGCTGCAGCACTGCGATGTATCAAAACTATAATGTCCCGTTGTGTATAGTTTGCATGGCGTTACCACCCTGCCACATAATATATCCGCAGCTTTATACTTTATCCCCACAAGGTTAAGTTGGTGTGCCCTGATATTACAAACTCACTCAATAAACTCTAATTTCTGAGGAAAAATCAACTCAACTACGGTGCACGAGATCAATGGTCAAGAGAAACACAAAAATATTGATGTGAGACAAGTTTGTTACTAAAAAGATGATTCTCATAAATTAAATAGCCTACTAGAAACTATCTAATATCTAGTACTCAGCCTTCGTGTCAAATTGGAGTCTTCCCCTTACAAACTTTGTATTTCAAGCTGTTCAGGAACGTTCAGACTAATCCTTAATCAGGAAGGTAGAGGCTGTACTTTCCAGAGCACCTGTTTCACGACAGCTGATTAAACACTCTTCTACACGAAGGTTCTTCATCTGTTCTTATTAGATAATCAAGAACCACTTTTGCTGTAAAAAAAAAAAAACAAACTACAACAACCAAAAACTCTCGAGTCGAAGTTCTTGTAAAACAAATTACATTAAGCAGCAAAGCCATTTTTTCTGTCAGGAGCTTTTATTTCTGAGAGTGAATAAATAGCTGGGACACGCTGAGAGCAGCAGAACTGTGTTCTGGCATGCCTGTCTGTAGAGTTTACTCTGCCTGATGAAAACAGTGCACTCTTGCGCACAACTATCCAAACGACCTTATTTAAAGCGAATAAAAGCAGCGAAATCTTACCTTCCCGCCGTTCACCTCTTGTTCATTTACCTCTACAACCAAATAGAAGTCAATTAGCCTCTTATTTCCCCCTCCATCAGCTCAGCGAAGTGAGGCGTCAGTGGTACCCATACTGAAAGGGCAGTCGTTCCTCTTCATTCTGTATGGACCGAATCTCACAAACAACTCGCGCGAATTTAGCACAAAGACGAAGTTGGGCAAAAACCCGAAACTGTTGATTATTCTCGCCAAAAAGCCATGATAGTGTGTTGAAAGTGGAAAGCGGCGCGCGTAAAGACAGCGGAGCAGCGACTGAGCACGAGTGTTCGCCCCGCGCGCTGCATCACAGTCCGGAGGAGAAGCCTAATTGGATTGAGCTGTACATCACCAAGGATAGCAGCAGCATCAGATCCCTCCGTCCCATACTGGAGTCAGTGTCACTGATCTCTAGCTCTCTGTCATAGCAAGTTCAATCGAGGTGGGGACATGACACAATGGAACACGATGATCCACATTTGGAAAAGGCTTAATATAGAGCATATCAAGGCACCTGATATCAGTTGCGTGATGGTATTTAAAATTATATTTAAGATTGTCCTATAGGACCTAATCAGGGATCACTTCATTGAAAAGATTAGAAGATTTAGATCGATAGGAACCTATATCTATCTATCTATCTATGACAATGTTATTGTAATATTCATAAAAAAGCAAGCACTTTGACACTGACCTAAAACTTTCGAAAACTAATGACATGGCAAAATCGAAATCCTCTCTGCAGATCTTTTAATGAGTTAAACACAAGACCTCTATTATGGCCATTAGTTGCAATAATAAGACAGCATGGGGGAAAATGCTGTATTTCAATTGGCCACTGGATGGAGATATGATCCTTCTTCTTTCTGCACTTTCTCACCCCTTCACCCTCCATGCACTACATTTGTACGCAACACTTCCTGTCAGCATCTTCTGGGTAACTTTAACTGAGTGGGACAATTGTTCCTTTGGGATTCATGCCCGTGCCCATGTCAACAGAGAGACTGTCTAGAGAGACTGAAACTCCTAATAGCAGCAAATTCATTAAAAATACAGAGGATATGGTTTTAGACCTGCAAACCAAACACTCACAGCTAAATGAAGGTCAAGTGCAAAGTTTTGAGAGGTCATGCCAAGAGAGAAGAAGAAAGTACTTCAAGTGTCATGTTAAAATAAAATTCAAAGTGTGCAATGTTTTTCAATTTCAAAGTTAATGACTTTGTAAATACAGAAAACAATATTGTATAAATGATAGTTTTTACTTCTTTAACTGTTAATGGTAAACTATAGTTACCTTAGCACAAAAATTATATTATTATTATAAATGTTTTAACACTGATCTATAAGATATTTATATAAATCAGTGGTTTAATATCACATAAGATGTCATTCTGCTGTAAAATGCAACAAAAAAATGTTTTTTTGGAAGTAAAAATGTATTAATTATATAATGTACAGTTCAAATTTATGCACTTTTACAGTAAATAATTATTAAAATTGCAGTTATAAGTGAACAAACTGTAAAAGCCACCTTGTAATTTACATTATTTTTTTGTTACATTTTATGGTTAGATTTAAAATAATATATTACAGTCTTTTGTCCCTTCTTTTTTCTTAAAAAAAAACAGGCCACTTAAAGTGTAATATTGAGGTTATTTTTCAACTTTATTTATTTTTGTTTATTTTTTAGGTTTAACTGGGTCACTCTTTTTTAATAAAATATATTAAATAAAAATAAATAAAATAAAAAATATCATTCTTTTGCCTCAAACTACAAAGCTATTAGAGACCAGAAACAGTTTAACGCTTACATTGTGCCACTAATACCATTGGAACAAAACCTTCAGGCAGATGGTCACCGTCTGTCTGGTCTGAGAGGTCACAGTCCCTCCCTCTCTCAAACTGTACATCAGTAATGAAACAATGGAATAAAAAAGATGCAAGGACCATAATGTCTTGGGTGTTGATTCTGACAAACTAGAGAGACAAACCTACTGTACTTGTAACAGTAGAGCCCCATGAGGTGGTGGGGTTTCACCCAAAGCTCTCACATCGTTGAGGCTCTGAAAGAAAATCAGAGATTATGGAGAGTAACTCAATACCACCCGGTCTCTGAAGAGAGAGAAAGAGACTGTAATTCGTTAAAACAAGATGAGTCGGCATGAAAAACATGTAAATACAAATATCAACTAAACATGTAGTATATTACTTTATAGTGGTATGGCACTCTATGAAATTCAATCAAATTAATGTAATTAATTTAAAATAAAAATTATGCTAAATTAATTAAAAATCACAACATTATTGTGATTTGGGATTTTTGATGCTTCCATGTAAAATCCTGATGTGCCAGAAGTCCATCCAGTTCCTGTCTGTATCATGCATCCTGCTATTAGGTGCTGGATTGTCTCAGGAGGACCGTCCCTATTGATTTAGAGCTGAGTGCTTGTTCTTGTCCTGCCATGATTAGAGCCTCATGCTTTCCACCGGTCCTGCTATTTTTAACCAATTTCCCAAAGTCAGCGATACCAGCTATAGTATCTGGCAGTGGTTCATCCCATTGAGAGGTTTTCTGATGGCACTTCAGTTATTCTCAAAATCTGCTGGTGTGTGAGAGTCCCTTAGAACCTCAACACCGGAGGCCATGTGTCAGGATGGTGGTCTTGATACTTAATACTTTCCACAGGCTTGGACCCTGTAAAAATATAACCCAAATATGCATTTTATTCTTAGTAATTTAATTTTTATTTTAATGAAAATATGTGTTGATGTATGTGCAAAATGTTCTTAAATTATGAACAAAAAAATAATGGCAGTGAATCAAAAGCCCCTACATATACAGTAATGCATGATTTTTTTCTTCACACAATAGTTAAATGTGCTAAATGTGTTTAAAGTTTAGAATCCTGTTAATTGTATTAAAGTGATGTTGATAGACAAATGTAATTCACTCTTAGTTTTTTATGGATCATATATATATACACTGAAAAAACATAGTTAATACATTTCACAAATAATTACAAAGAAACAGCAATTAACATTCGATTAATTGTGAAATTTTAAATAAAGACTGAAATAGTATTTTCTTGTTAAATGTACTCCAATAATCTTGGTTTTACAAAAATACTTTATACATTGCATGTCTTTGACCATTAAATCATTAGATTAAAATCAATAAAACTAGCTTATTCTGTTTCGTATCACCCATCTGCAAATGTTTACAATTAAAATCAGATCATAAAACAGAGAATTATCATGTGACTAGCTATAAAACATTATACAATATACCTTTTAATCTTATAATGGAAAGAAACTGAATCGTATTGGACTATATGGAGTCAAGAGATCTGTTGCTTAGGTAACTCTAGGCAATGTTTATTATGTTTAAAATCAGAAACCTCCAATTTGTGCTTTGAAATTGAAGGGGAAAAATAATAATGGCCTAGTGTCGCTGAGTAAAGCAAACATCTACATGTTACTAAACATCACATGCTCATAATTAGATTAGACATGAGCTGTTTGCTTTATCAATAAAAAAAATCCTCATATGATTTGTTGGTTCTGCTCCAAATTACATGTTTGTAGTGACTGTAATTATGGATTTAACCATACAGTGCATTCAGAAAATATTCAGACCCCCTTTACTTTTTCTATTTTGTTATGTTGCAGCCTGTTACAATTGTTTAAAAAAAAAATCTCAATCTACACTCCGTACTTCATAATGACAAAGTGAAAACATAATTTTAGAAATGTCTGTAAATTTATTAAAAAGAAAAAACTGAAATATCAATTTACATAAATATTCAAACCCTTTGCAACAACACTTGAAATTTAGCTCAGGTGCCTCCCATTTCTCTTGATCATTGCTGAGATGTTTCTACACCTTGATTGGAGTCCACCCGTGGTAAATTAAATTGATTGGACATGATTTGGAAAGGCACGCACCTCTCTATAAAAGGCCTCACCGCTGTCAATGCATATCAGAGCGAAAAAAACCAAGCCATGAGGTCAAAGGAACTGCCTGCAGAGCTCAGAGACAGGATTGTATCGAGGCACAGATCTGGAGGAGGCTACAAAAAAAATTCTGTTGCACTGAAGGTTCCCAAGAGCACAGTGGCTTCCATAATTCTCTAATGGGTGAAGTTTGGCACAACCAGGACTCTTCCAAGAGCTGGTCGCCCAGCCAAACTGAGCAATTGATGGAGAAGGGCCTTATCTAGACTCGTGACCAAGAACCTGATGGTCACTCTAGTTGAGCTCCATGATCATATATGCAGATGGGAGAAACCTACAGAAGGACAAACATCACTGTGAAACTCCACCAATCTGGGCTTTATGTCGGAGTGGCAAAACTCAATCCTCTCCTCAATGAAGACACATGAAAACACACTTGGAATTTGCAAAACGGCACCTAAAGACTCTGTGAAACAAGATTATCTGGTCTGATGAACCTCAATTCTAAGCATCGTGTTTGAAGGAAACCAGCTCTGCTCATCACCTGCAGAGTACCATTCCAAAAGTAAAGTGTGCTGGTGGGGGTGTTTTTCTGCGGCAGGGACTGGGAGACTGGTCAGGGTTGAGGGAAAGCTGAATGGAGCAAAGTACAGAGATATCCTCAATGAAAACCTGTTCCACAGTGCTCAGGACCTCAGACTGGGCCAAAGGTTAATCTTCCAACATGACGATGACCCTAAGCACACAGCCAAGGCAACATAGGAGTGGCTTAGGGACAACTCTGTGAATGTCCTAGAGTGGCCCATCCAGAGCCCTGACCTGAACCCTTTCGAACATCTCTGGAGAGACCTGAAAATGGCTGTCCACCGACGGTCCCCATCCAAGCTGACCGAGCTTGAGAGGATTTGCAAAGAAGAATGGCAGAAAATCCCCCAATCCAGGTGTGCAAAGCTTGTTGTGTCATACCCAAAAACACTCGAGGCTGTAATTGCTGCCAAAGGTGCTTCAACTAAGTACTGAGTAGCTACTGAATACTTATATAAATGTGATATTTCAGTTTTTTTCTTTTTAATAAATTTAAAGACATTTCAAAAATTGTTTTCACTTTGTCATTATGAGGTACGGAGTGTAGATTAATGAGAATTTTTTTTTAAACAATTGTAGTATTAGGCTGCAACATAATAAAAGTGAAGGAGGTCTGAATACTTTCTGATGCACTGTATGCTAGTTTATAAAATGTTTATATGAAACAAGTTTTTGTCATATTTTGTATGGAGACACTACAATGTTGTATTGCCAGGCTTGAGTCGTACTGCTCACAAATAATTATCTACATGAGCAGTAATGGCCCATGAACATAACCAGGGGTTTATGCCTCTTTAGTACTCACAGGAAATGATCTTAGACCTGAAATGGACCACTCTGATGGTAATATGTAACCTCTTAACTCCTAAATCCTTGATTGATATTTACAAATCTCACAAGTAATGCTTTATTTATTGAATTACCTGAAAAAAAGATGGATGATGTAAATAAAATATAATTAACATGAATTATACAGAATCACAATTATATAATTTCATACATACAACTTCATAATGTAATATAGCTGGTGGAACTTGATTCTCAGCATCCATAAACTTACGTTTTTGCTCTTTTCTAAGTGCACCCGTAAGTCTCATTAGGAACCAGCTGGCTGCATCAGAAACATAGTAAAGGCTCTATCTCTCTCTCTCTTAGTGAAACAGTGTAATCTGATAACCAGCACACATCTAACCACACTATAAAACCCCACTCACTGATAGCAAAAAAAGCCACACACAAGCCAATATAGAGGAGATTCCAAATGGGTAAGAATGGACCTCATCAACAGCCTCTTCAACAACTTATTTTGTTTGTGTGTTTATACCTTATGTTCTGATCTGTTTCATAAAATTAGGCTTTTGTTTGAAGCTTGTGTGTTTGAAAGGCAATAAGATGTGTGTTTTAACAACAAATGGCACATCTTTTCTCTTGTTTTTCATAGTTTACTTGCAGGATGACTAAAAAAAGTAAAGAAATGACACACATCTCCAAAACTGAGTCAAAATCTAGACAACAGTCATTCGACAGTGTGATGGATGGGGACGAGAGCAACCAGATATCTGCAAATGTTTTTGAGGTACTATGCTGATCTAATTCACTCATTTATTCAGAAATTATACATACTGCTCAAAAGTTTTGGGGTCAGCATGATTTTGAAAGAAGACTTTTTGAAAGAAGTCTTATCTCACCCAGGCTGCATTTATTTGATCAAAAGACAGTAAAAACAGTAAAATTGTTTGAAATGTCTAGTCATTTAAAAAAACATTAAAATTTAAGTACAATTTAAAACAACATTTTCAGTTTGAATATATTTCAATTTTTTTTTTTTTCTTTAATGGCAAAGCTGATTTTTTTAGCAGCCATTACTCCAGTCTTCAGTGTCACATGATCCATCAGAAATCATTCTAATATGCTTATTGGTTGCTCAAGAAAAAAATCTTATTATTATCAATGTTGAAAACAGGTGTGCAGCTTATTATTTTTGTGGAAACAGTCATATTTTTCAGGATTCTTATTCAATTTAATGTGTCCTTCCTAAATAAATGTATTAATTTCTTAAAAGAAAAAAAAATAACTCCAAACTTTTGAATGGTATAGAACATAAAACGCAGGACAAAATATTTTATAACTTTTCAGAGAGAGAAAATCAAGTGCCATGCCTTTAGTTTCCCCTGTCTGATAGTACTGTGAGATGACAGCTTGTGCAGGTGGTCTAATGTTCCTCATGACTGAATTTTAAACTCAGTGGACTAAGCAAGGAAACGTAGTCGCTCTGGAGAAGCACACCAGGTACCTGGACATATGTGACAACATCGGTGCCAGCCCAATGCACTACGCCGCATCCATGGGACACTTTCGCATCATCAGACTAATAGTGCAGATCACTGGACAACAAGGTACACAGAACCACACCTTTAGACATTTAGTAGTTTGAATTAATGACAAAATATGAATGCAAAATGGTCACCGAATAACTAGAATAAACTAAAAATCTCATTTTTGACACTGCAGAGCTCAATGCCAGGGACGAGGAAGGGAACACACCTCTTCATTGGGCCGTGCAGAAGGACCAGCCAGGAAGCTGCTCTGTGCTTCTGACTCTGGGAGCAGATCCTAACATCCTAAACAACAGCCAACTGTCACCGCTACATATGGCGGTCAGCCTGGGTAAACATTTTGTGTTAGAGGTGGGTCAGCCTGCTCACAGCATCATACAGTATTAATATTATAATACAGCCTCATACCGTATTATATTATTGTCCATATTTATGTTTCTCATTGGAAGCAATATACTTAGCCTCTCAATGTAGATAACATTATTACACTTTTGGGTTTAAATAGCAACTTGTCTCACATAAACAAACTGATGTGAACCTGGAAGGCGACATGGGAAACACCCCTGTCATTTTAGCTGCTTCTTTGGACAACCACGAGGCTCTGGTCATACTGGTAAGTTGGATTGGATGATTTTAAATATTCTTTCTTTTTGTTTTTGATGATTATATAACCATTTTATCATTATCTCTACTTAAGTACAAACATGGTGCAAAGTTCTGTCGTCAGAACAAGCTTGGCCATTTTCCAATTCATGCTGCTGCTTTTGCTGGAGCTAAGAAATCCATGGAGGTCATTCTTCTGAAAGGTGAGATGTATCACCGAACCAACTGTGTATTCTGAGCCTGAAACAGTATATTAGTACTTTGAGCTTAAAAACCTTTTCTCATTTTTCACAGGAGAAGAAGTTGGTCTGTCTATTGACACCCATATAAACTACGTGGATAAATCTTGCAGTAGTCCACTCCACCTGGCCGTACGTGGAGGAAATCTTGACATCATTAAACTCTGCATTGCATATGGAGCAAAAATTGAACAGCAGCAGGTAATGGAGGATTTTGTCATAAAATGGACACCAAGAGACAATATCTAATCTGGTACTTTTGTAACATATTTTCCCTTTACAGTGTGATAAATCCACTGCTCTCCACTTTGCGTGTAGTCAAGGTGCCACTGAGGTTGTTAAAGTCATGCTTTCGACTTATCATAAAGTGTGTGACCTTATCAACATCACTGATGGGGCCAACCAGATACCTCTACATAAGTACTTCAACTTTACTTTATGAATCTGACTAAACGAGACTAAACAAATCAACATATCTGAGACATCTCTCCTTATTTTCCTTTACAGAGCAGCGATTTTTGATCATTTTGAACTCTCAGAGTACCTTATCTCACAGGTATGTTTGTAAGTGAATAAACTATGCTTATAAAATTAAACATGATATTCTGACAATTACTGTAAAGCTGGATATTATTGTTCCAGGGTGCTGACATTGACTTTGTTGACTGCAAAGGCCATTCTCCACTTCTTCTGGCAACAAGTTGTGGAGCATGGAGAACTGTCAATCTGCTCCTCTCCCATGGTAACCTTAATAAATGATTATCAATAATAATATTTCATAATTATTATCATCATCAGTATTTAATATCTTATAACAGCGGTTTTGTCTTTTTTTAACCCTCATGTTGTGTTCCTGTTTTTTTTTTTTTTTCCTGAAAATGCTAGTTAATGCTATTGAATTAGAATAAAGCTGTATAACACAGGGTATAACAACTTCTCCAAAAAAATTATAATATTTGTATCTTTTGGGGGAACTTTTCCTCACTTTGTTACACTTGTGATCCTAGTCAAAAATGGCTGGCCTTTTAAAAAATTGCTTGTAAATCTCTCATTTAAAAAATAAATAAATAAATAATGAGGTTCATAAGCTCAAATCAATTAGGCCTATGACCAATCAATTCCACAAAGAGTGCTAATTGAAAGAATACAAGTGGACAAAAAGATTGAATCCAAGATATGGTGATAACATAGCAAAATTAAAGATTTATGGCAATTTTTAAAAGGCTGTCATTTTTGAACGGGGACACCAAAAATAGATAATGGACAATGGGTTAAAACATTTTAGGTCATCTTGAGGCCCACTTGGAAATTTGCTACGGCCCTCTGGTTAAGAACCACCGTCTTATAATTAATGTTAGAAATAACACTAACAAACACTAATAAATTTGCTTTGTAGGAGCTGATCTGAAGAAAAAAGACAAATCTGGATGCAACTTCTTGCATCTGGCCATCTTGCAACCCAGGGGTCTGAAAAACTTACCCACAGAGGTACTGCAGGTAAAACGTACAGGGCTTTAACAGACTCCCACAGCTTTCTTAGAGATCATAAACTTAAGCCACTGCTGCCCTCTACTGGTAGTTCCACTAAAAAGAGGTAGAAGATTGTGTGGAGTTCACTGAAAGTCTCTTTTGGTTTATCCGCAGCACGAGAGTGTGAGACAGCTTCTCAATGATGAGGATATTGAGGGCTGTACTCCTCTCCATTACGCCTGTAGACTGGGAATACCAGAGTCAGTGAAGAACATGCTGGGATTAGAGGTCTCGCTGGACCAGAAGTCCAAACAGAAGAAATCTGCACTTCATTTTGCGGCCGAGTAAGTCTGTTACTGTGAATATTCATGAACGGCAATGAGAAAACAGTTAAGAGCATCTGCATTTGCCAGTCTTCTCAACAAACTGAAGGAAAGCTCCAATTACATATATTTATGTGTATTATTTTCTGTCTCTGGAGAGATATGGGAGGATCAACACGTGCCACAGGCTTCTGGAGATAGTGACAGACACCAAACTGCTGAATGAGGGGGATGAGAAAGGACTGACCCCACTGCATCTGGCCTCTCGTGGAGGTCACGTTAAAGTAGTTGAGCTTCTCCTACGCAAGGGGGCGCTGTTTCACAGGTACTAGTGCTTCACTTTTTGTCCAGGGTAAAATCTAATTCAATCAACAACCAAGACTTTTGAACAAATAGTATCTAGCTCAAGGCTATATTTTCATGCATACTTTATTTGGGCAGTCGTGGCCTAATGGTTAGAGAGTCGGACTCGTAACCCAAAGGTCACGGGTTCGAGTCTCAGGTCACGCAGGAATTGTAGGTGGGGGGAGTGAATGTACAGCGCTCTCTCTCACCCTCAATACCACGACTGAGGTGCCCTTGAGCAAGGCACCAAATCCCTAAATTCTCCCCGGGCGCCGCAGCATAAATGGCTGCCCACTGCTCCGGGTGTGTGTGTGTGTGTGCACTTTGGATGGGATAAATGCAGAGCACAAATTCCAAGTATGGGTCACCATACTTGGCCACGTCACGTCACTTTTCTTTCTTTATTTTTTATATGTTTAGTGACTATAGAGGATGGTCCTGCCTTCATCATGCTGCATCTGAAGGATACACACAGACCATGGACACTTTGCTGACATCTAACATCAAACTTCTAAATAAAACCGATGGAGATGGGGTAGTTTGCCTAATTTGCTTAAACACTTTTGACACAACTTGAACGCTTGAGACCACTAGCTTTAATTTGGCATTATTTTTTCCAGTGTAATATTTTTTCTTTACAAATTATATTATTAGCAGTGAATGAGGCTTAATCACAAAATTTAATTTAACTTCAGAATATATTACGATATTTTAGTTTGGTCCTTTTTCTCTGAGCAGCAATCGAGCAATCAATGTTCTCCAGCATGATTTGAGATGATCCAGTGAGCATCTTGAGCTTCAGAGAAAGCAAAAACATTTGACCTTTTAATAAATTTGCATGGTCAATATCCAAAATTTGTCTATTTGATTCAACCTAGAAATAGTGCAGAATCTATTACTGTGGTCTGAGACTTTTGGAACCCACTATATGTGCCAGTTGTTTGTAAAGAGTAATTGTGTATATAAAGTTTGGGGTCAGTAAGATATTATTTTTTGAAAGAGTCATTATTATACTTTCATTCAACAAGGATACATTAAAGTGATAAAAAGTGGCAGAAAAAAACTATAGCCAGATTATATATTACTGATATCTACTGATATTAGATTAGATATTACTGATCGATTATGTTGCTCTGAAAATTGATCTCTTTCAGAACACAGCTTTGCATCTGGCTGCTAGGGCAGGTCATGTGGCAACAGTAAGACTGCTGTTATACAGAGGGGCCAAGATCATCCTCAACAAGAATGATGCCTCTTTCTTGCATGAGGCCATACATAATGGGAGGAAGGAGGTCACTAACACTGTGATCGAGAGCGACAGGTCAGACAATTTCTAGAAATGTTTGAAATGTGTTTCCAAATTTCTTCATTTATATCTCATCTTTGTTGAATACAGATGTGAAGAGGCAGTGACAACGTACAAACCAAACTCAACAAAACGTTGCATTGTCATGGACATGATTGAGTTTCTTCCAGAGTCCTTTAAAGTGAGTTTTTACTGTTGCTTAAGCCTGACACTTAAAATGAAAGGTTTAACACTCTAACCAGCAAGGCATTGCATATTTCCCCAGCATCTTCTAGACACTTGCATAAAGGAATCAGAGGAAGATGTGAACAGCACCAATTACTACGTAAGTTTCCTTTTGTACTAGATGCTTAAAGTAACAACCTCTTCATCTAACACTTTGTATGTTCTCCAGATTGAGTACAATTTCAGGTGGCTGCAGCATCCACTGCAAAACCTGAAAAAGACAGACTTGGAAAAAGACACCTACAAACCTCTCAGTGCACTAAATGTTGGTACTTCACTAAAAATATATTCTAATTGTGTTAATTGCGCATGGCCACATTCAGAAAATATGTCTCCGCTACAGGCTATGGTGAATTTTAATCGCATCCGTTTGCTGACACATCCAGTATGCAAGAAATATTTGGAGATGAAATGGTGAGTTATACAGCTGAAACCTGAATCTGCAATTTCTGAAGTCTCAGCATCCTGAGCTAAAGAACGTTCTGTTCTACAGGAATGCCTATGGGATCAAAGCACATCTGCTCAATATGACTGTGTATGCGCTGGGGGTGTTTCCTCTAACGTATCTCATTGTGAACCTGAAGCCCACACTGGTCACTGCAAGAAATGGCACATCGGTCAACATGGTCTGCACGTCCCTGTACAAGGTACAATATGCTAAACCAATTCATCGAAAAATGGAGGTAAAGTATGTTGTGATGCTGTATACACCAAGAAAAAAAAACTATGACCCAACTTCTTTTTCTATACAGCAATCCTATATAATCACAACATGCATGCTCTTGGTTCTTGCAATGAATATGTATGCTGTTGGGAAAGAGATCTTGCAAATGATTCAACAGGTTTGTATATACTGTACTTTATATTTCCAAACTTACTTGTATGTAGCCAAATATGTAAGCAAGCAAGCAAATGAACGAATGGCTGCAGTCTGTGAGGAAATCTGCCTGATATGTAGACTGATCAATCAAACCAATAACTCATTGGAACCGGTTTGATTTTTATATATTTGTAGATAATTATGATCCCGTGCACAGATATTTTTGATTAACAACGCGTTATAATCTCGAAGATTATCAACACACAGGGCCGCTGCTGGATAAATGGTCTAAGCAGGATTGTATTGTTGTGCCCCCTCCCTCAAATATTATGGAAGTAAAAAAAACTAAAAAACACCTACTATAGGGGTCAAAATAGAACTTTAATAAAATATAAAAGGAAATAAATTGTAATTAAACTGTATAATTTACAAATTACAGTTGTAGCTTTAGACAGTTACCTATGGCTATGATTTTAATACAGTTGTCTGATTGATTTTATAGTCTCAAGCATTCAGAAATCAAGCAAAAGAAAATTAAGCAGTTTTACTACGATAAAACCATGGTTAATTTTTGTAAGGGTTGTGATGTCCACATGTTTTTGTTGAAGAAATTATAGAGGTTGTGTCATCTATAGCAAAAAGGTGGCCAAAAATTAAAGATTAAGTGGATATTTGAATTAAATGTTTGGTCAGTAGCCTATTAAACAAGTATTTGATCGTCCTGTAAGTGTAACAGCAGCAATTACCAGGCCTTTGGCTCCCTTTGCAGGCATTTTTAATAATATGTACATAAATTAATTATTTTGTATTACATTATGTATTTTAACAGTGTTATTCAAGGAAACCATATAATTATTAATTAACCAATCATTATTGCCTCATTGTTTTTATATAATGCATTTTAAAGGCTGTTGTTGGCTTAGGTCTGTTTTTATAACCACAAAAAATATGATCTTAATAGCTACTTCTTTGTAACTTAGGCTATTTGAAGTAACAAAACCATGGTTAATTTGTGGTTACCATGGCTACAAGAAACATGATTTTTGGTTTTATTCGTAGTAAAACCATGGCTAATTTTCGTAAGGGAACATGGAAACTCAGAGAGAAGATGTGTTGGTGGTGGTGAAGTATTAGACATTAAAACGTTGTTAAAGTCAACAGCCAAAAAAGTTTCACAGGATTGTGTTGAATGTACCTCAAAGTGATGCACGGGCTTCATCGTTTTTTTCTTCTTCTTCTTTTTCTATTCTCGGCGCCGGATTGCTGATGTCTTTTCAGGGTAAAGTTGTCAATCAATTATGATCATTTGCCTTCAGCCACAAACGTGAGGTGCGAGCGGTCCCGGATGCGGGAATAGCGCGTCACGTGTGCTTAGACTGCGTTCACCGTAAAATGCCGTATTTGTATTTATGTATATGCACATGCTAATATTAATATAGAAGGTTTTTTTTTTTAGGACATATGTAAATAACGCCGCGTTATTTGAATATGAATTCTGATTGGTCAGTTGAGAAACGAGAAGAGCGACGCGACTGGGCGTAAATAAAAATAGAGCAAAAAGTGCAATAATATAATATAATACAATATAATAGGCCTAATATAATTTAATTTTGAGGATGCTCATCTTGACTCCTCTGACAGACGGTCACTCTTAAATATCACCACCTGAAAAGATTTGCATCCTAAAAGTCAAAGCATGCCTAATCATGTAAACTGTGTCTTGCTTGTGGAAGCGGCTCAATTATTTGCGGGATCTGTCTAACTACATGGACTGGGCCGCTGCGATCTGTTCTCTGGTGTTTGTGGTGCCGCTGCTGCTGAACGTGAAGAGCTCCTGGCACTGGCAGGCTGGAGCACTGGCAGCTCTGGCCTCCTGGGTGAACCTCCTCCTCTATCTCCAGCGGTACTGGACTGCTAGAATGACAGTTAATGCATCCACAGAGCAGAATTGTTTAACACAAGCATGTCACAACATTTTCAAGGACTTTTCTTTAATCCCTCATGTCTTTAGGTTTGAACGGATTGGTATATATGTGGTAATGTTTCGGGAGATCTCACGGACGCTGTTGAGCATTATTGTGCTGTTCTTCTACTTGATATTGGGATTTTCTTTGGCCTTCTATGCCTTGATGATCGAACAGGTGTGTATAGAAGACATTTTGGAACACTAGCCTGAATGTTTAGTTTTGTAGGCCAAGTTTAATGTATGAATTTATTTTACAGCAACATTTTGGAAGGATGTTCCTGTCAGTGCTGCAGACCTTTGTCATGATGGTTGGAGAAATCAACTACCAGGACAATTTCTTGAAACCCTTCCTGCAAGGAGACCTTCCTTTCCCCCTTTTGACACTAGCAATCTTTATTTGGTTTGTTTTACTCGTGCCTATTCTTCTCATGAACCTTCTGGTAAGTCCAAATGAAAACAGGGTCTGAATTAAATATAAAAGTACAGTCCACTATGCTGGATTACATATCAAACTCCTGTATTTTGAGTTTAGATTGGATTGGCTGTTGGTGACATAGCAGAGATTCAAACAAATGCATGTTTAAAGAGGATTGCAATGCAGGTAATTCAACACCAACACTCCAATACTGTGTCCTAATAATAAGAATAAGTATCCCTAAAAACAATGGTTTGTCGTCAATCTTCTCCACAGATTGAACTTCACACTAATCTGGAGGAGCGGCTTCCCTATTGGTTTATGAAGCGGGTGGACCAGGTCACCGTCAAGGAATTCCCAAACAGATGCTTCAGTGGAAAGGTCAGACAGTCCAACACAATAAGATAAGATAATGTCCATGTTTCAAAGGGCAAAGCAACTTTGGTAACTGCAGTAGATGGTAAAACAAATGCTTTCAAATAACAGCAGCAAACTCAAACATATTTTACAAACACAAAGCAATTCAGAAATGAACTAACTGAAATTAGATTTTGTGAAGAGCTCTACAAAGCAGTTTCTCTAAAAATGCTGAATATTTTAGTAAAAAATTAAATAAATAAAAAAAACTTTCAATGCTCTTTCCACTAGTTGTTAAAGCAGATTTAATGTGCTTGTGAACAGAAAAGATGGTTTTTCAGTGGGAATGAGGTGAGGAGGTCCAGGACCCGTCTCAGTCGTACCATCCACCAGTTAACTCCACTGGAACGGGAGCTAACCAAACAGAAATACAGGTAACACCAATCTGACAAAAAAAAAAAAAACTTAATTTATAGCCAAATTTAAGTTAATCAGGTTCTGAATTAAACCAATAGACCTTAGGCAGTGTAGCACCATATTTAAGTTTTAAATAAAATAAAGGCTGTGAGGGATAGAAGCAGATTAAATGTTTTTATAAAAAAAAAGCTTTCTGTAGACAGAAACTTCATAAAACGTTATTGAAAGTTGTGAGTTGGGAAAATAGCATGATCTAGGACCATTATAGTGTGTGTGCCATTGTCAGGATTGTAAGTCTCTCCCTCACAGCCTCGTTTTCATCCGTGTTAAATTCAACATGGCATCTAACCTGACTAAGGACTATAGCCTGACCATATTTTGTGAACTTTCTCAGGCTGAAGGAGATGTCAGACACCATGGAAAAGCAACACAACCTGCTAAAGCTCATAGTGCAGAAGATGGAGATCAGCTCAGAGGAGGAAGAACATGACGGACCCCCAGTCTTTCAGGAGCTGAAAGAGAAGCTCCTGACCAGGAGCAAATGGGGTCCACTGCTTAGGGCAGTGACCGCCAGAAAGAAGGGAGTCTGCAAATTCATGAAAACGGCATGAACAAGCCATTGTTTTAACGGAGTTGTTGTATTTACTCAAACTGTGATGATGTGGCTAATATTTCTCAGTATGACCGTGCTTCTATTCAACAACCAAGGCTGAAACCAAATACCAAGTATCTAGCATTGTGTCTACATGGAACGCGTTAAATGTTACAAAGTTTGACCATACATTCAACCAAAGGCAAGACCTGTTTTATTACTAAAAAAAACAATGTACATTGGTTGTTTATTCATTAATAAATTGTGTGGATCATGCAAATGAGAAATGTTTGCTTGCACAGATTTTCATTAAAACTTAATTTTCATTGGGGTTTTTTTAAATCCTGTATCAGTCACAGTTCTTCAGAGCAGACGATTTACTATTTGTTATCAAATAGTAGTGGCATAAAAAAAACTTAACATAATTTTTACCTTTTGCATCCACAAAACAAAAAAATGCTAGCGAGTTTTTCCAACCTCAACAGAATATCCACAGCTACAGTATATGTCAGACTATCAGTACTACGAGTTGAGATGCAGAGACAAATTTAGGACTCTTTGGCCTTTTTGGTCTCTCCCTTCACCGCCATTCTCTTCCTCTTGACTCCAGTTTGCTCTGTTGAGATACATAACTTTTAAGTATCACAAAGATCATGCTCGAGCTGCTGGAATCTAACACGATATATGAAGAGGGCTTCTGACCTTTGCCTGTAGTTTTATTTTGCTCCTCTCTCTGAGCTGACTGCCTTGCAGAATGTGAGGAGGAGGAGGAGGAAGAGGAGTCAGGGAGCTCCTTCCTCTGTCTGTGACCCTCCAGCATGCCTATCTCCTGGGCATTTCCTAGAGAGAGGGGTGTGGTTTAGTTTAGAAGGGGGCAGAGTACTATTTTAAGGAGTGTATTAATAACTGCCTTTAATTTAAAAATATGCTTTTCTAACCAATTATACTTTAGATTACCAGCCAGTTTCCCCAAACTGTTTTGATGATGATAATTCTGCGTGACGCATACTACACCTCTGACATCCAGAGATAAAGATGCATTTAGAGAGCATAAAACAAAATCACAACGCTTGTTAGTTTGTTAGCCATGCATTCTGGTAGCACTGCAGCCAGCTTCATTTGGCAGAGTTGGAAGGCATTGATCGAAGACATTAAAAGGCAACAGCTAACAAATGTTATTCTGCGTAACAGAGAATTCAAGATACCTTTACTATCCATACTTTAACAAAACTTTTTGAGACATTGTTTCAATAATTGTTTTTATTTTTTTTAAACTCACCATAGTTATCAAACCCTTCTCTTTACAACACTTTTTTAAATTACACTTCCATGAACACTTTTAATATCTTTCATTAATAAACACTAACAATGTTGCATTGTATCACAGCTTATTAATCTATATTAAAATGGTTAGAAATTGTATCCATACATTCCATATCAGAATGTACATTATATTTATATAACAAGTATATTTGTTAAATGGCATATTAAGGACGTTACCACTTTGTCAGAAGCTGCTCACTTATGTTTCTGGTTTGAATATACTTTAAACATTAATCATGATCAATATAAATTTATCATAACTGAGTTGAGATAAAACTATTACTCACTCTAAACTCCAAAAGATGCAGAGAAAACTAAACATATGTTGTTATAAAAGAGTAGAGCATTGTTAGTTTAAGCAAACAAGCTGCAACACGCTCCAGTAATGATTGGATTTGGAAGAAAATCAAAGATCACTCTCAGTTCAAGCAAAACTTCACAGACCGCAGAGCTGCCACATCCCCAAAAAGGATGAAACTCATTTATTTAGGTTCAAATTATTTTACAAAGTACACAAAGTTACTTGAATGGTCATAAATCGGTTATATTATTAACTCGATTAACGATTCTCATCAGGTCATTTAGTAATAACATTACAACTATTAACAACATTTGTTGTCTTACATGCCACAATGAGGGGGGAAAAAACTAAACATTTTCTTTAATTAAAAATAATAAATGTTGCATATCAGTACAATGAATCTAGCACTCTACCAGCATTTACAAATATGTTTAACAAATGAATTAGACAAATTGCCACAAGGTTTGAACAGTAAGTTACGTACTCCAATTCCACACTCCACACAGTTGGTAAAGTCATGCACAATGCACAATCCTCTTTCTCCTTTCAGCCCAAAGCACTATTCAAAATGCAATGTGCATTCATGAGGACACTGCAACACAAAGTGCTCGCGGAAAGAAAAAACTTCTCACATTATGTTCCCAAATACAAGTAAAATTACATGTATCCTGCACAAAATAGCGACAGTCCCCATTTATAAATATATAAACAAAAATTTGTTCAGAAACAACAGTCTAAAAATGAAAAAGGGATAAGTAAAACACAACAAACAAGCAAAAAAATGGAATGTACAGACATCTGAACGACAGTACTAACATTGTTTGAGCTCAAGTTTGTGCTGAAAGGGCTCCATTATCTTACTTGTGTTCCAATCGCAGCAGTTGTTCCTTACCATTTATGGTTAGAGATTTTAACTGTCCATCTTCTTCCACTTCTACACGTTCCTGTCCATTCTCAATGATTCTATAGAAACAAATAAATAGCACAGATGAATTTCAGGAAGGAAACATTTAAAATGTTGTTTCAGGACATCTTTTCGTCCATGTTGCTGCAAAACCACATTCTGCACACATTACAAAGTCCTGGCTGCGGAGGAAGAGGGTACGGGTACTTGACTTTGACGACCTGTCTCCAATAGAGAATGTGTGGTGTATTTTGAAGCGCAAAATCATATCTTAAACTTGTTTGCAGGAAGAATGGGACAAAATTATGAAACACCACACTTGGTTTTGTCCCAACTTTTAAGTGTTGTGAAAAGGAATGCAACATTACAAAGTATGCTTTAGTCCCAACTTTTTTTGGAATGTTTCAGGTCTGAATGACAGGAAAGGTGTATATTTACAAATGACATGAAGTGACCAGACAAAACAGATTTTGTGTTCATATTTCCAATGATACAAGTCAAAGTAAATTTAGAAATCATACTTTCTTTTTTTATTTGTTTTCCATACTGTCCCAACTTTTTCTGATTTGGGGGTAGATAATCAGAAGAATATCCAAATGCAGTAAAGGGTGAAAAAGGCTGTGTTTGTAATTACAACAATACATAATGTAATAATAAATTATATGATAAAAAAAATACAAGTTTGCAATATCAAGTAGCATAATGAGCTATTTTGTACAGCTAACAATAACTAGAAGCGATAACGGAAGCCTTGTAAAAATGGCCACACCCACTCTTATGTTAAAGGGATAGTTCACCCAAAAATGAAAATTCTGTCATTAATTACTCACCCTCATGTCTTTCCAAACCTGTAAGACCTTCGTTCATCTTCGGAACACAAACTAAGATATTTTTGATGGAATCTGAGAGCTCTCTGACCCTCCATAGACAGCAAGGATATTACCACGATCAACGCACAGAAACACAGCAAGGACATCTGTAAACAGTCCATGTGACATCAGGGGTTCAACCGTAATTTTACGAAACTACGAGAATACTTTTTGTGCGCAAAGAAAACAATAACAACAACTTATTCAAAAATTATTCTCCCCGAGTTACAGTCTTCCGCCATTTTGGGGAGTACCCCAGAACGTCATTAACGTAATCAGCGTTGTTTACGGTAAGAATGTGCGCACTGTCTACTGAACGTAAACAACGCTGATTACGTTGTTCCATCAAAAATATCTTCATTTGTGTTCAGAAGATGAACGAAGGTCTTATGGGTTTGGAACGACATGAAGGTGAGAAATTAATGACAGAATTTTCATTTTTGGGTGAACTAACCCTTTAAAAATAAGATGGATAGATTAAAACTCTGGAAAGATGCCTACCTTTTTGTAGTGATTTTCCTGCCATTGATGAATTTAGTGGAGGTTGACACAGAGCGGAAGCTGCCCATTCCTCCGCCACCGCCACCTCCACCTCCTCCTCCTCCACCACCTCCTCCACCACCTCCTCCTCCTCCTCCTCCCCCTCCAATTCCAATTCCAATTCCACCTCCACCAAATGAAGTCGAAGAGAAAGAAGTAAATCCACCTCCTCCCATATGCCCAAACGGGGAGAAACCTAACAAATAAAAGAAAAAGAAAGAAAGAAATACTATGGCACCAAAAATACATTTTCTTCATACATTACATTTTCTTCTAATCCAGGAGTTGTCCTGATGCACATTGATAAAAACATAAACATATCATATAAAAACATATCATACACCCTGATGTTTGACTTGTACAAGTTTCAGAATTTTTTAGGCTGGTTTTGGTCTTTATTTTGAGCAGTTTGTGTTGCACTATTACATCCATTGAGAAGATTTTGAATTGAAGCACAAACATATTTTAAACATCTAACCTGCATCAAAAGATGAAAATCCTGCCCCAAAAGGTGGGAATCCCCCAAAGCCCCCGAAGAAGGACCCTCCTGTCCGGCTCCTGCTCATGCCCCGCTGGTGGTGGTGGTGGTGGTGGTGGTGGTGGTGCCGCCGACCGCCACCAAAGAAGTCATCACCAAATGGATCTCCACCTAAAAGTGTAAAGAATTAAGCATTTATTGACCTTACGTAGCTCCGCCCGTTTTCAGCGCTGTGCTTGTTGACTTCTGTCTTCCGGATTGTATTTCCACAGCATGAAGGTAAGATCTTATGGATTTATGAATGAACCGCTTGTTTTAAAAGCTTACCGATCTACTGACATTTGTTATGACATCCACTTCAAACATTACAATACTGATACATGATACATATAGTTAACTCTACAATAAGAAATCGAATTCACCAGCTAATTACTCTGCAAAAGCAATGCTACAGAAATATACAAAGCTACCGCAAAAACAGAAGTTCAAACACCAAATTCTAAAAATGTCTGTGCGCTTGTCTCTCTGGCACATAAGGTCTAAAGAATTGCCTAAAAAAAAAATGAACACAACCTCTCTAAGTGTTTTAAAAGTGAGTCTGTGCAATAAAGGCTTTGCATGCTTATTTCAATGCTTCTGTGTAAACACGAGGGAATTTGATCATAATCAGGTAAATCAAGCCAACACAGACCAGGCACAAACTCACCAAAGAAGTCTGCAAATGGATCTTGTCCACCAAAGAATTCCCTGAAGACATCCTCTGGATTGCGGAATGTGAATCCTCCAAAGTGGTCATTATTAAAGTGTCCTCTTCCTCCTCCTGTCCAAATGATGAAAAAAGTGGCAGGTTCAAACATAGCATATTTGCATATTGAACATTTATCGAGGCTCATAACCCCGCCCACACAGAGAGCGCTCCCACAGCTGCTGCAGAAGATTCCACTATCCCTTTCTTCAAACTCGATTAACGGTTGAACATCCGAGCTGTGGGCCCGGATGGCATCCCAGGCCGTGTGCTAAGAGGCTTACCAACTACCGGGGTTTTTAAACACCATCTGTCCCTCTCTCTGTCTGTGGTTCCCTATGCTTCAAAAAATCCACCATGCCCATACCAAAGAAAAATAAAATCACTGTGAACGAGGAGGCCCGTTGCTCTGACACCCATCTTCAGCAAGTGTTTTGAGAAGCTTCAGAGACCACATCTGCTCTGTGCTGCCTGCCTCCTGGACCCCACAATTTGCTACCGGAGTTCCACAGACGACGCTAGCCTCACCCTGCACACTGCTTTCCCACCTGGAAAATAAGAACATATCGAGGATGCGGTTCGTATAGTTCGCATTTAACACCATTCCTGCCACACTGGTTGCGAAGCTCCAGACTCTGGGACTGAACAGATCTCTGCAGTATCCTGGACTTCCTGAGCAAACAGGTGGTCAATGGGCAACAACACTTCATCTCCCCTGATCCTCAACACTGGTGCCCCGCAGGGCTGCGTTCTCAGCCCACTCCTACTCCCTGTACACACACGATTACAGCTACACACAGCTCCAACGTCATTCAAATTTGCCGATGACACAACGGAAGGCCTGATCACCGACAACATGAGAGTACAGAGAGGAGGTGAACCCTGCTAAATGGTGCCAGGAAAACCTCTACTAACATCGACAAGAAAACTGGTGGTGGATTTCAGGAGACAGAGCAGAGAACACACACCCATCTCCAGACAAGACACCTGTGGAGAGGGTAAACAGCTTTAAGTTCCTCGGCGTTCACATCACCGAGGATCTCACATGCATCACACAGACGCAGCTGAAGAAACTCAGCGCCTCTTCTTCCTGAGACGGCTGAGGAAGTTTGGAATGAGCCCCAATCCTCAATCCTTCTACCTGAGTAATTATACCGCCTGGTTTGGAAACACACCGCTGGCAACCGCAGCTCTGCAAAGAGTTGTGCACTGCCCGCCCTGAGGTGAGCTTCCCTCCCTCCAGACATCTACACAGGCGGTGTAAGGAAAGCCAGGAGGATCTTCAAGGCAGCCATCCATCCCACAGACTGCTCTCTCTGCTGCCCTCAGGGAACGTCTCAGTCATCCCGCACTAGCCGATGAGGGACATCAGGCTTCAGGCAAATGAACAGACAGAATTCAAAAAAAGTACACGCACACACCATCATATCTGCTAACTGGACCAGCACATCCACGACATTGCATATGTATATCTGTTGCACTGCACAACTATCTTGCACAACTAACTGTTGTAAACTATAACCTCTCAATGTTTAGATGTGTACATAATGTAAAATGTGTACAATGATAACTAAAGTCTTTATAGTACACTGTGTGTGTTTTATGTGTATTTTGCAATTGTCTTCTGTACAGCTGTAAATATGTAGTCTATAGTCTGTTTTTTGCACTGTTTGGAGCACGCTCTCAAGAATTTCACTCACCAAGGCACTTGTGCTGTGGTGATGTGACAATAAAAGTGATTTGATTTGATTTGAGCATGCAGTGAGTGTGTGTGTAACCAGCTATGCCACATTTGGCTAAATACAAAAAAAATAAAAAAACACAGCTTGTTTACAGTATATTGAGAATCTACAGCTCCTTTGATACAGCCCATTTAAAAGCCATTACTGTTACTACTAGCACAAAATGTAGGGGTGGTAAACTTTTTTAGAAAGGCTCAACAGTAAGGATTTTTTTTGAAGGCCCAATCAGGCCAGTACATCAAATTTTCACTAGCCGTGAGGAACAATAAAAAATGCTGATATTTTTAGGGAAATATTTTAAATGAAAAGCATATTTCTTTGTATTATCTTTATAATTTAATATTATCTAAAATTACTTATTTTAGGACTTACCATCTTTTTTTACTTTTTTTTATTCAGATACATTTAACAATAAGAAAAAAAAAACATTCAATAACATACAGACGCATAAGACATGATGCCAATTTCACAATTCACCTAATCAATAGTTCAGAAATTACATAGTTTTATAGGATATAAAATCCTGCCTTCAACAGATATTTCTAACTACCCAAAGTCATCTTCAAACACACATAATGATCACTCCTCCAGTCCAAAGAAATTAATAAAAGGTGACCACAATTCCAAAAAAGACCTAATATTCTTCCTAGATACGGTTCCATTAACATGTGCTCTAATAATAAATTTAACCAATGGTTAATATT
This sequence comes from Schizothorax lantsangensis, assembly GCA_027422415.1. NCBI lineage: Eukaryota > Metazoa > Chordata > Actinopteri > Cypriniformes > Cyprinidae > Schizothorax > Schizothorax lantsangensis. The sequence continues at coordinate 22,497,586 of CM049845.1, read as the reverse complement.
TAAAGATTGCTTTAAAGTTTTCCGATGTTGGAGAATAGCTTTCTTTGCCAGAATCAGGGCAATATAAACCAATTTTACATAATGTGATGCAACATCTATCTCCAAACCTAATCCTAACAAACAGAACGATGGAGTACTGGTATTTCTTACCATCATAGGACTTACCATCTGACAGGACTTCATAAGCTTCTGAAAGCTGTTTAAACTTCTTTTCTGCCTCTTCCTTGTTATCTGGATTCTTATCTGGATGCCACTTGAGAGCTAGTTTCCTGTAACTACAAGGGAAATACAGCATGACTAGGTGATAAATGAGCCAAGACTGGCAGAATATCATAACACAACTTCAAAATATTTAGTGCCATTATTTGTAAATCTGAATTACTATTAATGTAGAATAGTATGCACTGTAAGGGATATTGAGATGACCAAGTGAAACCAAAGATTAAAGGGATAATTCACCCAAAAATGAAAATTAGCCCATAGCATAGTCTCAACGGTGCTTACTCTATGCCGACGTCCTACGTCCGCCGGAACAGCGTTCTATTGTGAACGCGCATACAACAGCTACCGGAAGTTAAAGAAAAGTTTTTCTAACATTTTTAATATGGATATTTTTCTTACAAAAATGCATCGATTCACTACAGGAGGCATTTATTCACCCCCCGGAGCCATGTGAGTCACGTTTTATTGTGGATGGATTCACCTTATTTGATATCTTTTGGACTGTTGAACGAAAACACCCGCCCACTGCCATTAAACAGCTTTTAAGAGCCAGGACATTTTTTTATATAATTTCGATTGGATTCGTCTGAAAGAAGAAAGTCATATACACCTAGGATGGCTTGCGGGTGAGTAAATAATTTACATTTTTGGGTGAACAAACCCTTTCACTTACGCTTTTTTGATGTCATCTGGAGATGCACTTCTCTGCACCCCTAAAATCACATAATAGTCGTCATCCATGGCCACCAACTTCAATTGCTGCAATCAAAAGGGAATAAACAAAATAATAACAATTAGCACATATCTGCAGGCACTATATTAGGGGTGTAAGTTTGTCAAGATTACTTTAGGTTCAGATATTACTGTTTAAAAAAACGTAATGACAAGTGGGCCAGAGACAGTTTACACAGTTTAAGTAACGTAATTGTATTGACATTAGTAATCAACTAATGTAATCAAATTACATAAATTTAAAAAGTAGCCTAAAGTATTACTTTACTGCGTTAACAGGAAAAGTAATTAGAATACAGAATTCTGGTTAGGACAATAATTAAGTGTATGCAATTAAACAACTACATAATTTCTTAAAACTAATAATATACAGAATTGAATAGCAAGTGCTATGAAATAGTATGAGCTGCTAATACAAACATACATAAAATAAATAAATAAATAAAAACTATACGGTCCTACAAATGCGGTCCTGAAACTACAGCCTCCGGTATTGCAGAAATACTAGGGGTGCTCCGATTGATCGGCTACCGATCATTATCGGCCGATAATCGCTTGGGGGTGTTTGATTGGCTGTCTCTAAAAAGGCCGATCTCAAAAAAACGATCTCTAGCTGATGACGCCCCTGCTGTGAGAGATTTGGCACGACATGCAGCGCACCGTCTCAGTCTCTGTCCGGCACGGATGAAATAATTAAAATGCTGTAGGTGAGGTACAATTCATATATCTTCATTAAATAACTTATAAAGTAATTTGAAAACCTTATGTGAGACAATTTCACAAACAGCGTGAGTGAATCACCGAGCACGCTCTCTCTCTCTTTCTCTCTCAAAATGCTCAAACAGCTTCAAATCAAATGCATATAATTAAAGTCTACTGTGTTTCACAGTCAACACATAGGGATTTTTGGCTAGATTTAAAGGGAAAGAGCACTTTTAGATAAACAAGGCAATAATAAATGGTACTCGTGGAGGTAGAAAAACAAAGTTCTTTATGAACGGCAGGATTGCTTGTAATAAAGATTTAAATGCAAAAGGAAAGGCAGTAGAGCTGACTGTTTCTGTCAATGGTAAGTTTGTGATAATGTAAGAAAAGTAGTTTAAGGCCCGGTTTCATGGACAGGGCTTAGACTAAGCCAGGATTAGGCCATAGTTCAATTAGGACATTTAAGTAATTTTTATAAACATGCTTAGAAAAAAAAAACATTACTGGTGTGCATCTTGAGACAAAACAAAGGCACTGTTATATTTTATGATCAGTCAGTGCAAGTTTTTTTCAGTTGATTCAGCTCAGAATTACATTTTAGTCTAGGACTAGGCTTAAGCCTTGTCTGTGAAACCGGGGGTAAATGTTTTGCCACTTGAGCAACTTAATATATAAATCTAGAAGTAAATGCAAAAGTAAAAGGCATTGAATAATGTGTTGCTTTACTTATATTTATTATGTTTAAACCCGTCTATGAAAGATTGTATTACTGTACGGTGTAAAAAAAATAATCACAATGCTGAAAAAGCATTTTCAGTGACAATGTTTGGATTTGAAATCAAAATAATGGATAAATGTTATGTTTGTGGTAAACAGCCACAGATCAGTTGCAGACTCCTGTGTGAAAGCACAGTCAGTGCTGCTTCTGCACCGCTTACGTACCACACATGGACTGCATACACACTGCAAACGAAATAGGCCTATGCGTGAACCTGGCTCACAAAATCAAGCTTGTGCTGTGTGTAAGCTATTGCACGATTGTAAAAATAAAAATGCACTGCATGATCAAACATTTAGGTGAGATAAATATATATTTTTGAAAAATGTCAAAGAAATTCCCCCTCCACCCCTCAAATTAAAAAATCCCCTCTCACAAGAGTCACCTAAGGGGGAAATTCATTCTCAGAAATGAAATTCAGGCCCTGAATAAATGTCTAAAAATCCTGATTGGAGTATCACTATAAATAATTCTACATAATAAAAAGAAGGCTTTAAAAAGATCGGTATCGGTGATCGGATCGGCAGATACTGCTTTCTGTGATCGGCAATCGGCCTCAAAAATCCTGATCGGAGCACCCCTAAGAAATATCCTACTCACAACAACAGCCTTATTGGAAAATGCACATTCATTCTCTTCCAGCAGGAGGCGCTTTCAGGAACTGCAGACCTATAACTGTTTCCCCGGTAACGGCAGTACACAAAGCAGCGCAGCACCAGACTTTGAAATGTGTAGCGCTCATGTTTATTTAAAAAAAAAATCATAGCCTTTTGAAGTTTAATCACATTTTAATCAAATTTAGCTGACTGTCTCGCAATTCTGGTCCATACCCAAATTTTTTAATTATGATTTCAAGAGGTCTTATTAGGGTGTATTCACACCACGAAAGTCCGCTAGTTCACTTGCTTTGGTCCGGACCAAATACAATGTTGATTTTTTTTGTTTGGTGCGGTTCGCTTTCACACAGCGATATTCTGCTTGCATGAAAGTGTCATACAGCCAATGTGTGTTTTTTCACAAGCTGTTTGTGCTGTTTGTGTAACCGAATCTGCAATGATCAAACTTTCACAGAGTTTCAATAATGGATCTATTATGTTTAAGGAATAAAAGTGCTTTTGCTACCTGTGGCAATACAATGGGAAAAAATGTACATAAATTGGAATTATTAGAAGTTAGGCTATATCAGGAGTTTCTAAAGTTTTTACCAGTTCTCATAATGTTAATCAGTTGAAAACGGCATGGCAATGTTAGTTTTCAGTGTGTATTAACGATCTTTGAGCAAATTTACTGCACAATCTGAGTGTCTTGTCTCATTTGCGAACAAATTGTTACTTAGAAAATCTAATGTGAATACAGATTACAAAACACTAACCAGAACCATGAGTTTTGTATTATCACAGTTGGTTAAATGAAGTCAGTGTATAGTAAGTGGAGGTTGGTTAAAGCCCGGTCCACACCAAGCCGACTTCAAAGAACTAGCGGTGATGAAAGCCGATGGTGTTGTCGCCTCGTGTCGGCAGCGTCGGACCAAAAAGCTGCACGTGAACACACCGCACAGACTTCAGCCGACTGCAAACTGAACACATGCATTCTGCGCCTGCGTGAGAGGAGTTAGCTGTCTATTTCAGCAGCTATCAATAGTAAATATTCATTATTCAAATGGAGAAATCGAAACAAAGATATACGAGATAAACGCAGATATACGAAACGTAAACGAAGCAGAGCTTGCTTACCATTTTGAATATCAGTAATGTTGAAAACTTCATTATTTTAAGCAGCTCATGTTATGAAAACATTTGGATATTGGAATGCTTGGGCAAGATCATGTCACATCAAAAAACAGCCTTCATTTACTTGCCCGTTTTCATCACTTTCGCTTTAATTCTCCTGCACTGACTCGTTAGCTAAACTGAACATCCAATCAGAGTTCTCTCTCTCACCGACGGCCCGATGCCGATTCAACATGTAGAATCGGGCAAACTACCACCAACGTGAGCCCGACGAGAGCCGACGAGTGGAACACACCAAACAAACTAGCCCGACGGACGCTCCCCGACGGCCCGACGTTGGACCATTATCGTGAAGCCCTAGTACTCGGTTTTGGCAAGTACCAAAAATAAAAGTATCGGTATCGGCCGAGTACTGAAAAAAGTGGTATCTGTACATCCCTAAAAAAACTTAGCTGAAAAATCTGTTGTACACAATCTTGCTGTGAAATCTTTTTATTAAATAAATGCAAGAATAACGTTTATATAATTATTTAATACTATTTCAAATGAATATTTACTGGACCGAAGCACCATAGATTTACTTGATTATCTATACATAATTGTTTTAGAAAAATCATGTTAAAATGTGAATATCAAATATGATACAACAGGCTTTTGAGGAATATTATGGCACTGCAAGTTTTGCCCCCCAAAATTAAAACTACAGAGCTTTGATCATAAAGACTATTTAAGAATCATATTACTTATATGACATATTATTGAGAGAAACAAAATGACAACTGATTTACATTTAATGTAGGGCTGCACGAGAAATCGCATGTGATTGTCAAGTGCATCTCGTCAGTAAAGCCGGTTCTGTGATTAGTAGTAAATCTCCATCACGTGCTTTCAGATGAAGCAGCATTTAATACACAGAGACAACTAGTTGCTTATTAGCATGCAAATTACTAGAAAATTTGCCATTTATTAGTAGTAATTAAGCACATATTAATGCCTATTCTACATAACCTTTTTCTACATCCCTAATCCTAACCAATACCTAAACTTAACAACTACCTTATTAACTATTAATAAGCAGCAAATTAGGAATTTACAGAGGAAAAAGTCATAGTTAATAGTGAATAAGTGTTCCCTATTCTAAAGTGTTACCAATGTGGCTAATTGAAATCACCCTGTGGGGCAGTCACTGCAGCGCCTGATACTAACAGGCAGCATGTGACGCCTCTATTTTGTCCATCAATGACCCAGAATCAAGCTCAGCTCTCATTCTTGTGTGGCAAACACCTTGGGGCACTAACTTCATATCATGATGGGCTTGTTTTCACACAACACATAATATTTTGAGTGTTGGTAGAGAAGAATGGATGTGCAAAATAAGAGACAGAAAGCTGCTATAGATGTCACATTGTCATTATCCCATTAACAATATGACAAAACATACATTTATGAATATAAGCAATGATTTTTGGTGCAATGCAAATAGATGGCCACTAAAATACACTGAATAAAAGCGGTAGAGGCATAGTTCACCTACAAAAATGAAAGAACATTCTGTGATGATTTGCTCATCCTTATGTTGTTCCAAACCTGTATGACTTACATTCTTCAGTGAAACAAAGAAGAAAATGTCAGGCAGAGTGACAGTTTCTGTAACCATTTACTTTCATTTCATGGACAAAAGATGCAAGTCAAAGTGAATACTGACTGAGGCAGTCATTCTGACAAATATCTCTTTTTGTGTTTCGCAGAAGATAGAAAATCATGCAGGTTTCTAACAACATGAGGGAGAGAAAATTGGCAATGATTGTTCATATTTGGGTGAACTATCTCTTTAACGCTTCTCTATGTCAACAAGCTAGCCAACCACCAACAATGCCATCAATAAATCCCATTATTACCTTCTTCCTGACTAATTAAAATCTTAGCCCTTTTTTACCCACACTTTCAGCAGACCAAAACATCTGAACAGCAATATAACTCGCTGTTATTTATATTACGACCTGGCAACCTTGGCATCTTTTAGATGAGCTAGCCAGCTAGCATCAATGCTATGAGTTGGCGAGCAGGTATTGTTATTATTTATCTCATAGAGTAAAGCTCTAGCGTAAGCCTGGACACATATTTAACGCTTAACCTACCTTGTGTTTTAACTTTTTGGTCCACTAACCTCTGCCTGTGGGACGCTGTATCGAGCTGATGTGACATGCAACGAAGCGTCCGGAAGTAACACGAATCTTCTGGGTTTTTTCTTTTTGCGAGATTTGACGTCACGTCCTGTTTGAGGTATACAAAGCATTCGCGCCTTTGGCTCTAGACTCTTTGATGAAATAAATCATTTTAGTGGACGAGTTTGACAGCTGCTTTATGATGTCGTAAAATAGTCGGCTCTGTGCGTTTTCGTCTGCTGTATGAAAAATGTTGGCTATTATAATTGCTGTATTTCATATCAGAGTTGTTCAAGTAGCCACATGTGCGCGCTTCTTTTCCTCCGGACACGTTTATGTCCCAGAGGTTGTATAATATAAAACAAACCCCTTTTTATCAGAAGGTGACGTTAACTTTCTGCTGTTTCCAAATGCCTTTCATATAGTTTCACAAACTATGAAAATACATTAGGCTACAATAAATTTGAATTAGTGTTTGAAGCCACATAAAAAGAGTGATTTAAGCAAAAAAGCCAAAGACCACGATAACATAAGTGTGAATTAAACCAAATACAAAAAGCCAGAACTTATTTTCTGAAAGTTCACTGATCCTAATGTTACCGCTCGCATAATTACATGCAGAGTTGATGTAATTTAGAGATATTATTATTATATATCTTGGGTCCCTCTGCTGGCTTGTTGTTGTATCGCGCTTCGCAGGTGCACAGACTGTCCACAGCAGACTCCTTTTCAAACGTTGAAGTGTTATAGGCTAGAACTCAGTGTCAGTAATAACAACTATAATAATGACGATAACAAGAATAAAATTAACATAATTATATTATTAAATAAAATATTTGAAAATAAAAATACATAAATAGACAGACTTGCATATTTTAACATAACAGAGTTGAAGATTATTAGTGCCAGATTCAAAAAATGACATTTGTAGTGTGTGGCATGAAGGGCACCTCTGATAACAGGTGCTGGTCTTAAGCCTTGTCACTGACATTCATCTGCTTCTCATTAAGCTAAGCCTGTTAGTGCCCTGTCCAGACACATCAGTTAGAGTCTATATGCAGATAGTCAGTGGCTGTCCTGTTTCAAATAAAAATGATGAATTTGAAGTTCCTCTTGGCATTAATCCAGGTATGAGGTGCCAGAGAGATACAATTAGGATACTATCAGAAGTTAATCATCCCAGTTGTTCCAATAGAATTTATAGCAACGATAGCTTAAAGGAAAACTGGCTAGGTGACAATGCAGTTGTCATTTTGGCAATGGGAATTTGTATTTTTATACTTAATAAATGGACATGATTAGACATGGGTGCAACAGAGGTAAATATTAACTCCAGTCTCTTTTTATGTCTGTCTGTGCCTTGTTTTTTCTCATAGCTGTTTCTGCAATGAGGGGTGAAATAGAGGAAGTGCTGCTTCATGTTACACATCCAGGTACTGCTGTCCAGCTGGGCAGGATGCAGAAGGTTGTCAACTTTAGCCTATTGAGACTAGGAAATCTTGACCTGTTAAATCACAGCCATACATTCTACAATCTCTCTCTCGCTCTGTGCCAGTTGTCCCCTCAGGATGGCAATGTCTAATTTTATCCATGGTTATTGAATAACAGTTCATGAGAAGGCAGAATCAGAGTCAGGTTGAATAATCGATCGTGCCGCTCTTGCTGCTATAAATAGAAGTGGGCTAAGTGCTTCATCAGAGGGATGGAGAGGCCTGTAAAAAAAGACTCATCACTGTGAACAAGGCTCAATGCCTTCAAGTGTAAAATCAAGAGATAAGGTCGATAAGTCAAATTTGTTGTTTGTGATATATTGATTTTAAAGATTATTTGATTTTAAAGATTATTTGGAGGAATATCATCACATATAGAGTCACTAGCTCTAAAGGAGTGAAGTCTATTTCATCTTAAGTGTTTATTGCATGGCAGAGGTGAGAGGTGTGTTTCACTGGCTTTAAAGTCATTTGCACCTTAACACCTACACTTCCTCACCTCACCACTTGAGGGCTTCACAAGACCTCAGACATCAGTCTGGCTGACAATCAAGGTTATAAATCACTGCACAGTGCACACCCAAGCTTGGCTGCTCTCCTCTTCCAGCACATTCTGGAAGACAGTATGACAAGAAAGGGTTATGCATCTGTGGCTTCATCACTTACTGTTACAAGTTTTATTAAAGCTGATGAAAGTTGTCGAAAAATTTAAATTGTTTATTGGTAAAAAGTAATCAATTCCCAATGCAATTTTTGAGAATATGTGTTAAAAAATTCATAATATTGACAGGATTAATAATAAAGACATGAAAGGATATTTCTTTATATATATGTGACCCTGGACAACAAAACCAGTCATAAGTAGCATGGGTATATGTAGCAATAGCCAACAATATATTGTATGGGTCAAAATTATCGATTTTTCTTTTATGCCAAAAGTCATTAGGATATTAAGTAAAGATCATGTTCCATGAAGATATTTTGTAAATTACCTACCATAAATATGTCAAAACTTAATTTCTGATTAGCTAAGGACTTCATTTGGACAACTTTAAAGGTGATTTTCTCAATATTTAGATTTTTATTATTTTTTTGCACCCTCAGATTCCAGATTTTCAAATAGTTGTATCTCGGCCAAATATTGTCCTAACAAACCATACATCAACGCAAAGCTTATTTATTCAGCTTTCAGATTATGTATACATCTCAATTTAAAAAAAAATTGACCCTTATGACTGGTTTTGTGGCCCAGGGTCACATGTTGTTAGTAGAAAACATGCCCTTAATGCCCCTGAAAATCAATTACAAGTGGCAACCTGAACAAGTTAAATGGGTGGCATCTATGTCTTTGATTGTCAGTATGGGATTGCCAAGTTTTTGAAAAATATTTTTTTTTGTTTTTTTATGATAATTTATTTAATAAAAACAGTAATATTGTTAAATATTATCGCCATTTAAAATAACATTTTTTTTTTTTATTATAACATGTCATTTATTCCTGTGATAGAAAAGCTGAATTTTCAGCAGCCGTTCCGCCAGTCTTCAGTGTCACATGATCCTTTAGAAATCATTCTAATATTCTGATTTGGTGCTCAATAAACATTTCTTATTATTATCAATGTTGAAAACTGTTGTGCTGCTTAATTATTTTAGTGGAAACTGTGATAATTTTTTTATTTGATAGCATGTGTTTGAATATAAATCTTTTGTAACATTACAGATGTCTTTACCCTTGTTTTTGATCAATTTAATGCAACCTTGCTGAATGAAAGTAATATGTCTCCTCCTCTTCTTCTGCAAAAAAAAAAAAAAAAACCTTACTGACCCCAAACTTTTGAATGGTGATGTTAATGCTAATGCGAAATGTTTTCTTGTAATTTGAAGTGTTGACAATACAAATTGTACATTATGGTTGTATTAAACAATATGAACTTGCTTTATGAATGATTCTCCTTATTCATGATTTTGTGCTCATTCACTCGCTGCAGGAGGAAATGATAAGAGAAGTCCTGCTGTTAATAGACAGCCCCGGATACATGCATTAAATTAACTGTACAGTCACATTCACATATATGGGACTCACATCTTTGAGAGTCCTGATTAAACTCGGCTCTGCTCTTTGAAGGACTAATGAGGTTGAATTACTATTCGCTTTTTATCCCACAGAGGAAATTGAAGGAATAGGATTCCGTTTTGTTCATTTTGACATGTTCATGAAAACACATCTTTACTTTTCAGGTTTAAACAAATGAACAGCTGATGACTAATTCCTGTTTTGTGCCCCAACACAGCATTTCACCAAGCAGGACAAGGATAATACAGTTTATGTGCACAAACCATATCTTTATGTGTATTTTATCAGTCAATTACACGCCGACCATACATCAAAATACGCATAACCTTTGTGCACAGAATGAGATAGAATTCATGAAAAGGCTGCAGCTGTGACTGAATGAAATGGATTAATCAACTATACACAAGATCTTGTGGTGTTCCACAGGAATCCCCTTTTATCTTCACTTGACAAGTCACTACAAGCATGTTCCTTCCAGAAAGCTTACAAGACACAACTCACAGTTTTCCATTAGTCATTTGGAGTCTAAAATCAAGTGATCTATGGAGTGATTTCAGTGTGAACTAATAGAAAAGCTCTATTTTGGTTTCACCAGTGTGTAAACCTGTAACCTGTTAGACAGTTCAAATGTACAGTGACTAAAAAATAATCAGAGAGTACAAACAGTCACCTGGATCCTGTACAAAGTGAGGATCTTCTCATTTTGACAATCCTCTCTCCTGAGTTTGGAGCCGCTCGCTGTAGCTGGCCTCCTCTTTTGGAGGTCCATTATTGATGGCTCTGTCTCACTCTGTGTTGCTGTTGCTTAGAAAGGGATACAGAGGCACTTAGGAAATTGAACTAGATGCAAACTTCATTGCACCAAACCTTTTAGTGATGTCATTAATTAAACTGCATTGTGAATATGGAGTGTGTTTGGCAGGAGACTGTGACAGCCATCGGCTGCTGGACTGACTGCATCAACTGAAGCACTTAGACAAACACGCAGAGTGATGTCATCCACTGCTGAGAGTTTTGGGAAAAGTAGTTTTTAGTCAGCTATGAATTTATTTTTGATCCAAAGCCAAAAATGTTCCTATATTTAAATTTAAACCAATTTTAATTAAAACAAAGATAAATAGATTAATATATCTAAGATTAGAAAGATTAATAATTTAAGAATTATAAAAAGCAGAAATTTTCTATATTGTGACCATTAATATAATCAAAATGATGGAACGGACGGACTGACAGTCAAATAGACAGACAGACAGACAGACAGACAGACAGAGAGACAGAGATACAGACAGACAGAGAGACAGAGAGAGATACAGACAGACAGACAGACAGACAGACAGACAGAGAGATACAGACAGACAGAGAGATAAAGATACAGACAGACAGAGAGATAGAGATACAGACAGACAGACAGAAAGAGATACAGACAGACAGACAGACAGACAGACAGAAAGAGATACAGACAGACAGACAGACAGACAGACAGACAGACAGAGAGATAGATACAGACAGACAGAGAGATACAGACAGACAGAAAGAGATACAGACAGACAGACAGACAGAGATAGATGACAGACAGACAGACAGACAGACAGACAGACAGACAGACAGACAGAGAGATACAGAGACAGACAGAGACAGACAGGAGACAGACAGAGACAGAGAGGAGAGACAGGAGACAGACAGAGGGACAGGCAGGCAGACAGACAGGACAGAGACAGACAGGACAGGACAGGCAGGACAGACAGAGACAGGACAGGACAGGACAGGACAGACAGACAGACAGACAGACAGACAGACAGGCAGACAGACAGACAGATGGACAGACAGAGAGAGTCAATCTCATAAATTAGATTTATCTCATAATTATGACTTTTTATGCCATGCTAATGATTTACCAATCCATATTTTTTCTCTTTTTTGCCAATTTAGGATTTCATTAATTTTATATAGCCATAGTAATCTCTTGAACAGCGCGTGTAATTTAATGCTCTTTTGAAGAACTTGAAGTTATCTGAAGGGCTTTTACGGAGTTCTCTTTGAAGAAACTCTCTGTTTGTCATAAAAAGCTTTGCCGTACCACTGGCGCTCTAGGTTTCATGCGGGAAAGGTGATTTGGCTGTGGCCTCGGCTGTCTCTAAAGGTGTTGGTTAGTTTACGGTCACGTTGCAGGTACCTGAGGAAGGTATGCTGTCCTCCGCCCTCACGTTGACTTGTTTCTCTACATCGTCAGTCTGACAACAGAACTGACACCCTCATAAAAGCCCAGAGCTTGTGAATTGGCACTGGGAGAGTTCCATTCTGCACCTCCTTCAATCCCTCCTCTATCTCTCCCTCCCCTTTCTCTCTGACCTTTCTTCAGGCTCTGAATGCCTCATTTGATCTGACCGATGTTTGTTTATGGTCTGCGCAAATACAAATTGAGTTTTTTCCCCTCCTTTTCACCAAAGATGTGAAAGAGCAGGAAAAGGATGTGCTCTGTTTGGTTTGCATGGTGCCCCATTCATTTGTAAATGGCTGTGGATTGGAGAGGCTTGTCCAGGAGCTGTGACAGTTCAGTGAAAGGACTTATCCACAAAGAAGAGATCCAACTAATAAGCAACTTCAGAAGGACTAATTGCATGAGGAATGCATTCGGCCAGATGAGGTGCGAGGAGGTACGTGTGTGCGCATCATCCATCAAGCTGCCCTGTGGAAAAAAAAAAGAGGGAAAAAAAGCTATTCTTTGTGAGAAGCTGCAGGCTTTCAACATTAACATTTCAGATGTGTACATTTGAAAATTTTTATGTAAAAACACTATAATTTACCTTGAATAGTGCAAGTGATTTTTAGTGGAATAATGCTAAATGATGTCCACCAACACCAGATCTTCATCTCGGAAAAACTGAAGCGCAATGAGAACCAAAATCACCTCAGCCCTGAGCCTCCACCCAAAAAACTGTCTAGCCATCTGTTCTATGACCAATTTTTGGTAGGTTTGTCAAGAGCTTTCCGAACAAGTAGGAAAAGCGCAGGATGGCAGGATCACAATGGGCCTGATAAAAGTGTGGAGTGGAGATGCAGCTGTTCAAATAACAAGCATGTTGCATCTAGGCTACGATGAGTCATATAAGCCCCTTATGGGATATCAACAGGTTCTGCCTCCCAGGATTTGCCTGCTGCAGTTGAATAGATGAAAAAAGGGCAAATACCTTAAACAGTTTCCTAAAGCCTCTGTGAAAAGCCTACTTGAGAGAGGAGAGGGTGGTCGGCTGTGTTTTAAGTGTGATGGGAAAGATCCACAAGCCTTCACCGTCGGTCCACATGCATGTGAATTAACTTGTCAAAGGATAAACAGAGAGATATAATTGGTGACAGACAAGCCACCAAGGAAGGAATTCTGGGTTAAATGAGGCAGTCATTTTTTAACAGGGCTAAATCTGACTAAATGTTCAATAAAGTTTTTTTTTTTGTTTTTTTTACAGATAATATTTTCAAGATGGAACCAAAATGTAGATGTCAACACAAACTGAAGACCTTAAATAGGGTCACATGCCAAAACACAAACTTAAACAACATACATATTTAAAACAAACACTACACTGAAAACAATTTGGTGTAGGATTTACCTGAAAAAAATAGGAAACTTTTTTTGACTCAGAAATTGAATAAATAATAATTGAATAAAACATAATTGCAGTTAATTTCACAAATAATTACCTAGAAATAGCAAGTAACACATTAAGCGTGAAATTTTGAAATTGAAAGAGTATTTTCTTGTAAAACATACTCCACTAATTGTTTTTATTATTATTTTTTATAGTGTATTTGTATACTTGGAACACTTAGAAAATGTTCAACACACGATCAACTTATTTATGACTAAGCAAAGTATGACAAAATGCATACGCTGTCATTTTTTTGAGGTTGCAAATTAAGATTACTGGTGTATGTTTTACAAGAAATACTATTTTAATCTTTCTAGATCAATAATTTTTACTTGCCATTATTTTTTTGTAAAATTACAATTTCTGAGTGAAAACAGATTCTACACATTTTTTTAGTGTAATCAGACTTTAAACAAGGCTTTTTCTGTATAAAGAAAGAAAGAAAGAAAGACTTCTCTAATATTACAAATGCTAAAAACCCAAGAACAATGAAAAAAGCTTATCCATCACAGCCCGTTCAAATCCCAGTGACTCCAATAAACATCCTTGGCTGGTAAAACAATTCAAGTCAACATCAACTGAAACATTTGTAGCTCATTAGAAGAGAAGGTATCCATGGTGACTGATTGAACTTTTGACTGAATAGGAGTGCTAGACGAGTTTGTTTGAATCCGGCTGGGTGACCCTCTGTTTGCTGTGCAGCTTTACATTCCCACAATCCTTCCCATGCGCTATCCTCCACTTTGATACAGCGGCATAGCAACCGTGAGGACTGGCATTTTAGTGACAAGAGAGGCCAACACCAGATGCAACAATCTGCTACCGACTATTCTCTTGCTCCCTCTTTCTCTCTTATACCGGGGGTCATTTGAAAACAGCATTGCAACCTTTTTCACATTTGAGTCAGTAAGCACTCAGGCACATCCTTACCACAATAATCCATCTCTGAAACTGCTGTTAATAGTTGCACAAGCTTAATTTCATTAAAGATCTATTGATTTTTGCTCTGTGCATAAAATACTGTGGCCATAAATGTTTTATTTCCTATTAATGGTTGTTTCAAAATCTATTAATACTCATTCATGAGAGGTTAACTTGTCGTAAAAGTCAGATCAATGCTTTCTTGTCTTGCGTGAGGCCAAGGAACCATTAAAAAAGGACTGACTGTAACTTTGTCATAAATCATCTTTACTACTGCCTGTGACCTGGTTTCTTCTGCTTCATTGATGACAAATAGTTATTGGCATGACTAAGAAAAAAAACATTGTCAAATATTTATTAATCTGACATGCTCAATGCTAGCATTCCCAGTGGTGGGACTCCGAATGCATTGAAAACTCAAAAGGCATTTAGCCATCCTAATGGCTGCAGCAGTGTGACACCTGCTATTTGCAAAAATCTTTTTGTTAGCTAGATATTCCAAAAATGCAAAGTAATGAAAATGACCTTGTTAACACGGCAAAAGTTTCCTTTAAAAAGCAGCACAAGCTTAAATATACATGCTCCCCTCTCTGCTCTGAAAACAGCCTAGGGAGACTGATTCATAAAGAAGTTAACCTGGTGATGACAGATAGCAGATCTAAGAGAGAGACACCTAATCCTCACATTCTTTTTTCTGTCTGTTCATATTACCATTGCCAGACTAAAAATCATGTCAAAGATACACTATGTAAATTGAAATCTAGAAGTATACATGCAGTTATTGTATCATTTAAATGAGTATATTGACTAAATTAAGAGTTTTACACTATTGTTTTAAAATTTGAGGGCATTAAATTATTTGAACAAAAATATCGTGAAACATTACAATTTAAAATAATTGTTTTCTATTATAACATTTAAAATGCAATTTATTTCTGTGATGGCGAAGCTGAATTTTAGCAGTGTCACATGATCCTTTGTTGCTAAAAATATTTCAATGTTGTGCTCAATATCAATATTTTTGTGGAAAATATGATTATGACCAAAACTTGACTATTTGATGACTAGAAAGCTCAAAAGAACAGCATTTATTTGAAATTAGATTTTTTTTTGTAATATTATCAAAGTCTTTACTGTTACTTGTGTTCAATCTGATGCATCCTCGCTGAACAAAAGTATTAATTTCATTCATAAATACATACATAAATAAAAAATCTTGACTCCAAACTTTTGAATGGTGGCATATCTTAGCTTACACTCTTAAAAATGAAGGTTCTTTATTGGCATCAATGGTGAAGAACCTTGAACATCCATGAAACCTTTCAAATGCAGAAAAGGTTCTTTATAGTCTAAAAAAATAGATTTTTAAAAAATGTTCTTCAAAAAGGTTCTTTTAGGAACTGTTCACTGAAAGGTTCTTTTGGGAAAACCAAAAATGGTTCTTCTATAGCATCACTGCAAAAACACCCTTTTGGAACCTTTATTTTTAAGAGTGTACAATGCTTTTGAAGGTAATTCCACACTTGCTATAAAGCTCCTATCCTTGATAGGCTGTTATGTTTTATTACTTCTCCTGTTCCGAATTGGTTCCCATCCACAAGGTGACCCAAAAAAGCCTGACACCTGAATGGCCCTGTGATACGGGTGCAGATGAACGATGAGCGAGTGTTATGAGACACTTCAAATGAGTGATGGATCAAGTCAAGTGACAGAGGGACTGGAGCAGGGTATTGTGGGTAATTATCAGGATCCATAAAAAGTTAAATATTACATCTGTCTGGGCGATATTAATCAGGTTCACTGCGACTGTTTCTTTTACTTAAGAACAGAATAGCGTAAAATAAAATCAATACTGATGTATCATTCTCTTGTGAAATAGCATAATAAATAGTGATAGTAATAGTATAACAGACTAATAGAATAACAAAAATGCTAAAAACAACTGGTCCAAATTCCAAGAGATGTAATTTTTATATTGAAAAGATACTGTTAAGATCTTAGCATCAGAGCTATTGTACTATTGATAAGCAATATAATGGACAGCGAGGCCAGGCCCTGGGCCAAAGTTAAGCCTCCATTTCTGTTCCATATGATATGGCATATGACACTAATGGAGAGAAAATGACATAACTGCATTCACAGCTTGTTTCATGATGACAGGACCAAGAGTGAAATACACCACAAGTGAATAAAACACGCGCAATTCAAATCAGATGGATGCCGGCGACCGTACGGAGGTAAGCAGACCAGGTTGAAAGAGTTCAAACGAACAGACGTGATGCGACTTCTGTGAATTAAATACAAATCATAAATTTTAATAGTAGACTTTGGTTTTACTTCATTTACTAAGTGCTGCATTACCTCATGCTCTCGTCCTCACAATGGATTTTCGATAAATCTCAGCACGCTCTAAATGCTGGAGGGCTCCACATATCACAAAAATATGACAGCACTTATTAGCCTTTGAGAAGTTATTGATCGGACAGTTTTGATTCATATTTTACGGCCTTCTGTAGCACTGATGCCCAGAGACAGTGGTAAGGACTGGGCAAAGTTGCCAGTCGTTTGGCACCGATTGTCCACACCCTTTGAGACTGACACTACAGCATACAGCCCTCTAAAACTAACTCAACATGACAACTTCTTTATCGATGAGTACTTGTGACGTCACAAATAACACATAATATGCTTCCAGTTACTTATCAACAGAGAATTATTAATGATTTTGACCACTGACTGCCTAAAAGAATCAACACAGACATGAAGAACAATGCTGATGTTGTCAAAGAAAGAGTATGAAATGAAAACAGTTGTAATATGTGACCCTGGACCACAA
Organism: Schizothorax lantsangensis; assembly: GCA_027422415.1. Classification (NCBI taxonomy): domain Eukaryota; kingdom Metazoa; phylum Chordata; class Actinopteri; order Cypriniformes; family Cyprinidae; genus Schizothorax; species Schizothorax lantsangensis. Next base: position 22,480,289 of record CM049845.1, on the reverse strand, counting down.
AACCAGTCATAAGTCGCTGGGGTATATTTGTAGCAATAGCCAAAAATACATTGTATGTGTCAAAATTATAGATTTTTATTTTAAGCCAAAAATCATTAGTACATTAAGTAAAGATAATGTTCCATGAAGATATTTAGTAAATTTCTTACTGTAAATATATCAAAACTTAATTTTTGATTAGTAATATGCATTGCTAAGAACTTCATTTTGACAAGGCGATTTTCTCAATATTTAGATATTTTTTTGCACCCTCAGATTCCAGATTTTCAAATAGTTGCATCTCAGCCAAATATTGTCCTATCCTAACAATTTACATCAACTATACATCAATGGAAAGCTTATTTATTCAGCTTTCAGATGATGTATAAATCTCAATTTTGGAAAATTGACCCTTATGATTGGTTTTGTGGTCCAGGGTCACATATTTAAAGAGTTTGGGGTCAGTAAATCTGACAGACATTTATAATATATACACAAAATCTATTTCAAATGCTGTTCTTTTGCATTTTCTATTCATCAAGGAATTCTGAAAAAGTAGTGTGACAGTTTCCACAAAACAGCTGTTATCAACATTGATAATAATAAGTTTCTTGAGCACCAAATCAGCATTAGAATGATTTCTGAAGGATCATGTGACACTGAAGACTGGAGTAATGATGCTGAAAATTCAGTTTTTTCATCACAGGAATAAATTAAAATTTCAAATGTATTAAAATATAAATTAGTTATTTAAAGTTGTAATAATGTTTCACAATATTGCTGTTTTTACTGTATTTTTGGTCATTAATGCCACTAGTGTACCTGATGCTCTTCAGAATCCATTCATCTGTGGAGGTGAGAGGTCATCCAGTTTAGAGCATTTTGTCCTGCACTCTGGTCCATGGAAATGTGGCTAGGCAAAAAGATTATGAAATAGAAACAAATCTTATTAGTGACCAGTAAGCAAGAATTAGGACTAATTCTCATACACATTTCCCTTAAAATCCTCTTCTGTTAGTTCATGGGCTTCGCACCGCTACTTTTCACAAGTTATTTTAATGACTACAAATTCCCACCGATATCAGAACATGTATTTTAATGTTGAGTCTCACTGAGCTGTTTCCACATGGTCAAAATCCCAAAGATCAAAATGACATACCGCATACAATATTTTCAACAACAAGATCAAAAAGTCACATCAAGATCATAAAGTCTAGCTGAAAATGTCATATTGAAGTTTAAAGCAGCCCTAATTAGCCTCAAAACACAATGATTTTAAAGCTCAGCCAAACCATCGTGAGCATGTTGCAATTATAACTGCGTCTGTGAATGAGGCCTTCTTGTCTAATCACGTTTTAAGTAGCTTTGTGCAAAATGTGATCCCAACTAAGCATTTCCCTTTAACAATTCTCCATTGTAACATGTTTTAATGTCATGCATAGCCCCTTTTCTAACAGGCTGAGTCAAATCATACAAATATTACAAAACATTAATGAGGTTCTATCCAACTCATGTTGACTTTAAACATTGTGCAGCGGTAAATCACGTTGCTCAGATTGCTTTATCCTTGGCATCCATTTAAAATCATGCATTTAAACAATGAGGCGGCGACATGATCGTGATTCGGACTAATTCAGAAATCATTTTGGGGGCAGGCTCGTTTATGTAGCTTAGAACACATAAGCTCTCAACTGCATTCTTTATCGTTTACTACATTCATGTTTTGTAGCCCTGAGGTCACGTCTCTGAAAGCCACAACCGTCGATGACCTGAGATTACCTCTTAAACATTGAAGACGACCTTTCTGTAACACATTATAAACTGCAGTCTAAACATTACACACCCTTTAGGAACTACATCGTTTGCTCCCAAATTATTTTTCCATATTATTAACATAGACTGCATCCGCTGCTGCCACACATTACCTAGACCACAATACAATATATTAAGGAAATGTTTCACACTGTGAAGATGTTTATCGGTAGCATTTTGGCATTACACATCCCTGACATGTCTTTAAACATGCACACTCAGTTTTTCCTCATGTTTTCCTTCTGAACCCATAAAATAATTATATTTACTTTGCAAATTTTGCATTGCTGTTATTTTTGTTGGCTTGACATTGCAAAACAGTTTTTAACAAGGAAAAGTGATTGCAGACTCACAAGGTTCAAGGTCTCAACTATGGTTCAAGGTTCAAGGTTCAAGGACTCACTATGAACAATATTAAGAACAATAAGAAGAAGAGCAGTAAGTTAATAAGACGGAGGAGAAAAAATAGATATGATTGCAGCATACAGGTTTATTATTGTTGTTATTATTATTATAATTTTTTTGTAAACTTGGAACCAATTTAAAAATATAATAATTTATTAATTGAAATACCTCTAACTCATCCTGCAGCCCCTCACCCTGTAAGTTTGCTGAGGCCCTCTAGTGGGCCCCGGTCCCCAGGTTGAGAACTAGTGTTACAAGTGGTGATTACTGCACTAATTAAGCTACTTTTATAATACACTACATTCAGCAGTTCAGTACTAAACACATGAGTAGTGAATTCAGTCATGATGGTGAAAAACATGTCTCTTGACTTCTTAACTCTCCTTCTTGTTTTCTTAAGGTAGTTTGATTGTAATTTTTAAGGTTACAATTCTGGCATCTGACCCAGATAGACAAAGGCAAGACTCAACATGGCTCTGGTGGATGACTCGATGTGTGATCTCCATGTTTAAAAAGAAAAGGAAAGCATGGGTTTTATTAACATTAACCTATGAATAATGATACAGTCATACTGTAAAATACATTTAAAGATATCTGTGATTTATTTACATTCAGTACAATATAAGCATGTGGTAAATATATTAACTGTAAACAATAAATCAAATGGCGCTTTGGTAGCAAACCTGTACTAAATTCACTATTGGGGTAAAGCAAAAGCATCACACCGCGACAGCTTAACGCATTGGTTTAACCTCACACGGGAGAATTTCTAGCATTCCTCTTCCAGTTGTAATCTTCTTTCATTGTTGCTTGTAATTAGGCTGAAAACACCGTATTAATCTGGAGAGGTCAGGAGATCTGTAGCTCATTTGCTATGCCAAAAGTAAAAACGTACACAGAAAAAAAAGTTTTTCAACCTGAAACGTACATCCATCCTCCTAATGCTAACAAACAGGATTTACTGATACAAATTCACAAAGTTCTATTAAAATATGTTCAAATAGAAAACCTTTACAATGCAGCCTTGGTGAGCACAAGAGAGTGATATATAAGATGTATATGGTATATACAAGAAAATATCATGGATTAATTGATCAACTTTTGCATTTATTTGTCTACTGTCACAGCTTGGAGCAGCTATCCTGAGAGAGGCAGGATTGAGCATTCACACTCATTATCTTGGGCCTTATCGATCCTGTCTGTCTTTGCCACCTCACAGGATCCTTCCCCTCACCTTGTGGAATTACCCATCACTTTGTGTCGGTTGCCATAGCGACAGACCATTGATCCACTCCACACCCGAGGTACTGATTGATAAAAATTGCAGCTAATGGAAAGTGTACTCTTCTATAAAAGAAACCGGCCACCGTATTTACTTGCCCACCACTTCTCTCCTATCTGCTCTGTGAAAGAAAACAATAAAATCACTTGATGAGCATCATTGCCAAACTGAATCGAATGAACAACAGAGCAAAGGTTGATTCAATGAAACTTTTCGATTCCAGCAAGCTCGCCTCTGTGTCTCCATTTCATATAGTAAAGGAATGTCTGATAGCAAGTGCTGTACAGTACGTGAAGGACACTGTGGTCAAAGTTTATTTATTAAAAGGTTCTGATAATTATTGCAGGAAGGGAGCGACAGCATATCCAGAGGAACAAAACCTCTGTTCATTGTTGAGCAAGAATCGATGGAATCCACGGCAGAGAGGCCTACTGTTTCTTGAGGTTTTCATTCAGTTCACATCCTAAGTATAGATTGCCCGATGTCTCACCAACTAATTAGGGAGTATTGGACACATTTGTCTAAGAGGCCACTATGGGCTGCCAAGCAGTGTTCTCAATTACTGAGACATGTGAATATGGTAACTGCTTTCCTGTGCAAACCTCAACTCCAGGAACCTCAGGCCTGAGGGGTGGGAGAGGAAATTCTCAGATAGCACCTCAATCCTATTAGTATTTGATTGTATTCTTCATTTAATAAACCATGAAAGGATAGAAACAGTAGGAGGTGTGGAATATGATTCTTTTTTACTCTTGATGTAGGAACATTTAATTATGCAAAAAAAAGATGATCTCATATTTTGAGCTAGTTTTGTGCCAATCATACAAACGCATCCTCAAACTCATTGTTATTATCCTAGTGTTCTTATGGAATCAGACAAATAAAGTGAGTTAACAAAAGCTAAGAAAGAAAACGAAGCAAATCTAATTTAGGCCAAGGAAATGGCAGGATAATGCAGCAGTTCCAGGGCAACTCTGTCCATCCATACTTTATCTCACTGAGTCACCAGAGTGATGCCGGTAGAAAGATGAGTGAATTAGAGGCTTTATTGGCATCAGAGCATTCATTAGTTGTGAGACCTGCTTTGGCAGGGAGAACAGTGAGTCTGCGTGCCAGGTGAACAAATGAATTGATATTGTATGTATGCTGATTCACCAACAGAACTTCAGTTTCAGTGCTTCCGTTTTACAATCATACTGCTTTATTTATTTAATTGGATCCCCATTAGCTATGCCTTCCTGGGGTCCCCACAACACTTAACATTCATACATTATTACAAACATAAAAAAAAAAATTAAAAAAATTAAACTGTCATTCTCATTAGGAACTCATTAGTTAATCTCAGACAGCTCCAGTTATACTCATAGGGATAACAGTAAGGGATTTGTATGCTAGCTTTAAGTAGTAATTTTCATTGACCTCATGACAAAAATTTTTTTTTAATAAATATCAGCAACATATTTGCATGTGTCTGAAATACATTTATATTCATAATAAAATTACTATATATATTTTTTATACAGCTCCAAGTCAATCTTAAAGATTTATGCACACTGAATGTTTTAACAATTTTCAACCTATTATGATGCTTCCAATACAAAAACTTTATTAAATTTCAATATTATTTTTAAATTAAATAATTTCAAAAGTTAATTTAGGCACCAAAACAGATATATTTATATTTCATTTACAATATTGTGCCTAAATTCACTTTTAAAATTATTAATTTTAGTTTGTAGTGTTTTTATTGTACTGTATGAAATATGGACATTCACTTTTAGGTTTACTGAAGATTAAATTTAAATATATTATTAAATAACAGTATCAGTCTTTTTAAAAACTAACTTTAAGTGAGTGTTAGATGACAGCAAAGGTAATCTAAATGCAAATACATATGAAATGAGCATGGACAATTAAATATCCAATACTGACCAATACGATGAATAACTCTTATACTAACTAATAAGTGATATGGTACCGATAATGTGCGTCTTTAATATTGTTAACTGTCCTGAAATTCTTATGCAATGGCCCTTCTTAAGGTTAAGCCCTGATCTGATACTCAGATAATGAACTGTTTATTTGAATGTGGTACTGAATGTTTTTAGCTTATGGAATAAAAAAGAAAGTAACAGATCTCATGCAAAGGTCTAAGTCATACAACCTTACAAAATGAGCATAACAATCTCAGATTATTACTATGTTAACTGCATTGCACTGCACATTCAAGGGGTCCCTGTAACCATTGTCAGAAACCCCTACAAGTCTCACCACCAGATATTGGCAGGCCATAACATTTACAAGGGTCCGTCAAAACTTAAAAAGGAGGCCTCCCATTAGTAAAGCCAGGTATTTCCTGAGGATGCGAATGGCCTTTTGGCTTTTGACTAGAATAAACCATACCTATCTGAAACAGCTTAACTGGTCCAGTGACCCATCTGTCCACAGGTATTTTAAAGGACTAAAAAGAATGGTTCAAGTATGCCTTTCAGACCTGACCAGATGGATGCTCGGCACTGAGCATTCACATAAACCATCAAACAACTACAAGCGATGCACAGATAATGTTTTCCTTTGAATTCCTGTATTTTCAAAGGTTAGAGGGGCTGAAAACAATTTCAACAGTTATTATGCTAATTCTTGCTCTTGTTTAATCGGAGTATATTGTGACAAAGGAAAAGTTAAACAATTAATATGGTTGTAGATAAAGTTAACAACAGACATCCACTGATATATAACATGCATTGTCCTCCTATTTTGTTAATTAAAATACAATTTATACAATACTTATATATATATATACAGTGGTGTGAAAAAGTGTTGGCCCCCTTCCTGATTATTTTGCATGTTTGCCACACTTTAATGTTTCAGATCATCAAACAAATTTAAATATCAAAGATAACACAAGTAAACACAACATGCAGTTTTTAAATGAAGGGTTTTTTTTATGAAGGGAAAACAAAATCCAAACCCACATGGCCCTGTGTGAAAAAGTGTTTGCCCCCCACCCCCTGTTAAAACATAAGTTTATCACACCTGAGATCAGTTTCTCTAGCCACATCCAGGCCTGATTACTGCCACACCTGTTCGCAATCAAGAAATCACTTAAATAGGACCTGCCTGACAAAGTGAAGTAGACCAAAAGATCCTCAAAAGCTACACATCATGTTGAGATCCAAAGAAATTCAGGAATAAATGAGAAAGAAAGTAATTGAGATCTATCAGTCTGGAAAAGGTTATGCCATTTCTAAAGACTCCAGCGAACCACAGAGAGAGCCATTATACACAAATGGCGAAAACATGGAACAGTGGTGAACCTTCCCAGGAGTGGCCGGCCGACCAAAATTACCCCAAGAGCGCAGCGACGACTCATCCAAGAGGTCACAAAAGACCCCACAACAACATCTAAAGAACTGCAGGCCTCACTTGCCTCCGTTAAGGTCAGTGTTCATGACTCCACCATAAGAAAGAGACTGGGCAAAAATGGCCTGCATGGCAGAGTTCCAAGACCAAAACCGCTGCTGAGCAAAAAGAACATAAAAGCTCATCTCAGTTTTGCCAGAAAACATCTTGATGATCCCCAAGACTTTTGGGAAAATACTCTGTGGACTGACAAGACAAAAGTTGAACTTTTTGGAAGGTGTGTGTCCCATTACATCTGGCGTAAAAGTAACACAGCATTTCAGAAAAAGAACATCATACCAACAGTAAAATATGGTGGTGGTAGTGTGATGGTCTGGGGCTGTTTTGCTGCTTCAGGACCTGGAAGACTGGCTGTGATAAATGGAACCATGAATTCTGCTGTCTACCAAAAAATCCTGAAGGACAATGTCCGGCCATCTGTTCGTGACCTCAAGCTGGAACTTGGGTTCTGCAGCAGGACAATGATCCAAAAACCCAGCAAATCCACCTCTGAATGTCTGAAGAAAAACAAAATGAAGACTTTGGAGTGGCCTAGTCAAAGTCCTGACCTGAATCCTATTGAGATGCTGTGGCATGACCTTAAAAAGGCGGTTCTTGCTCAAAAACCCTCCAATGTGGCTGAATTACAACAATTCTGCCAAGATGAGTGTGCCAAAATTCCTCCACAGCGCTGTAACAGACTCACTGCAAGTTATCGCAAACGCTTGATGGCAGTTGTTGCTGCTAAGGGTGGCCCAACCAGTTATTAGGTTTAGGGGGCAAGCACTTTTTCACACAGGGCCATGTGGGTTTGGATTTTGTTTTCCCTTCATAATAAAAAACTTCATTCAAAAACTGCATGTTGTGCTTACTTGTGTTATCTTTGATTAATATTTAAATTTGTTTGATGATCTGAAACATTAAAGTGTGGTAAACATGCAAAAAAAAAAAAAATCAAGAAGGGGGCCAATACTTTTTCACACCACTGTATACTTATATATATATATATATTATTTTTATATAAATATACATATATATATATATATATATATATATATTGTATATATATAATTTTCTTATTAATTTTTTATTATTATTTAAAAAGCTTTTTTGGAGAAATTATATTTTGGAGAAATGAAATTAATTTAATCCAATAAGTACTTACATTTCTGACACAAGGGGGAACTAGCACTGCTGTTTCAAAATATTGTCTGATTTATTGGACTAGCCTACTGGTCTGTACATATTGTAACTCAAGTTTGTCTTTTTCAAAGGGAACTGAGATTTCAGTCCTAACTTTGAAGAGCATAACCCTTGTGTCTGTTCATTAAAGCATGTCTCACTCAGAGCTGTCAGGACAGCCAAATGATGTAAGGACGTCCTTTTCCACCATCATCCCATCTAAATCAAAAGCATGAATGGTTTCATCTAACAAATTGAGCTTTTGTTGAGTTAAGGTCACCTCATCCTTTTAAGAGTGATTGCGGGACTATATATTTTGCGAGAAGAGGACAATGAAGAGTATATATGTGTACGGTTGTGTAGCACTGGATATTAAACAAATGGATTTTATTTTATCTCATTTTAAGTTGAACATCTACAAAAGAATCCAAGTTTATTAAAGTTTTTTTTCTATTTGAAGAGATTAAATGGCCATTTCATTTATCATGGGACACTTGAAAGTCACCTGTTGCAGAACTGATCTCATAGTCTGACATATCCTGTTAACAGATCCTTATGAATATAAACATACACCTCTTATAAACTATTTCTGTATATATTCAGATCACCTAAATAGATTTGTTTCAGCAAATGAAGACACAAAATGTTGTGTAAATATGTGCCTGAAAGCTTCATAAATAAACAGTCTAGCCAATTAATTCTGAGAAGAGTGGGACAGATTTAGTGTTTTCAAGTGTAACAGTCATCTGTGGGTCAAATCATAGAGTGGCAAGAGGGTGAGTTTTTACTCACTCACATGCCAATTTTCAGAAGCCCTTGAAAGTCCAAACCAGGTAGGTGTTATAAATTCAGAGATGCACCACTCATTCATTTTGCCTACCAACAAATCCCCTCCACAAAACACAATGCAGGGTCAAAAGATATCAGATCAAATCTGATAGTCAGATAAGAGGCTGAGATATTTAAGGCAGCACAAACAACAACAATCAGCAAACTTAACACACAGGAAAGTTTTCAGCAATTGAACATGCTTTACAATCATCTTGATGCCAACTTTTGACTTATAACAATATTTTCTATTAGTAATTCTATTAACGTTTTTTTTTTTTTAGTGCATAAAAACAAATAGCAAATAGGAGGAGTCGGTAATTTAACCTAATCTTTCAGATGTCATCACACAAGATCTACACTCTAACTTTAAGACAGAAATGACTGGACTTTGGATGCCCTGATTAATCCCCACCAAAGACAAATAGAAAAAGGATGGGTATAAAGGATACATAGGCCAACAGATGTTGGGTCCTGTGTCGCTGTAAGCAGCTTCATGAGGTCTACACCAGTCTTGAAGAGAAGATTGAAGATTGAAGATTTTCTATAAAAAAAAATAAAAAAAAAAAAAGTAATTGGGAAGGAATGGATAGACAGCACAAGGATACAAGGAGTTATTTAATTTTTAATTTCAAAATCTAAGGATTTTATTTTAATTACAAAAGGATGTCTAATTTGTCATATTAACCTCAAGAAATATAATCTGTTAAAAAAGGGTGCACTAAAACCACTAAAAGGGCTGATTTGAAATAATGAAATACCACATATTTTTGTTTATTTTAAAATATCATTTTCATAACCACTCTGCTTATATTAATCGTACTTGCTTGGATATTTTCATTCACATGAAACCCTGTAAACTCGCGTTTACCATGGCAACGTGTTTGTGTCATTTCTGCAGAAATGAAGAAGGTATGGAGACCGTCTTTACTTGGATGGCATCATAGTTGGACGGCACTCCGTCGAGTCAATAGACGCCCTCCCCCTGCCATAGATTTGCTCTGTAATTCATACGGGTAGACTGCCTCTACTCATAAGCGTCTGACCCTACCTCCCGTCAAACTAAGTCGCTCTTTCGTCTCCCACTTAGCTGTGACAGCCAGCCTCCAATGTGCTCAGTCAGTGGCTGTCGAGAGCGGTCGTTATTGCACCTGCTTCGGTAGTGGTCGTTGGGTAGCATCCATCCGGTACGCGCGAGAAGACCCTGTGAGAGACTAAACTTTAAAGATCCGAAGAGATCATTTAACGTCATGGACGTAAGGCTGCATCTGAAGCAAATTGCTTTTCTGTGTTTTATCAGCCTGCTTCTGACGCCTTGTGGATTAGCCTGTGGTCCCGGTAGAGGTTATGGAAAACGAAGACACCCAAAGAAATTAACCCCGTTGGCTTACAAGCAATTCATTCCCAACGTTGCCGAGAAAACGCTCGGGGCCAGCGGCAAATACGAAGGCAAAATCACAAGGACTTCAGAGAGATTTAAAGAGCTGATTCCGAATTATAATCCCGATATCATCTTTAAAGACGAGGAAAACACAAACGCTGACAGACTGATGACCAAGGTATGGACCCATGCGTGCGTAATTGCCCAGACTTACACACTTTTAAATAATGGATGCCCATGTTTGCTGTAAAAGGTTTTTGAGTTTCCTATGGTTTTTGGGAGATTAATAAAAAAAAAATAGTGATGTTGCTTTATTGGTACTTTAGATCAGTGTATTGGTTTTGGGGTTCTTTAACGCGCCAGTACAGCACATTTTTTAAATAAACAGAAAATAAAGTTATTGATGTAACTCAAATAAAATCTCATATTGCATTAAGCTGTAAAAATTTGTGACGGGACTTTGTTTCCAGGTACTTTGGAGACACTGACAGCGCGCGGTAAAACTAAAACTATAACTGTTGGAAATATGGCACTGCAGTGCATATATAAAATATTTTATCAAACAGCTGAGCTATAGTGATATCCTTAATGTGACCATTTGCATACTTTACATGGAACGTGTGAGCTATATTTTTGTATTTTGACTGTTCAGTATTCATAATATTCCGTTTAATTTAAATCAAAATGACCATTCAGGGCTCATTCGGATTTCATTGCTTTGCCATTAGTGCAAAATTGGCACCGTTGGATAATTTAGAGTTAGTGGTTGAAAGCATGTGCTGATCATAAGTTTTTTCTTTTCTCCAAACAGACCTTTGACAGTTAATAACATAATTAAATACACGAAACACCCCGCCTCCTCACATCGTAAGCATTGCGTAATATGTATTATTTTCTGGTGCGCCCTATCAGTTAATGCGTTTCCTCAAGATCACATCTGCGATTCTTTGTGTGAATAGATCTCATGACCTGCTTTTATTGTGTACTTAATGGAAAATGTGGGTCACAAGTGATCTTTGCCACTGATTTTGCGCGTCTAGTACTGGATATTACCGGCTCCCGTGGTGAGCGCGCTTATTCCAATCAGCTGCTCGACTGCTTTCTCTGATGACAATGCTTTAATAAGAGAATAATTTGTAGCCAAATTACAGTGCACGTTTCCCTGACAATGTCCAGCAAAAAAAAATTAAGCAACTTGCCCTTGTATAGTAAAATAATAACGCATGTTCACAGTGCCATAGAAGATACTGACATTTAATTAAAGCAACATCAGCGAATCATTGGTGGTGGTAACGTCTCTGTAATTGATTGCTGCCGCACAGGCTGAGAGAAAGAACTTGAATTTTCAGCTCTATTTACTCCTCTCGGTTATCGATCGGTCGGTCTGGAGTCTGCGCTTTTGACCTGTGGCAACAAACGATTTCCCCAGCACACACATCTTTTAAGCACAAACTCAGACCGACAATGTGCTTAGTGATGTATATGTATAACTCCGTATTGTTATACTGCCGTAAGGATCAATCTGATTAATGATGACATCTAAGATGACAATTCAGGTATAGGCCTATATTCAGCATTATGCAAGCAAATGTGAAGAAAAAAAGAAACAGAAACAATATAAACGTCACGTTAACAGTAGTTTGCTGATATGAATGCAGATACTCCAACTTTTGTTGCAGAAATTAGGCTACTTGGAGAGGAGGACCGACAGACCTTTTTGCGCATGCTCTTTTAATATCTAAACATTCAGTAAATCTTCCACACTTTAAAAGGAAGGTCTGTGTTGTAAATACTGACAACCTGTCTTTCACTCATCCAGCGGTGTAAGGACAAGTTAAATTCGTTGGCGATATCCGTCATGAACCAGTGGCCAGGTGTGAAACTGCGCGTCACTGAAGGCTGGGATGAGGATGGTCACCATTTCGAAGAATCTTTGCACTACGAGGGACGGGCGGTGGACATAACTACCTCAGACAGGGATAAAAGCAAGTATGGGATGCTATCTAGACTTGCAGTGGAGGCAGGATTCGACTGGGTCTATTACGAATCCAAAGCCCATATACACTGCTCTGTCAAAGCAGGTGAGCGCAATGTCATCACTATAACTGATATGCATTCACCATACAGCTTATGCGATAATTTAGATGCATAGCTTAGATATTTGTTTCTATGTATGTGTTAATGTTTAGCCTCTTTGAAAAACATATCCAAAAAAGTCTGCAAATAGCTTACATTGTGAAAAGACTGGCCTACTGATGGTTTTCAAATTGCCAAATTGGAGAACCTCTTGGCACCCTTTGTCACCTCACACATCCTATCAAGAAAATTAATATTTCAGGTGCCTCAAAACCTTTTGTTTTGACAGTCTCTAGAGTTATTTGGGATCTTATGTCAAGACTCCAAATGGTGCCTCATGCATCTTTTCATTTTTTAATAGTAGGCCTATGCTATCAAGGGAATAATCTGTGGATATGGAAACGGAAAACAACTAGTGTTAACACTAAACATTTTTTACCAAAAGCAGCTGAAATAGTAACTGAAATCTAATGACAAACCATTACAAGAAGTGTTAAATGCGACAAATTAATTATGTGCGCAAAAGGCCAACTGGCACGTTGGGATCTCTGCACCTGTGCAAACAGTTATACAAAACTAAAGGGATCAGGGAAAAGCAAAGTCTGTAGGCTCAATTTAAATGACAATGTCTGATCAGTTTGTGTTAATTCAGGAGCCAGAATGGCCAGACAAGCGTTTCAACACTTGCTTCTTTACAGTCTCTACACGAGTTTGGATCATTTCCATGTCAGCACCATCATGTTAAAACCTGTGTCAATGCATCGATTTTTGCAGAGTGCTTTATAAATATCCGCCTAAGTTGTCTATCTTCGCTTCTATCTCAGAAAATTCAGTCGCTGCTAAATCAGGGGGATGCTTTCCTGGATCTGGCACGGTGACACTCGCAGACGGGAGGAGGAAACACATCAAAGATCTTAAAGTGGGCGACCGGGTTTTAACAGCGGACGAGGAGGGAAATGTCTTATTAAGTGACTTCATTATGTTCATGGACCACGATCCGATAACGAGAAGGCAATTCATCGTCATCGAGACGTCAGAGCCTTTTACAAAGCTCACCCTCACAGCCGCGCACCTCGTCTTCGTTGGAAACGCCTCAGCTATTTCTGGGACAACAGCCACCTTTGCCAGCAACGTGAAGCCTGGAGATACGGTTTTAGTGTCGGAAGGTACAGGCGAGAGCCTCAAGAGCGTTACAGTGAAGAGGATTTACACTGAAGAGCACGAGGGCTCTTACGCGCCAGTCACCGCTCACGGAACCATAATAGTGGATCGGGTGCTGGCTTCGTGTTACGCGGTTATTGAGAGCCATAAATGGGCGCACTGGGCTTTTGCACCGGTCAGGTTAAGTCACAAGCTGATGACGTGGCTTTTCCCGGCTCGTGATTCAAACGTCACGTTTCAGGAGGACGGCATCCACTGGTACTCACATATGCTGTTACACATCGGCTCTTGGCTGCTGGACAGAGACTCTTTCCATCCACTCGGGATTTCACACTTAAGTTGAGACTGCAGCTACAGTATCACTCTGTGGGCATCAGACTCAAACGTATCTTTATTTTCTGTAAGAAAAGCCTTAAAGTGTTCATTGAATAATTTATTTGTATTGGATCATCTGTCTCTGGAAACGTACCACACACCGATTCAAGCATGATGTGACCGTTTTTGCGCATTTTTGTGAGATTATACGAAATAAGAGAAAGCATTGAATTTACAGGGCTGTACAGTGTGCAACCGACTGATCTATTTTATTGGATAAGCATAGGATGGCGCTCAAAAATTATATTTTTATACACAGATTTGTATATTAGATTTTTGACGGATCTAAAGGTATTTCCAGAATCATATTTCGTTATTTGAAATAGTGCAAAGTTCAATTTATTTAAACAGTTGGGATGTATCAACGAACTGTTCATGTCATTATGTCAAATGTCATTGTTTTGACCACTGTTTCAACGTTTGTGTATTCACTACACTAACACTTTTTGTTTAAATGTACATTTCTTGACAAAAGTACTCAAAATAAATTCATGGTACGCATTGTGCAAATTATTCGATGACCTTAAAGGAAACATTTTGTTATTCACGTGGATTGCGGTCCACTTCTTTCACTTGGACTAACTTATAGGCTCATCTAACTTTACTGAATCGCTTGTATAGGCTACACTGCTTATTAAAATAAAGAGACCCTCCCCCAAGCTCTCCATAAATTGCTCTCGCGTAAATGAAGCTAGAAATAGCAAAGACCTAGATAACAAAATATCTAATTGAATACTACAAGTCCATAAATGCTGTGTACATCATGTGAGACACATAGCTTATTTGTTAGCATGAACATTTGGCCTCGACCCTTGGAATTTTCTTTAGTAAGCTCTCTCAGTTTTCGACTTTCGACGAAATGTATTATTAAATGTCTATTCATAAAGTAAAAACCCTGATCACCAATTTCAAAGCGTTTGCATTCCCGTTCTGATAACCAATACTTTATGGCACACAATAACATAAATCTGATATCACAACAAAATGCCTTTTATGTTTGATGATGCTTTTAATATAGCCTATCTACTGTATTATGCTTATGGAGCAAGAGTATCTCACACAGCTGATGTCGTGCGACATCTACTGGCTTTTTACGGCTCTGTCACACTGTGTGATCCAGGTTTGCTTATGATGTGATTTTTTTTCTAAAATCCTATAAAAACAGTAAAAGGTTATCCTTCGTTTTAAAATGCTTAGAATTTAAATGTTTTTTTATATATATATTTTAAAATAATCCTGTCAACATGAAGTATATATAGTTAGATCGTTACATTGACTTAATCACTATATTAAAAGCAGCTTGCTTTTCAAATAGTAGAAACAGAACCCTGTACAAGTACATTCAAGTTAATTAAACTGTTCTTTCCTATGTAACCTTTGACATGATTGTTAGTGCATTCCCGTGGCAGTTGGTCTAACAGATGTTAAGGGAGCACCAAATATAAAAATCAATAATTTTGTAGTCTCTCGGTAGTCAAATCAAGCTCTACAAGCTCAACATGAGCAAAACGTATTCCTGAAAGACCTGAGCAGTCTTGGAAAAAAATATGTTTAATGTAGAAAATAGCTACAATTAGGTCTTACTGAAGAAAGAAACGCCAGAGTTTTAACTGCAAGTATTGGTAAAGTACTGATGTGGATGATTCAAAGGCCATTCAACTCATTCTACAAGAGCTTATGTAGAGATGTAGAAAGGCCCATTCACGTAAAGCTCTAAAATAATTGAAAGCAATGAAGCTCAACTTTGGCACAAGTTCAAGCAGTGACTAGCTCAATAACACTGCCCACCTGAGTCAGTTAATCCATCAGACTTCAATCAGACACCAGGCACAAAACCTGTGATGAATGATGCAGACAGGCCGGGAGATACACTGGTATGCTGATCTTTTTCCCCTCAACATTTTACTCAAACACAACATTGGTGGTGGTGGTGGGGAGGGGGACTCAAATTGCTTAATGAGAAAAGTAAGTAACATTTAGAGAGTGTTGCGACAAGGATTGAAATTCCACTCACATTCTGCTTTTGAGGAGGGAGCGGTGTTGACTCTGTGTGGTTGAGACTTGCTGGAAGACACAAAAGGAGCTGCGTGGAGACAGAGGGATGACCTTGGGCCCGGCCCAGGTACAAAAGCACTGCTAAAGGAACATTCCAGGGGACCAGGAAAACAAACTAGCCCCTAATCCTCTCTCTATCCCACAGTCTGCCGGATTAGAGCAGGGCCACTCTCTGCAAATGTTGACATTCCCAAACACAAGACGTTAGCGTCTTGGAAAAGATTTCAGAATGAAACGTCTGTTGCAAGCAAAAGACCAAGCACAATAGGCGAGGCGGTCTTGTTGTATCTAAGAAGCAGTGAACCACATATTCTTTCAGTGGTCTGTGTGATTTTAGATGGAAGGTTTTTTTTGGGGGGGGGAAGTTAAATCAACATCTCCATCAGTGTTTGAAAACATAACTGTTTGAATTGGTTAAAAATTACTTAAAAATTTGGATTAAACAAGAATTCATAGCTTTTTCAAAGCACAATCAATAAAATAAAGTATATGATTTTAAATTAAAACACAAAGCTTATGAATCATGACTATTAAAAATCCAAACTAAATATTAACAGCCTTCTTAAATTTCAACTTTAACATTTCAAACTTTTTGCAATTAATTTTTTTTTTTTTAAAAAGTCCAATTTATTAATTAACCGAAAAATATCAAGCAAATTGGCCACTAGATGGTGCTGGACATCTGCACGAGTAAAACTTGTTGCCTAGGCAGACTTTTGTCAGAAAGATGAGGGAAACGTTTCATATTCAAAGTAAGTCGGTGAGTGATTGTGTCAAATGCAGTGCTTTACCTAATCATGTGGGGGGCATAGAAAACATTACTGCTTAAAGGGATAGTTTACCCAAAAGTGAAAATTCTCTCATCATTTACTCACCCAAGTTGTTCTAAGAATGTATGAATTTCTTTCATCACAAACACACACACAAGATTTTTTGAAGAATGTGTAACTATATCTATTTTTTTTATTATATCACTATATTTACCTTACTGTTACTTTCGGTCTAACCTAAGATGAACCAAATAAACGCAAAAAAAAGAAAAAAAAAAAAGAACAACAACATGGGTAACTGAACAGTTGATGGTCCCCATTGACTTCCATAGTATTTTTTCCTGCTATGGAAGTCAATGGAGACAACAAATGTTCGGTTACCCACATTCTTCAAAATCTCTTATTTTGTGCTCAGCAGAACAAAGAAATTCATGCAGGTTTGTAACAACTTGAGGGTGAGTGAAAAATCTAAGAATTTTAAATTTTGGGTGAACTACACCTTTAATGCTTATTAAAACATTACTGGCAGTTGTCAACAGGCTATAATTAATCATCATGATGCCACCTTTGTTTTTATAGGTCATTTTTATCTGCACATTCCACAGAGACAAAACTCAACTAAAACTGAAATACATTTATGGTAAATAATAAACCAATATGAGTGACTGTATAAAAGTGACTCAAAATAAAGTATCAATATATCAAAGAACATACAAATTGAAGGGTTTCTTGCTAAATAACATGAACAGCCACGCAGGAACATGCAAGCAGTGTAGGTATTTAATGGAAACCAACCAGCAAAATGCCAAACCACTGTCTTCAACAATCCCAAAAAAGGCAAATATTGCATCATAACCAAAAACGTTGCCAAACCTGTGAGAACACTGAACATTTTCTACTCAGCATGTTGTTGGATAAGGCTTGATTTCCAAGAAGTTCAGTGGTTCAGTCTTACTATGAAGTTGACATGGGTTTGAGCAGTAACAGACTCTGTTCTCAGGCCGGAACTGAAGGGTCTATAACAGCCGAGACAAAAAGAGAAAAAAGAGTGCTTAAGCATCATGGTATATGTACCCAATAACACATAAACAAATATGAATGAAACAGGAACATGCTGGGAAACTATGGCGTCTACTTACATGAAAGCGCTGCGTTGGTTTCCCCTGACAGCCACCTGTGTCAAAAGAAGGTTATAAAGGTCAGATCAAAGGTATGACCCCTGAGGGACACTCATTAAAAAGTAATGATGCCGGGCTGGCGCCCATTATCACGTTCCAGTAGCGTTCTCGGTCCATTTTTATAGGGTGACAGTGGGCCTGCTGCCTGTCAGGGTCAGCGGTGTTTTTGTAATGCTTGTGCCATCATAAAACCACCAGCTCATTAGAGGCCACTGAGAAGCAATGTTGCATGTAATAACCGCTCGCTTTAACATTCCAGGTAGCTGTTTGGTCACTGCAGGCCGCTGTGGGTGGTATAGATCCTAACGTTTAGCAAATACTTGGAAATGACTTGAGTAGATCCCATCCTGTCACCACGGATGTTGTTAAATGAATCCCACACTGACTGTTTCATTGATCATCTACAGTGAATTCAATCAAGTGAATGCTAAAAATATAGGCTACTCCAAAACCCAAAACAAAGGAGAATGAATGCAAAGCTCCGTTCAAAAGTTTAGGCTCATTAATTATATCTGTTAAAGAAATTAATACTTTTATTCAGCAAGGATGCATAAATTTGATTAAAAGTGACATTAGCCATTTATATTAATACAAAAGAGTTCTATTTCAAATAAATGCTAATGCTATTAATGCTAAGTATTAAATTCTATTAATCAAAGAATCCTGAAAAAAGTAACATGATTTCCAC
The DNA here is from genome assembly GCA_027422415.1 of Schizothorax lantsangensis. Taxonomy (NCBI): domain Eukaryota; kingdom Metazoa; phylum Chordata; class Actinopteri; order Cypriniformes; family Cyprinidae; genus Schizothorax; species Schizothorax lantsangensis. Next base: position 22,461,715 of record CM049845.1, on the reverse strand, counting down.
AAAAATATTAAGCAGCACAACTGTCTTCAACATTGATAATATGAAGAAATATTACTTGAGCACCAAATTAGCATATTAAAATAATTTGATCATGCCATCCCAAGAGCACATTAGAAAATATATTTTAATTAATATATTATTAATATATAATAAAATGTATTAAAACAGAAAAGTTATTTTAAACTGTAACATTTCACAATATTACTGTTTTTACAGAATTTTTGATCGAACAGACTTTTAAAAGAAATCTTAGTGACCCCAAATTTCTGAACAGTGGTGTATGTTTTGCTGTACCTTTGGTAAAAAATGTCTAAAAAAAACAAAAAAATATATATTTTTAATAAAAATGTGTATATGAATTATACCACATACTGGATATACATGGTAATTTAAATCATATTAGATGTTACCTTTTGATTGGAGAGAAAGTGTTTCAAAAGTGCCATTTTCAAATGTCTATCACTTCCTTTAATATAGTTTGTCAGAAATATCTTTAAAATTGAATTATGATTAATTTAAACTCTAAAAGAAGGTTTTACAATAAGAATTTAAACGGAATACAAATACTGTTTTTGACCAGGTTCAAAACTAACATAAAAATGGCATAATTATTTGTTTTAAATTAATCCACCAAATATCCACATCCATAAAACTTACAGCATAGCAAACTGTCCCTCTTGACCTTTCTGTATTCAGCTTTACCTAGAGCTCAACAAGTCGACAAAGGCTGCCCTCTAGTGGACCTTTATACAATTATAACCTTACTCAGCCTTGGGAAGTGCATGTTCAGATTTAAAAGATATGCCTTCATATCTCACCAAGACTATTCCACTCACAAATGATGAGACAAGCGAAAAGAGCGTTAAGAACACAAATCCTGGTAATAATAGGATTAACATCTTATGCAATAATAACACAATGATAATAAGTGATAATGTAATTTCTACTTTTCTTCAAAACTAATTTCATTATCGTTGTTTTGTTATTACACTGTTATTACATTAGCCAATTAGCATATCAGCTAACCAAATATAATGCACTGTGACAGCCACAGGAAAAAGGGCTAAATTGTTTAATCTGGAAGAATGAAAACACACCCACTCACACACACTGAGCAAAACACATAAAAAGCTGTGATTCAGACGACTGCCGTGCAAGCGTTGCTCAAGGCAATGCTATGATACCTCTGTGTCAGCGAGTGAACAATCACCTCTCACTCTCTGTGCAGTAATGCACAACATGACAGCCGAACGCCTCTCAACCCCGTCAAGCCTTTAGATCCGCGCACACCAGGGATAGAGTCATACTGTGCAGACAGGCACATCAACAGACCAGGCAACAGCAGGTGATTGGCTGCAGTCAGGATGGGGAACTATGGGGGAATACTTCATCCTCAGAGCTTCCTACTTCCTGCTCAGCCATCTGAGAGGCTTGTGCATTACAAGTAATTACATATCAATGCCAAAAATGCACTCTGTGGCATGCTCTCAAAACAGATAAAGTAGACGTCAGTAATGAAAACTAGAAGAGAAGATGCCACATACTGTTAGGTCAAACATGATTAACTTCCTTTCTAAAAATGTATTATTGTTTCTTTCAGATAGTGTTTTTGTGTCTCTCTATTTACGTTAGTCTCACTTGTGGCCACATTTCTCACCTCAATTTTGAGTCAATACAACAAAGATAAATAAGTAAACGGAGCAAAAATTATTAAAAACGTGTATTATATATATTAAAGTGAAATTACTGAACCACTGAACTACACTGTACTGAACTACACATGAGAGTCTGAGAGAAAAAAAAAAAGCTCATTTTAGAAGAAAATCTCAGATGGCACTTAGAGCAATTGAATCTATGAATCTATCTATCTATATATATATACTAGTGCTGTCAAACGATTAATCGCATCCAAAATAATTTTTTTGTTTATATAATGTGTGCACTGTGTATATTAATTATGTTTATATATAAATACAAACACATGCATGTATATATTTAAGAAAAATATGTTACGTTTATATATTAAATATATTTATATATGATATAATTTATATGAATATAGAAATATATACATGTAAATATTTTCAAAATATATGCTGTATGTGTCTATATATATATATATATATATATATATAGATATAGAGAGAGAGAGAGAGAGAGAGAGAGAGAGAGAGAGAGTACATACACATATATTGTGTAATCAAAAACTTTTATTTTGAATGTGATTAATCGCGATTAATCGTTTGACAGCACTAATATATACATACATATAAAACAATATACAACAAACAACTCCTATTTTAAATAAATGCTTTTCTTTTGAACTTTCTATTCATGAAAGAATCCTGAAGACAATGTATCACAGTTTCCACAATAATATTAAGCAGCACAACTGTTTTTAACACTAAAAAGAACATTTTCTTGAGCAGTAAGTAAGCAAATTAGAATGATTTCTGAAGGATCATGACACTACGGATGCTGAAAGCTCAGTATCACCATTAAGCATTAGAAACTTACTAAAACACTATGTTATTAAACTACTACTAACCCATAGAGCACACTGTACTTGTATTCCTCACAGCCTCATTTTCATTTCTGTCAAAAATTATACATGGCACCTGCCCAGACTACTGCCTAATGTTAACAAACTGAAACTACAGTTTTACCAAATTACATAAAGTAAGGTAGACGGAAGAGCATTTATATCCAGCGGCCATACTGTACTTTTGATGACATCACCGGAACCATTTTAGAAGATACATCAAACAATGAGAAATCGAAGATGTTTCCAAGGAGACAAACACCAAAGGCAGAAGAATGCAGTGCCAATCTTATGAAACTGCCTGCTCGTTTTATTTCAAACGTCTGCACCAGGACAGCGTGCCATTAACCGCACTAACTTTCACAAAGGGGTTAAGCTGTTTCACAGTAAATTGCACTGATCGTATCAGCTTTCCAGGGAGAGTAGACGGGCCTGACAGTGAGTGGTGGAGCTGGGAGGGGAGCGGGGATTTGACCTACCTGAATGGGTCTTACTGACATCAGCAGGTTTTTCAGATGGACCCCAGCGGTTGATGAAGAAAGCCCTTCAACTGACACCAGGTCTGCAGCCTTGCCCATTCTCTCCCCCCTCTTCCTGCTCTACTGCTCGTCTGTTTGCCTGGCACCAAGTGGGCACTGCCCATCTGGCCCTCTCCGACTATACCTCACCCCTGAACAACAACCTGCAGTGAGCGCCAGGCGCATGCCGAGACGACCAATTTAGTTTGCCCTTCTGGCGTCTGCTGATGTTTCAATACGGACGAGATGCCGCAATGTTTTTTGACTCTATTGACTAACAAAAGAATAGACCTTTGTGAGGATAGACGCCATATTTAATTTTATTCTAATGGAAACAAGGCTGTAAGGGATGGACATACAGTCTGGTCAATGGATCTTACAGACCTTAAGGTCTTTGCACACTAAGTCCAAAATTCTCATCTGAAATTTTCACACATTAAAAAATAAATACGACCTCACGTTGTGTCAATCACGTTTACACACTGCCTCCGAAACTTTCATCCATCCAAAAAAAAAATTCAGACCAGGTTCGATTTTCTGCGTTTTCGCATCCGCACCAAGCATTTTGATAGGAAAGGATGACGAATACGAAAAAAACAAACAAATGAAAAAATGCATATGAAAATTTCAGACTCAGTGTGCAAGGACCTTTAATCAGAGTAGAATTCTACGCTGATGAAAATATAGTTAGAAGAGATAGATTTTCAATCTTCATAATGAGATACGCTGTATCTAGAACACATTTTCAAAACACATTTTTTTTATTCGTTAGCTGAACATTTGGTAACAGTATAATCCATGAACACACAATCCAAAAAACCTTCAATACCATCAAGTTAAATATGGCATCTTCCCAGACCAAAGATGCAGTCACATTTACCACTGCTTGGCAAAATTTCGTTGGCGACACAGTAATTTCAATAAGAATCCATGCAATCAGGAGTTTCGCATGAGAGTGAAAAAGTTCCCCAAACAGATTTCTCTCATGTTCAAGTTGATCACGAAAATTTGATGCATTGACCACCAGAATGCTTGGTTGGACAGTGACTTATGGACTTCATAATTTGCTACACTACTGAAAATGTACCTTTTTGTTGCCCATGAAATATCACTGAAATGTAGTTGATGTGAGATTTAAACTCCCAGACATGCAATTAACAAGTTCCATAGGAACTAGTGAACAGGAATATGGACAATAAGTTATAAGGATTAAAGAATATAGTGGAGTACTCGCCCACATTCACAACATGATAAGGACAGAGACACAATTACCTCATCCTGGGGCTGGTTTGGGCCGGATCCCCTTCCCTGTTTGGGACAGTTTAACTTGAGACTGTGTTGCAGAAATGAAGGTGGCGATGAATCAGGCATTTTGAAAGTGACAATTCTGGGCTTCGTTTTAGTCGCTGCGTTAGTCTCTTTGCTCATCTGTGGTGTGAGATCACAACTCACACTCTGTAGCAAAAACAAAACAAAAAAACAGCAACAACAACAAAAACAGGGATGTTAAAAAAAGGAAAGGAACAGTTATAACTTAAGTCTTGATTCACTAGTATAGTATGGAAAAAAATACTATGGAAGTCAATGGCTTCCAGCAAGTGTTTGGTTCAAAATATCTTCTTTTGTTTTCTGGTTTGGAGCGACATGAGAGTGAGTAAATGATGTCAACATTTTCATTTTTGGGCAGACTATCCCTTTAATATTAATATTTTTCCCTCTTATTAAGTTCTTTTCTATCCCCAATGGTGGCATGCAGGTCTAAGGATGGACTGGAGCTCTCAGTGTATTTTTAGTCCACTTCCATGTGTCTTGCTGACCTTCCCATGCTGCATCTACCTTCCTGTTGTCCTGCCGAGAGTGTCCCACCTCCCACATCAGAGCTTAATGAGCATAAACAAATCAGGAGTCCCCGTGACTCTCTCTGCTTCAAGTTCCGCACCTCTCTCGGCTGGCTGGGGCTCAATGTCACACCTGACCACTACACTGCTGTGAAAGCAGTGGGCATCCCCAGGCCTACAGTCAAAACAACTGGCCTACAGTGATGTACAACAATGGCACTCCCACAGACTATGTTAGGATGTTAGACAACATCACAACATTTCCTGCAGGAGAACAGACCTGAACATAATTGATTTTCCCCACATGGTCTATGGGACAGTCTGTGTTGTATGTATTAGGATTAGAGTTGTCAACACAATGCAATTATTTATTATTTAACACAAAACAAAAACACAATAAAAAAATGCTAATAATTCAAGATTCAAGTAAAGTTACACATTCATGTTTTCGCTAGACCACAGTAAACTACTACTACTTCCAAACAACACCTGAGAGCAGCGGATACAGAATGTGCCAAGAGCTGTTTACAACGGACACATTAAAACATAGATAGAGTGCAACAGAAAGGTCTTGAGAGCTGAATCATTTTTAACTATTAACTTCAACTTCCAGTATAATATAATGTTTTTGAAGTTGTTTATTTGGGGGGCAAATCTTTGTTTCCTCTGCAAATATTGATACATGTGATTAATTTGATTACTTAATCGGCATCTCATGCAAATAATTTGATTACAAAATTGTACCTATTTGACATCCTTAATTAATACAATACCATTCTATATTTTGCTGTCAGTCAGCAACATTATTTGTGCTTTTGAAAATCTTTTATGCCCACCAAGGTGAGTAAAAACAGTAATATTGTGAATTTTAATATTTCAATAAGTAATTTTTTCCTGTGATGGCAAAGATTAATTTTCAGCAGCAATTACTCCAGTCTTCCGTGTCACATGATCCTTCAGAAATCATTCTAATATGCTCATTTGGAGCTGAAGAAACATTTCTAATTATTATCAATGTTGAACAGTTGTGCTGCTTAATGTTTTTGTGGAAACTGTGGAATACATTTTTGTGTTTATGGAATACTTTGTTGAGCATTTATTTGAAACAGTAACCTTTTGCAACATTATAAAATGTCTTTACTGTGTCACTTTTGAGCAATTTAATGTCTCCTTGTTGAATAAAAGTAAAAATAAAAAAAACTTTCTAGTCAAAATCTTCACTTTACATTCATTTAGCTGCTTTGGGTGGGATGAATTAACCGATGAAACCTCTTAAGTATGAAGTTCTATTGTATGGAGGTTTAAATTCAATTTGGTTTACTGCTCTGGAAACACCTGTTTTGATGCATTAAGTGTGAATGTGTCTTTAGACTATAAACATGTCCCAAGGACATCCAAAATCAAAGCATCACGATCTGATGCAGTGAAACAGTGCTATCTGTATTCTGCTGCTCTCAGCACAGTGTAAAGTGATTAATCCCCCTCCATAGAAATCACAGCCCTCCATTACACCAATCACACACTAAGCAGTATTATCCCGGGGTGACAACACTTGACAAATTCCCCGCTCGCCCTCACTCCTGCTTTGTGTTCCCTGTTGGCACGCCTGCTATTATTCCTGATGAAAAATTAATTTCCCTTATCTGTGGCTAAGCTCTTCAATCCAAATCCGCCATACTAGCAACTCTCTATTTACAGGTATTAAGAGAACGTGCCCACACACACATTCTTGCCTGCAAACACACACCAAAGATTAATTGCACGTCTTCAGGGGGTGACATCCAATTCTGAATACCTGAAAGATACTTGATACTTGAGAGAGGGAGAGAGATAACATTGTCAGCGCGGATGAGACTGACAGCGGAACAATGTCCCTGGGTAGCTTCTTGCTGATCTGTCTTTCAGTAGGCCCGCACCACTCTGTCAAATGCAACCTCATCGATTCGGCTGTCTGCAGACATTTCTCTGCAGACACCACCACAACCTCTATTAAGACTGACACCCTGTTATCTTCATCGGCCCGCAAAGCTTGCGTGCCTCTCATCTCAGGACGGGTTATGGAGAGGAAAGAAGGGAGAGAATGGGCGGCTACACAGGAAAGACAAGCGATGAAAGGAGAATGTTGTGTGATGCTGCATGGGGAAGATGGAATTCATATATGGGGGTGAATTATGGGCTTGTTTTGAAAGGAGAAATCATAGAAAGGAAATCTTTTACCTCTATATCTAATCATGTACATATTGCTCTCACTTATATATGCAATACTATATGTACTGTACATGCAATCTATATTGTGGAAACAGCACCAATAGGCAATATGTTGTAGAGATAAAAAAATATGCCAGAGGTAACATGAAATAGATTTTCAAAAAATAGTGATCGATCTATTGTTTGTCTGACCAATAGAAGAGGAGGATATTATATTATATTATACATTAATAGAATTGTATTTATTAATTCAGTTTGGAATATTACGTATTTCATTAAATCACCCCAATGTTTATTTTTGCATTTTAAAGTGTTGTTTGCAAAAATTATTAATTTTAATAATTAACTTTAAATAACAGCCATTCATGCTTACATTATAGAAATCCTTGACACATAGCAATAAGCTAAATAATTATATTAATAATATGAATTATGAATACTTTATATTTTTATAATAATAATAATGCTACAATAGTTGTAGCAATAATAATATTATTACAAAAATTTGCATTATGAATGTTTGAATAATAATAACAATAATAATAAATTATTATTAGAACATTTAATGCATTTGTTATAGTTTAATGCTTGTTTAGTTGGTAACACTTTACAATGTGTCATTTGTTAACATTAGCTAATGTATTAACTAACATGAACAAACAATGATGCATTACATTATTTATTAATCTTTGATAATGTTAGTTAATAAAAATAGTCGTTCATTGTTCATGTTAGTTCACAGTGTATTAACTAATGTTAACATACCACAACTTGGGATTTTAATAATGCATTAGTAAATGCTGAACTTAACATTAACTAAGAACAATAAATGTTGTAGAAGTATTGTTCATTCTTAGTTCATGTTTACTAATGTTGTTAACTCAGCGGTTCCCAATCCCAGTCCTCGCTCTGCATATTTTGCATGTCTCTCTTAGTTAACACACCTGATTCAGATAACCAGCTCGTTAGAAGAGAGCTACGTGCATGAACTGTGTTCCGATTGATATGATCCCTACACAGTACTCATTGCTTCCTACTCCCTGAACAGGGGAAATCCTGAAGAAAAAAAAATTCTTCACTTCAGCACATTAATTCATGGATTTGCGCTACGCCGCAGCCTGCAGCGTCTTCACACACAGACGAGTGACATCATATGCCTCTGTAAATAAATGGGCTACAATTTAAATTCACATCTCGCACATTTTAATGCCCTTTGAATGGAACATATATACACTCGCTTCGAACTGGAATCATAGCGGAATACTAATGTTAACTAATGTTAACTAATGAACCTTATTGTAAAGTGTTACCATTTAGTTACTATTGTGTCACTAGTGCAGAAACAAAACAATATTTAAACATTGGTTCTGCACATCAGTTATTGGACACTTCAAAATAAACAGTTTTGTAACAGCCAATAATAAAGCAAATATCTGTAAATCTCAAATCATGTCACACCATGTGTGATTAGTTTTTTGTTGGTAGAGATTTTGACTAATTAATTCATAAATAATAATTATAGCTGGTATTCATGGGAATGACAGTACTTACAACTGGGCTGAGGTGTTTGACCACTCTAATTTTGGTGGGAACAGGCCCGTCAGAAGTTCTCGGCTCACACTTCTTCTTGCGTCCTCGCCAGACTTCATCAATACTGTACTGTTGGTTCATCTGATCAGGGACTTGATCCATTCCCTGTAACACCACCCTGTCTGTGCCCCTCTGATGAGGCTGATTATGCTGCAGCTCTGCTGCACGGCCTGATGGATTCCCTCGTGTCGGTGGAGCTTGTTGCCATGGTGGCTGAAGTGGGGGTACTACAACCTGGTACTGGTGCTGCTGTGAAGGCAAGGGCTGGATTTCTGGAGGGCGCTCCAGGACGAGACAGTGAGGGGGATTATGGAAGGGCTGCTGATGCGTAACCTTCCGAGGGCAAGAGCCCAAGACACATGGCTGTTTCTGTTGATTTTGGTTGTTGTTCCAGTGTCCGGTGGAACTATCAGTTTGGAAGCGCTCCTGCCGCAGATGCTTCTTGTTTGCGGCCCATCTAGATCTCATCCGTTCCTTCTGTTTGATAACCTGCTCCCTCAGTCGCATCTGTTCCTGTAGCCTCTCCATGTAGAACGCCTCCTCTTCACACTGAGGATAACAAAACTGATAATAAACAATTCAATGATATAAATCACAGCAAGCTTGGACATTTATTAGTACGTAATTTGTTTTATAATGAACACATCATTAAAAAGAAAATCACTATAAGTTCTTGTCTTCTATTATTGCTTAAGGCACAGACATCCTGCTAAATATAATTAAAGCTTTTTTTAAATGCAAAAATCCTTGCTGATATCGGCAAATGTCTTCTGTCTGAACATGACTGAAGGAGGAGAATGCAGATAGAAGCCGGACTGATTGATTTTCAGAGCTGGGCTTTGAAACAGCCCTGACAGTGGCTATTGATTTCCTCCTGACTGCATTGTTAGAGGTAATAATTGGTCTAATGAACAGCTTTCACACAGACTGCCTGACCTTGAGCATGGGGTGAAAGGCTCTATTACCACACACTTTCATATCAAAGTCCAGAGAAAATGAGAGAGAGCTGCTACAAAGCCTTCAAACGTATCGACCCAAAAACTGTGAAATGATGCTAAACAGTACAACACAGCTAACATAAAGGTTTTTAATTTAATAAAGTTGTGACTGTCACAGACATCACACTGACCTCTTTGTTGTTTGTCATGTTTAGCAGCTTTGCGGGAAGTTTTTGAGTAGCTGGAGGAGTTTGGGGCTGCACCTTGACCTTCTGACCCACATTTCTTCCCACCATCCCTGGCACTGGTGGAGTTTTGGCAGATATCTTAGACTTGGCACTTGCTGGCTGCCTTGTAGCAATGGGCATCCCCCTGGCAACAGCCATTGGCTTGGCACTCTGCACCATCCTGGCAACAGCTCTTACCAACACAGCAGGTTTCTGAGTGGGATGAAGGCTGTTATTAGAAATGGATACGTGCTGCAGTTGGTAATAAGAGATCATCCATGCTAAGAGGCCACTGAGGCTTGCTGGATTAAAGAAAGTTAAATAAAGTTACATTATTTTACATGTAGTGAAACACTGAGTGAAGAAATGGAAAGAGGATCTTTATCAAAAATTGTTTAAATTCCACCATTCCACAAATTTGAGGTCAGGATGCATAAAAATTATCAAAAGTGGCAGGAAAGACATCTAGAAAGATTTCTATTTCAAATAAACTATGTTCATTTGAACTTTCTATTTATCAAAAATATTCAGAAAAATGTGTCATGGATTCCACAAAGATACTAAGCAGTACAACGGTTTTCAACATTGATAATAATAAGAAATGTACCGTGAACACCAAATCAGCATATAAGAAAGATACAGTCTTCAGTGTCACAAATGATCATGTGACATTGAAGACTGAAGTAATGGCTGCTAAAAATTTAGATTTGCACTCACAGGAATAAATTAATTTACAAATAAAAAAATTATTTTAAATTATAATAATATATCACCATATTACTATTTTTTTATGTATTTTTTTCAAATTGGTGATCATAAGAATATTCTTAAAAAAAAAAAAAAAGACCCCAAACTTTTGAACAGTAGTGTAAATTGCAAGAAAAATAAAAAAAATAGTAAAAATTTTCAAAATCTCAATTTACCAATCTTGATATTTCAATCATCTTAAAAAAAAATCTCAATACATCTAAATAAAAACTAAACTAAAAAGGTTGCACCTTAACCAGTGAAATTCTCTGCCACTCGTGGTGAAGACAGATTGACACTGTGAGTTGCTCTGTGTTTGGTGATTTGAGCAATCAGGAGGGGGCCTGTAAAGAGTTGGCAGCCAGCGATTTTCTTTGATTGACAGGCAGAGGAAGAGTCTAAGTCAAAGGGCATTGTGCTTAATAAAGCAATTCGTACTAGGAAAAGAAAATATCACAAACAAGGTCACCTCCACAACTCAATTGTGTATAAATGTGTAAATATAAATAAAAAAGATAAATAATACTCAGATTATATTAGAAGTGCATGTATAGATCCATTTAAAAAAAGGAAAAGCAAAATCTAATGACCTTGATGGTGAAATAATTCAGCTCAGCCTACTGAAACCAAAGTGGGAACAGACTAATTGCCCAAAACTGCCTTTAAACACTAGAGGGCAGCGTAGCCTGTGGGTCCATCTGTCCATGAGAACAAACTGGCCTACTATAATTCATCCGATTACTACTATGAAGTGCATTGATGTATTTACAGTAGACAGTAAATGTATTTACATGGTATTTTGTTTCTTCTATTTGTGTCAAAAACAGATTTAAACTAACGTTGTCCATATGTGCAACAATGCAATAAGTAACACCAATGTGAACCACTTGACTACAGGTTCAACAAATAAAATAACTTATAAACAGGGCAAATAGGCACTTGTTACTTAATTTGGCAAAGTACACTAAACCTAAAGATAAGGTAAGAGATCTGAAGTGTATTTATGAAAGCAAAATTCCTTGAGCATCAGAAGAGGTTAACAGCATTCATAAGGCACACATTAACCAATCAAATCACAATGGACAGGAGTGGCCATTATGCTACGTCCTTGAATATTACCTGTGCCTGTGGTCCAGAGGGAGCAATAAAGGAGCAGCAAGACTGAGCTGATGGATGTTTCTGGAGAGGCTTTTGCCCACGGTGGGGAGTCCCAGGCTTTGACAGATCCGTGGGCCCCTGCAAAGCTAGACTGGGCCTCCAGGGGTCACTCTCATTTCCTGGAGGCTGAATGGAGCCCATGGGAGTAGGTCCAGCGAGGAGCGGATTAGTGTCCAAGACTGAAGCAGAGTGTTGTTGATCAAACATATGCTGTCCTGGGAACACTGGCTCTTTGAAGGAGGGGTGAAACAAAGACAAAAAAAGAGGGGAAGTGAACATGCGGGTGCCATATTGCCATATTTCCGCTGATCTAATGTGACATCTCTACTTCTGTTTGCACCTTGGGTGTCTGACTGCATACAGCAGGTGCTGAGGATAGAGCAAAGGTCAAAAAGGCAAATGGCCATTTCGGTGTAAATCAAAACATTGTAAATTCATGTATCTAGTTCACATTGGAAGTCTCTTATGCTCACCAAGAATGCATTTATTTGATCAAAAATGTATTGTGAAATACTACAAATTAAATCAACTGTTTTCAATTTTAATATATTTTGAAATGTAATTTATATCTGTGATAGCAAAGTTGAATTTTCAGTCTTCAGTGTCATAATAGAAACATTTCTGTTTCAGTGTCATATAACATTTCTTATTATTGTCAACGATGACAGTTCTGCTGCTTTTATGTAAAAGCTCAAAAGAACAACACTTATTTGAAATAGAAATGTTACAAACGTCATTTTGTCACCTTTTATGTGTCCTTGCTAAATAAATAATATTAATTTATAAAAAAAGGACTACCAACCTCAAACTTTTGAACAGTTGTGTATGTATTTAGGTTACAAGATTCTAACTGTAGAGTAGCATAGTAACAGATGGTTCGGTTAGAAAAAAAAAGGGCGTATGCATCTAAACATACACCTTCCGAGACCGGATGTGTCTGTAGCGTTGTTTGCTCAACCGTCTGGAGCACTGTATGCAGTTGGGATATGTGGTCTCACCAGGACTGCGGGAGGGTCCAGTGAGGGTCTCCTCTGGGGCAGGCTGTCCCCTGCAGGAGCGTGTGAGATGACGCCCAGAGGGTTGAGGAGAGAGACCCTCTCGCAACTCAGATCCACCCTAATCGATATAAACACCAACAAATGAGCACCACGGAAAAACACATATTTCATTCAAATAAACAATACATGTAGAAATGTAGAAAATGAATGCCATAGTAATACATCATCTTCTATAAACTAGAAAAATTATTCTGCAGTTTTTCATTTTATCACCTTTCGAAGCAAATTAACATAAGGGAAAATAAAGAATAAAATAAGTATTCATTTTTAAAATATAATATTTTAAAAAATACAACAAATAAATAATATATATACTACTTTTCAAAAGATTTTGGTTACAGTAAGATACTTTTTTAAATAAATTAATCATTTTATTCAGCAAGGATGCATTAAACTGATCAACGGTGGTAAAGACTTTTATAAAATGTTACAAAAGTTTACTATTTAAAATAATGCTGTTCTTTTGAACTTTATATTCATCAAAATTTTTTTTTGAGCATCAAATCAGAATAGTAGAATGATTTCTAAAGGATCACGTGACACTGAAGACTGGAGTAATGGCTGCTGATAATTCAGCTTTGCCATATATATATATATATAGAGATAATTTCATTTTGAACATCATGATACGATGATTGTCCGCTTATTCTCACATATTAGCAGAGATTTCAAGTGTTTCAAAGCGGAAACTTTGCTGGCACTCTGGCCATTATGATCACGCACATCTGCCATAATTGCACTGAGCTTTTCGGGGGGCGCACGATAACAATCCACTAATCCTTTCAAAGAAAAGCTAACCACCCCGATTTCACCTTTATCCTCTTAAATATCCATCTCGGTTCTCAAATAAGCCCTTTTTCACTGTACTTCACATACGAAATGCCACCCTTACCCCTGTTAATTACCCGATGCTATCTCTCCTAATCTACATTCTAAACCAGAATTGATTACTCCTTTTTTTTCCTCCTCTCCTTGGCCTGTGTGTGAATGAGATTCAAGCCAAGTCATCCTAAACAGAAAGTTAATCAGTGGCTCTATGCAACAGACTGTGGTTCAGAAATAACTGGCCATTGTGCACTTAATCAGTTCTCCACTCAAAAGGTCAGTTCCAGCCCCCCAGTAGGATTTAATTAAAAGCACTACACAAAAGCAAAAGCCATTTGTATGAATTTGATAACCAAGAATGCTCTTTCAATGGCTAATCCTGCATTTACAGAGAGAGAGATGGAGCAAGAGGGAGAGATAGAGGCTGCCGAAGCTCTCCAGGGTTGGAGCCAGGTGTGGATTGCACCGCATTCAATAACGGAGATGATTTAGAGGACAATGGGAGGATGTTTCATTAGAATCATGCTCTGCCTGTTGTCTTCCACTCTCAGTGTTAGAATTGCCATTGAAACTGCACTGACAGAGGGGGAAGACGGTCACGCCACTGGGCCTCTTTCCTGGAGGAGAGATGCTGTTGTGGAATCAGAAAGTCATAAGAGGGATGTTTATATTCAGCGCACTCTAAATTAAAAACTGCTGTAGGGCTACTGCTGAAGAAGGTCAAACGAGGGCAAAATTATTCACTTAAAATTAATTTCTGAGTTGTCTACATAATTTATTACGGGATAGGTAACTTATTAATCACCTAAATATTATAATATGATCAAAATCAAAATAGAGCTGAATAGAAAGTGCATCGTTTTCTAAAGCGCACCTCTATCAGTCAAATGGCCTGGATTATTTGTGATGCGCTTTTAACAAGACAGCAGTCTGATGTTTTTCTTTTCACAAAAAGCCATTTAAGCGACTTCTGACATCACGGAATTAAAAACTTGCGGGCAATCCACTGATCCATAGCAAAGAGCCTTTATCTGCCTCACTCACTATCAGAGCTGTCATTCAGCCAGTGCAAACAAACAGCAGCCAACCCATTCTCTGCCGCAATTAATGGAATTAATGAGATCTTTCACTGGAGGCAATTCATCCATTTCAATTCAATGGAATACTCAATGCAGTTGTAAAATGAAGTTTAAAATGATAGACAGGATTAATATTTAAACACCTTTCTTCACAGAAAATATTCCGTACACACACACACACACACACCACAGATGGGACCCTGCATGTACGATTAGTGTGTGATTGTATGATAATGGTATGATAATCGTGATTAATCAGATGCCCACTGGCAAATGGAAGTTTCCGGGGGGCATTTTGTCACCTGCATTCTAAACGGCATCATACCAAGCCTTGGCTCGACGACACTGGTGATTGGCTTAGGCTGAGCTGCTCTCTGAAGTGCTGCACTCGATTGAGATTCACATTTGAGTGTGGAAAAATACACATCACATCATGGGCTTCCAGAGCACATGAACATAACCGGCTTGGAAAACATTTTGTGAAGAACAGAGATGTGTGCTTGGTCAAACGCCCGGACCTTGCGGCCAAGCTGACAATTTTCTCCTCCTTTTCTCAATGATCTGCCTGTGTAATCATGTCAAATGTGCACATACAGATTTACGAAGGCATTTTGAAGGAGGCAACAACCAATTTTTGTGGAAAGTGGCGAGTTGATTGATTACTACAAAAAAGATTGAATGCCATCAGGTTAAATGATAAAGACTCATTTCTAGACCTCTAATGCGTAAAGCAGAACTAATTTAAGGTAAAGATATTTTGATGTATTATAATGAATATGACTTCGATTGAATAGAAATGTTGATGCTGGGGCATATGTACCGAGCCCGTGACCTCACATCCTATTGAGCATTAAGTCCCCCTCCTCCCTAGAAATGAAATAAACATGTGCCTAAAGCCCATATCAAACCTTTCCAGTTGCACGAGGACTACTATCAATGTTTACAGATTCAACTCAAACAGTGTTTAGCCAGGGCACTCATGATTAACAGCAGTAGAAAACATATACACACAGCCACGTCTGTGAGCACACACACACACACACACTGAGCGAGCAGCTGCTACTCCCTTGGATGCTCAAGGGATCCACAGCAGGCAAGGCCTGGCTTTGTGTAGACATCAAGGGCACTGCAATAGAAAGGATAACGCCTATTTGACACTTAATACTGTACACCTTAACTTCCTTTAAAGACAGGAAATGGAACTATTACAATAAAAATAAATTAATTGATGTATTTTGTATTTTTGAAATTCTATTATTATTATTATTATTAATATTATTATTATTATCAACAACAACAAATAATAATTTTAAGTATTAAAAATACTACTAATTTATAATAATAATAAAGCAATTTACTAATTTAAATTATTTACTTATAAATTATTATAGTTATTATTTTTAATAAAATACCAGCATTCATTGCATTTTTAATAAATATTAATATTAATAAATAATAATTTATTAATTTAATGCATTTTTAATAAATATTAATATTAAAAATATAATAATAATAATAATAATAAACAATAATAATGTATACTGTATTCTGGTAATTGTATTATTAACAACAATAATAATATAATGCAAATTCTTAAATATTATTTATGTTATTATTACTATTGTTATTTGAATATATGGAATTATGTATCTGGGAATTAATCATTATAAACAACAAATTATTATTATGATGATAAAAAACAATAAACATTCCAGCATACATCGTATTTAAATGAATGAATGAATGATTGAATGAATGAACGAATGAATGAACGAACGAACATTAAATAAATAAATACATAAATATTTAATAAATAAATAATATTTCTAAATAAATTTTAAAAATTCTATAAATGTTAAAAGGATAAGCATCTAAACAAAAATCTAAACCCACAGCAATATTTATCAACTCATTATTCCATTCACAGCAATAACAGCTTGATGAAATGAAAGTAAATTTGCGAAGCCCTCAGGCAGAAAGTGGTCTGCAGGCCTGAGCCTGACCTTGCCGAGAGAGGGCTCTTCTGGTTCTGGGAAGGTGCCGATTGGCTCGAAGTGTTGTGGGGGCTCAGAAGGAGAGAGAGCTAGGGTGCGACTCAGGACTCTGGAGGGTTTGGTCTGTGGGTGGATCGTACTTGCCTGAGGGGTGCGACAAGAGCAAAAAGGCCACGTTTGATCACATCATCTAAAAGCAACATTTAATGATACTGTATACCTGTAACAATAGGGTCAGAACTATATGATGTTCTTCGTTGAGGGATGACTTTATCAAATGTGATATAATTTCAATAAAGCCGGGCAATTCGGCACTTTACTCCAACGACGCCAGCAGACAATGGGGCTGCCACTCGTGCTGCAGAGGGAGGAAGGAGGGGCTGTGATACCTCTCCTCCGCCTGTCTGTGACTATTAATGCCATGATCACAGATTAGCGTGACTTCAGGATAGAAAGAGACAGGGGCTGAGGGGAACATGGGAAGAGAGACAGAAAGGTGAAGAAAGGGATAGACAAAGAGAGGGCACTAACACTTAAAACTGAACAATTTCCTTCGGTGAGAGTAGCCACTTGACTCATTTTTACAGTCAAATACAAATGTTTCAGAGGAGAACTGCGCAAAGAGAAAAAGCCAATAAAGTAAACAGAGAATAATTAGAACAGCATATATTCATTTATATTAATTACACATTTTAGATTTATCTAATTTTATTTTGTCATTCATTATATTATTTTCCATTCCATAACTTTCCATTACTTAACATTTCATAAATCAAAGAAAAATAAAAATGAATTTTTTTTTTTTATAAAAACTAATGTTTATTAAAAAAATTATTTGGAATACATTTCACATGAAAGTAATTTAGAGATAAACATTTAGCTGTCCATTTAACACGCTTGATGTTAATATAGCAATATTCATTATGCAGTCTCAAAAGGCTATCTTGTAAGATGCTATAACATCAAGACACTACAGAGGAGTTTACGTTAGAGCGAATGAAGACATCCGCAACTCCAGTCAGCTTCTTGCAGATGACATAATGCTAATGCGAAGCTATGCATAATTTACACTCACTCTACTCGCTCTCGACATGCTAAATGAGCAGTTTCAGCCAATCCTACACCAGCAACGCTTCATTCATCATGGAGTCAAGAGGAAGAGGGAGAGGTTTCTCTTCATCATCAATTAAACAATCAGAGGGACACGTTCACAAGAATACCGCAGCGCTATCAGGATGTACAACCGCTGTCTTTTGCATTAATTAAATATGGTTTTGGGCTTTACAGTAATCGCCCAATGCAAAAGATGTTTTTACCACAAGAGAGATGCTAAATCCAAAGCAAAACACAAAGCTAATTTCGCATGATTGACTCAAAGTGGAAAACTGCCAAGTTATTTTACATAATCCAAATATCAACACCAGTAGGAGGAGCAATAACCCTTGATAATTGAAATAATTTCGTAAAGCAAACTCACAGATCTCACATACTCACATGACAAAAGGACAAAAATCTTCCTGAAATTTATACTGCTCATACAGACACACATGCAGTTCCTCATATAAAACCACAATTACATGTAGATAGTAAAGTTAATACATGCTAATAGTTGGCAGGATAAGCATTTGATGTTTAATAAATTCATAAATTCCCACAGAGTGCTGGTCTGCTGGGGCTGGGGGTGTGTTGATTATGTTAGTATGGAGTGTCTATCAATCCCCCATACTCTTGTCTGTCTATTAACCCCAAGGTCTTTCATTCCAAAGCAGAAGATCCCTGTTTACCAAAGCAGCCCTGCTTCAATTCCCTTTGGTTCCACACTCCACTATTCTCAAACAACCACAAAACACAAAGTGGAAATTATATAATATATCCTGAAGTGCTCTAGAATGCTCAACAGATCAGCTTGTTAATAGCTGCTGCCGTAAAATAAACTGACAAAACTGCTGAAGAACTGAAGACCAGCACTAAAAACTTGAGCCAGTGTCGCACAAATGGTCAGTAATGGCGGTTGTGAAATCTATACATCAAGCATCATATCGAATCCTCCATTTTAACCTGTCTACCTCTCAACAGGCTATGAATCAGCAATTATTTCCTTCACACTATGTGTCACAATCAATTTCACTGCTCTGCGTAACAGAATGGTTTCGGGTGACATCTCCAATCAGTAGGTAGGGAGCACATCCTTTCAATGGAAATAGGGTGCTGCACAGGGTCATAACTTCTGACAAAATGCAAATTACATTTGTAACATAAACTGAAATGTCAATTGAGCTTTGCTAGGGCTGCTCCTTAGGTTTTTATACTTGGAAATTTATAATGCATGGTGTGCGCTGGATCAAGAGTCGAATGGTGTGAGCAAAATTGTGTTTTCGGAGCCGTTTCATTTTCTGTTTCCTAAACTTGAAAGTAGTCAAGGCTATTTTCTTTTCATCACTTCCCAAATGAGAACACTATGAGCTTTGTACAGTTTTGGCCAACAAAGCACTCTAACAGAAAAAATAAATACTATTTAAGTCCTGAATATTTATATATGTATGTATGTATGTATGTATGTATGTTGTATGTACGTACATATCATCAGTAAACAACATGATTTTCCAATGGATTAGCTTCCTCTGTAAAGCTACAGTAGCACATGACCAAGCATTAAAAAAAACTGCTGAATAGGCTCCAGAGCTGTTGCATATCAAAACTGATGTGACCAGAGTGCCAATGGGAATCCCAACCCCCACAAACGCCACCCCTTCTAGAATAAAAAAAAAAAAAAAAAAAAAACAGGAAAAAGCCCTCGGTCTCTCATGTGTCTCTACTCCTGACACAAACAATGCGACTCAGTGCCACAAACAGAGGCTAATACTCTGAGCACAGAGATGTAAACCTAACAGCAGACACCACCTGTACTGCAGGTGTATGATTGTGTTTACAGTCTAGAGTAACAGACTCTTGCCATCAAATAGAGAGGTAGGTTGAAGGTGACAGACAAATCTAATTACCTGCAATTGATGATATCAGCATCTATTTAAACTGAATGGTGAGGCTGGCAGATAAGAACTTGGATATTAAGTTCCAATTCTCAATATGAATTCATATCTCAAATATAGTGTTCAGAAAATGTATATTATTTGAATATATTGTTTTCTATCTTAATATATTTTAGTATGTATTTTTTTTCCTTTTGCAAAGCTGAATTTTCAGAGCCATTACCAGTCTTTAGTGTCGCATAACCCTTAAGAAATCATTCATATGCTGCTTATTTTAAAGAAACATTTATTATTATCAATATTAAAACAGTTGTGCTGCTAAATATTTTTGTGGAAATCATATTAAATTTATTCAGGATTCTCTGATGAACAGAAAGGTTTAATAGGGCAGCATTTATTTGAAACTCTCTTTTGTAACAATGTAAAAGTCTTTACTTTCACTTTTGATCAATTTAAAGGGCCATTTTGGTGCCAGGGTGACGCAGAGGAGAAGAATTGTTAAATAAAGTCGTTATTTTTATTTTCTTTGCACATAAAAAGTATTCTCATAGATTCATAAATTACGGTTGAACCACTGATGTCACATGGACCATTTTAACAATGTCCTTCCTTACTACATTTCTGTTCCTTGATCGTGGTAGTACCCTTGCTGTCTATGGAGGGTTAGAATGCTCTCAGATTTCATCAAAAATATCTTAATTTGTGTTCCGAAGGTGAACAAAGGTCTTATGGGATTGGAACGACATGAGGGTGAGTTAATGACAGAATTATCATTTTTGTGTGAACTATCCCTTTAATGCATCCTTGCTAAATAAATCAAACTTCTTTAAAAATTATTTTAAAAATCTTCCAAATTTTGGAACAGTAGTGTATACAGTACATACAGTATTTTTCTTTTCTCAGCAAATTATCAACTTTAGAAACATTAGGCCTATGTATAATAAATGCACCTCCTCTTCCAAAACACCAAGACAACACAATACCTCTCTTGACTCCTGCATGGGTAAACTTGACACCACTTTAATACCATGCTTAACATCCATCTTTATGTCGGCCTTCTGATGGTCACAGTAATCAGCAATTTCCTGCTAAATACACATTGCAGCATTTCATAACAGGCTTTATTGATCCATCATCTAAACATCTAATCAGCTGACATTTGGATAAAGCTGTCCCTTTATCTGATTACCATAGTCAATAGCATTGAGTATTGAATTATTCAGTCTGGCTTATCCAGTGACAGCTTTTTTGACCCCAGTTTGTATTGCTCTCAATCACTTATGAAAAGGCTGTGTCTCTATCTAACAACGAAAGACCAGCCTTTATTCAGCAATGTCTTAGATGTCCTTGAAATAATGATGCATTGACTTCACAACACATATCACACCATTATTAGGGATAATCTCTTTCTCTGGTGGACAGGAAAACAAGAGAGGAGCATCAGTTATGGCCTCCATTTTTAAGTCACAGAGATATCTTTTAAAGGGTCAATAATCTTTTCACCTACACAGGCGTTATCAGATTTGGTTTACGCTTTGATAGAAGCCTATGCATTATCTGAGGCTGATAATTGGCGGGGAGTCTCTCCTACAACACAAAGAGTTCTTTTCCGCAGGGATGCGGGCCTCAAGGTCAGAGCTCAATTCTGCCATGGAGACAACAGGGGGGCATTACCTTCCACCAAACAAGCTGTCAGCACTAACTTTGTCAGGGCACAGACAAATAAACTGCTAGAGAGTGATAATAGATCTAATTTCACCTCCCTGTCACTCCCTCCCTCAAGGGAGCCAATTCCAAAGCACCGAAATCTTAAGGAGTGAAAAAAAAAATCAAACGACAAAACCAATGGCATCTAAAGAGATAAAGGGGTAACTCACTTGAAATTCATCTCCAGAAGGAGCATTGATTTCGATGTCTAAAACTTCACCAGGGTCCACGTCCACCTCTTCTTTAGGACATCTGGCTTGGTCTTCAGCAAGGTGTGGAGTTTCACAAACAAGGTAAGGCTTTGCAATCGCCTGCAGTTTTGGTTTAGGAACACTTTCATTGTGACATCTGAAATGAAACACAACCTGTCAAACGCAAATATAATTGTGTTAAAATGCAAATATAATTGGGCTCAAAACAGCCACAATCAAGGAACCAACTGATATCTACCCATTTTAAAGTAGTATAAAGATTATTGGCCATGTCAGAACATCAGTATTCTCCAAGCAGAGCTACGTAATTCTTGTTTGGAAATTTGCCAGAAGAGCAAGATAAGGGCATTTTGAAACAACATTCCCATTATGTGCAATGTGCTTCAGCGGTGTTTGCTCTAAGCAGAGCTTACCTGAAACAAAGGCTCTGGGGGGCATCAAAAATCAACCTTTATCTAACAGTTCACCTATAGATCAGGCTGCTACAGAAAGAGGAAAAGTTCACCCTACCTCATAGTTTCGTTCTCATCATCGCTACGCAAAAGGTCATCGTTCAGCTCTTCATCTGTTGTGTCCAATAGATCCTGAGAAATACACCCTCAAATTAAGCTCTTTTCAACCAACACTTTAATGAGTCATTCATTAGAGAATTGATCTTTGCTGATATAGTCCTTCAACACAGATTCACGTGAACCAATCCACCTTCTACACTAATGTACATTTCATTATATTGGTTTACCAGTCAATATTGTGGTAATATTTTACATCTATAAATATTAAATAATACTTTTTTTTTGTCAGACTGCAGTTGCCTGATTCAAATAACCCGAAATGAATGCGTATTGGTATTTTTAAATAAATCAATCATACATTTGTTGAATAGTATGCTCAGCTCTTAAATAATCTAAAGGATATTTGTAAAGCCTGGCAAAAAGATGAAGAGATTCAGCTCCCAAAAAGTACAAAATAAATATTGATGCACTGGTAAATCTTCTGCTTTCAATGATGAGCCAGAGCTTGGACAATTTAGCTAGTCTTCTCAGTTATTAAAGCAAAGTGAAGACTTTATATTTCCTCTCATGTAAAATCTGGTCAATCCTCAAGAGACCTCAAACCTAACACAATTAAAGCTATTTCTAGTAGTAAGGTCCTTTTATCTGCAGAACACCTTGTATTTGTGCCGTAGGACACATTTAGCAGATAATATACCATTAACTGCAAAAAATAGGACAGCTGGCCCTGTGAAGAAACCACCTGTCACAATCCTGAGGCAGAATGTGACACCATCACCTGAGACCTGGCATCTTAACAGATATTTACTGCTGTTTATCAGCATATCATACTGTGCACTGAGAATGCAATCACTTCACATGATCTTCAAGACAAGATTCAGATATCTAGGTGCAAGACAGCAGACAAAAATCTATTCAAATATATATACAGTGTTCTGGATATACTCACTTGTTTGGATGTCAGCCAGTCATCCACCAGAACGTCTTCCTCTGAATCACTTTATAAAGGAAAGAACATAAAGCATTGCATGCCCACGACCACCTAGTCTTTTAGAAACATACTGATTTTCATATTCACAAATAGAAAATAACTTTACTTAAAAAGCACAATTAAACAACGTGAAAGTTATATATTGATCAAATGTGTGCATGCATAACCAAAAGGGCATATTTATATAGCCTCATAAAGGCCATATACCTTTATTTAGTAGGCTACTCTGTACCTCATACGTCTATATGGAAAATAAAATTAAATAGATGGAAATACAGGATTATTCTTTATTTCTGGATAGTTACTAAATTCTTTTTTACAGCTTAAATAACATAAGTCTATTAGGGAAGACCCGTTTAACCCCGAATAAGTTCAGAGCAGGATTACCTGTTCATATCTTGACATAGATACTTTCCTCTGAAAAACCTCTCTCTGCCAGGCTTGTCATAAACCTCATTGTTCTCTGTGAACAGAATAAATCACGTTTTGCTTGTGTTTATATTATATATTTGGTAAAAATAAGGTGATTGCAGCATTTAGTGCACACGAAGAGTTGCTGTAATTATTATTAGTTCATTATTTAAATGTACCAGAGCAAGTGCAGTGCCGCAATATTAATAATGCCTTTCTACACAAATAATTCTGTCTATTTCAGAAAGAAATAAGCCACAATTGCTTAAGAAACATAAACTTGCGCTGCAATATTTTTGGCACCAGTAAAATGCTAATGTTACATGCGTCACACGATTCACAACAGCTTTTTCGCTGCGCATGCGCAGTACACTGTGAAAATGGTTTGGTTTTTTGAAGTACAGCTTTCTTGTGCAGATACCGTTATCGTTCCAGTTAATGTTGTGAATTTTACACTTTATATTATGTTAGCGTCAATTAGGGTCAAGTGCAGCCACGCATGGAGAAATACAGGTTTTAGGCGTTTTTAGATATAGGTCAAGTGTCTCCAAACTGTTCGGTTTTTCACATGCAATGTGCTGAATAACGAGATAAACAAACAAATAACGCAGAAAAAAAAATACCTTCAAGGAAGTGCAACTTTCAGCACTCACGTGACTTAGGAGCGACGTGAACCACCTGCTGACGTACCTTGCGTATCTTGATACGGCAACAACCTTGCACGGAAAATAATAATAATAAAAAAAAAAAAACTTGCACGGTAATAATGTAATGTAGAACAATTTGCCCACCTTGAATATTTTCCATTATAGATACACAGCCTAACCTGGGGTGCGTTTCCCAAAAACAACTATGGTCGCAAGTTCCGTCGTTACCAATAGAGTTCAATGGAACTAACGACCATAGTTAGCTAACGATGCTTTTGGGAAACGCACCCCTGGTGTACACTAAAGTTTCAAATGTGAAAAGTTAGTTATGCAAGGGATTGTGGGTAATAAAAAATTAAACCCAAACAACTTTTGAAAATACACTTGCATATATTTGGAGATTCGCCACCCTAATTGTGTTTGTTTGTGGCGTCTACACAAAGCATACTGCCAATTGTATACAGATTTGGTCAGTTTATAAAAAATACCAAATCTGGTGATTAATTTACGACTTCCACATGTTCTAATACAGGTAAACCGAACCCCCATTTTAGTTTAGCATGTAACGTTAGTTCTGTTATAGTTTGCAGAAAACAAAAATAAAGGATGTTTTATAAATTAATTAATTTTATTGGAAATTTTTCTTTAATGGAATGATTACTCATATTAGTGCGGGTACAACAGATGATTCCTACCAATGCTTGATTGTCACATGGCTGAAATGTTTCCCATTATCTGGTCGAGTGGTGTCTGCCTGTCGGGGAACTTTCTAATCCGGGTATTTCATGTCTAGGCATTCTTTGCGCTCATTGGATAAGAGTCAGAATTCTGTGATTTCATTGGACGTCGCGGCTGTCAATTCTCAGTGCGGTCAGCAAGGTTGCTGGTCGTGGCAGCACGACAGACCGGCACGTAGGTAGTCGTTGCTTTTTGTATAGGAAGCGCATTTGTAATTCATTTTTCTGACGGATTGTTGGGAGTTTTTGTGTAAGCCATCTGGTGCCGAGATTGTACCCTTTTTTCGCCTCAGTCATTTTTTGTAGCAACGAAAACTTTTACCCGTGCCTCACTCACCTCTTGTTGTTTACACGTAACAGTTAGCGTCTCAGGTAAGACAGTAAACACTTTGACTCTTCATAATGTGTTAGTTTAATAAACTTAAAACTACAGGTTGACCACTATACCCTATACGATCCTAAATATGTAATTTTTTTTAGTTTTTAGTTTCTTTTAGCTGCTCATTTACTCACACACCTGAACAAATGAAACAGGAGGAGCTGGTGCACCAAGTTTTACTGAAGAGTATTCAGAGCGCACTATTTAGGTGACACCTACTCATATAGGCTACATGTATTTAGAATAGTAATTAGTTTAAAATGCATCCTAACCTATTTAAATAACGGAGATGCATATATTGCAATGAGTCAGTTATTAGAACATTAGTGTTAAAATGAAATTACACAGTAGATGGACATAAAGAGTGGTGTTGGTCAATTGGGGGCGCTAGTTCATTCAGAACTTTATGAAAAGTCCCTAAAGTTTTCAAAAAGTTTAACTGAATGAAGAGCAGCAATACGTATTATGCATAAGATACACCTAAGTACTTGAAATCCTTTGAAGACTTAAAAATGCTCCCTCTGAGGTGTTTTGTAACTTCAGCAGGTCACTATTCCTGCTGGGTTTGTGTATTTTGAAATCTCACTTGAGGAAGATGCATCATACTTTATTCCCTTTACACGCTACACACTATTACACACTGTTCTGTCGTTATTCTTAAGAGTTTAATAATGATGACACACCCCATCATTGTGTCAGAGAAGCTTCTTGGTTAAGAAATCATGCCAAATGAATACTTATTGTAATTGTGGCATTTCAAAGATTTGTCATTCTTAAGACACCATTGATGTATTATGGTACCATATTCATAATTAATTTATCCCCTATTTCTGTCCATATAGGGCTGTGTGAACATCAGACACTGTTTTTAATATATGCAAAGCCAATACACTCAGACCGTTGAATAACTTGTGGGTGCCAATTTGGATATATTTGTATGATAGCTAAGTGTTTGCTTAAGTAAGATCTTTTAGACAATTATACAGTTGTTCACTCAGACTGGCTTTCTTATGTTGGTTACCATTAGCTTTTTGTGAGGAATATTCAGTATAATTGTTCTGTGAGTGTATATATGAAATGGAATAATGCAATTTTAATTACCTTTACAATGTTTTCCTCATTCAGGAGATCAGCATGTCACCATGGATTAAACCGGTTTGCCTTGTTCTTGCGGCAGTGTTCATGTTGTCCAGTACAACCGAGTCAAAGAAGGATGAAGCATTGTACTGTTCAGGTAAATTGATGTTACATGGAGTTTCTAAATAAATAAAACATTACTTTTAATGTTATAGTAAGTAATGATTGAGCTGGTAATTACAACAACTGTTTCTAGTTGTTTATTTTTTTTTACTAGGAGTGTAATTTTTATCTCTTAATTTTCACTTTCTTTTAAACTGCCACCGCCATGTTTTTAAACATTTTGTGACATCAGTGCAGATAAAGGGGAGCATGCACATTAATTAAATGGTAATTTATTCAGAATCATGAAGTGGTAACTAATTGTGCTTTAAAAAGCATTGTATAAAAAAAACTACTTGAGATGAACTGTAGTTGAGCCTGCTGAGTTAAAACCTTAAAGTTTTTAAAATGAAAAAGTACTACGGATTTCCTTTCTTAATATCGTCATGGAAATATTTGTTTTTAAAATGTGTTTTGTGCGTTTAAGCGGTGTCAGCTTCAGTTTGATATAAACTACTTGAAGTGAGCTCTAGATAATAAATGAATATTTTCATGTTGCTTTAAATTGGATTGGTCATTTGGAATAGTACATACTGTGGTCTTTTTCATAACGTTTTAATAACTAACTTTTTGTGAGTTTTATATACATCACACCTTGCAGTATTATTTATTCTGTATTCTATATTTTGGTTTCACAGATTACTTGCAGTTCTTCAAAAGAATAAAATTCAACATAAGCATAATCGCATTTAAGTGCTATGTTGCATTGATGCAGTTTGTGCAAGTTTCGCTCGTTTTTTCCAAGCATATTTAGATCTTAGTAATGATGACTACAGTATACAGTATTTAGTCGATGAATTGTTTAACTGTAATTTCCACATCTTAACATAGTAGGTTATTAAACTTTTTTTTTTTTTTTTTTTTTTTTTTTTGCTTGCCTTCAATTATGAATGTCTAATCTAGTTTTCTAAACTAAATTCTTCTTTTCCATCCTAAATTAAGCTATACTAAACTAAGATAAGCAAATATGTCTCATAGGTTATTAATTTTACTGACTAGTTTTTCATATGAATCATCGCTATAAAAGGCCAGCATTAAACCAACATTGAAACTATTTCTACTATCTTGTATGTGAATAGATTTCATTTCTTACTTTCAGAGGATTCCGAAGTTAATTTGAATGGTAAATGTACAATTTAAATGTGTATTCCATTCTGGTCACTTTGCAGGACTAAGATTATTTCAAAAAAGCCCTGTTGGTTTCTATTATGCAATAATATTGTTAGTATTACAAAACAATAAAACTTTGTGAAACTAATGCTAGGACCAAGCCTTTTTGGAGAATCAAAGGGTGCAAAGCTTGGTTCACATAAATCCTACTTTAAGCTCCGCCCAGGCTTGGCAGTTGCCATGGTAATATAGCAAGCATGACTAAGCACCAGTAAACTCAAGATTTTACCAGAAGCATAGCTAGTGCATTTTTTGCCATTGCCATTTTTCCATTAAAAAGTATATGCAGCAATGCAGGTAAAAAAAAGTTGATACAATTTTGATTCTAGTTCAGATGATTCAAGTACAAGCCATGATTAAAAATTAGGCCTGATAATTAACTGTACAAGTAGGTATACAACATTATCTTATGGGAAATGTATATTTAGCCGTATTTATGCAGTACAATGGTAGGCTGCTCCAATTTTTTTTTTTTTTTTTTAATATATGTTTCCTTCTATTTACTGCTGGTAATGTTTTAATTTGTATATTGTCAAGATGTTCAAGAAAAAAAAAAAGTAAGCTTTTTTTTTTTAATTCTTTTTCACTACCATTCAATTTTTAAATGATTAAATCGATTGTAATGACTTATTTCATTCTTTTCTAGCCTGCATGGCGATTGCAGAGGAGATGAACTATTCAATCAGTCAAACTGATCCAAAAAAGACGATTCATGTTGGTGGATTCAGACTTAAACCCGATGGAAGTCTGACAGACAAAAAGGTATGATTCACTGTTAAGTGCTCCAGAATCAATTTATCTCATTTATCATTATCAGTGCATTTACAGTTTTCTCTAAAGTAATTTCTTCTTTGTCCGGGATGGTTCTGACAGGCAACTTGGGGTTTGTCTTGCTCAAGAGCACAACCTTGATAGTGATAAATTGTGAAAAAGTTAATCTGTAGTGAAGATAGAACTTGCATCATTCCTGTTTGTGCCCCAATTTTTCAGCCTTTACCACCACTATATTTATTATGAGCTTTTAGTTACATTATTAAAACAGACTGAAAATACTCTACAATACACTGATAAGAGCTGAATTGTAAGTTTCACTTTTAAAATGGATTTTTATTAAGATGTAATTGTAAATTGAGGATTTTATTTTTCTTGAGATTTGTGTATTTAGTGATTAGGCTAGTTGTGTTACATAACTCTTTATTTTTTTCCCTGGTGTTTATAAGCTTGTTCTGTTTACTTGAGTAAAGGGAGCCATTTTTACTGTTTCCTTCTCAGCAGTGGTGTCAATGTGTAAAGGTCAGACCCAATGAACTCTAAGCCCTGACCCCTGGTATCCAGGGACTGTCATTAGGTGCCCGACTCCACTATTGATTAGGGGTTAATCCCCTTTTGATTGTAACTGCTGCCTAATAACAAGTGTTTGTTCAGTTCTGACTTTTCCCCTCCCCTATTAGGCCATTTCAACTGTGGGTAAAATGTTTGTCAGCCTGCAATGCAACAAGAGTAATGCTCTGCCCTAATTGATGGTGGGACTTGAATGGGATGCTTGAATTTTACTATTGATTCATGTACACTGTTTGAGTAAAAAAAAAAGGAAAAAAAACACAAACCTTACAGGTATTGTTAGGGATTGAGAAAGAAACCTTTTAAATCTGTTATGTCTTGCTTCATTGCAGATGAAACAGTTGATTAATGAAGTACTTAATTTTTTGTTTCATGCATCTGTCTTTTTTCTTAATTTGTCATTTATCAGCTCATTGAGGTGAAGTCAGGAATTTTGGTTTTAATTGCATATTATGCTTTAAATTGCGGCTCAGAGAGCTGTAACAAGATTTTGGTCAATATCAAGTTTTTATTGCAAATTGAAAAAAAGCTAAGAGTGCAATACAGTTTTTCAAAACTGTGTAGCTTGTAACAAGTCTAAAAAAAGCCACGGCTCTCAAATGCCACTGTGAAGAGCGAAACCGTTTTGTGCTGTACTGAATTATGTTTAGCATATTTACTTATCGCACATAACCACCACAACAGTGGTGCTGGAAAATGATACCCGATCCATGTGGTTCCTGAGTATCCCATTTCTCTTCAATAATAAGGAAGCAAAGCAGGAGCAGTGTAGCAGAACTCGCTCACTCTTCCCTGAGAGTGATTTCACTTCAAAATAAATGCTAATTAAAGCTTGCCAAATCCCTCCCTGTTTCTCTTTTCATACTTGACTTGGTTCACTTGCCCAGAAGCTGTAGGTGAACCCCTGTGACGAGCCCCTTGTTTTTAGCAGATTCACCAAAGATAACCTTCAACAGCTTTGCTGAAAGGTCAATTTATGTATAAATAATCATTCAACAACTCTCGATCAGATTCTATATCTAATCTATATGTTTTTTTGTGTGCATGTTTAGACTTTTTAGCCATTTTTTAGGGAATTAAGGCAGCAAAATGAAATGCCCTGTGTCCCAACACTACAATGATGCCTGGCTCTCCAATGGGAATTCAGTGAAGGATAGCATCCCTGAGAAGCCTTTTCTCTGCCTGGGCCGCCTTGCCCCCTCTTTATTCCTACAGAAATTCTTTATTGACAGCTTCTATTCAAACCCTTCAGACTGTTACGGGGAGGAATTTAATTCCCCTCCATTTTCAGGATTGCATGATAAGGACTCGGCAGAGGATGCGGCACACAAGCCATCCTCCGCTAGATCCAAAGGCGAGATTTTTATTGCTTTTGGACTTTTGTGCACGACAGAATCTCTCTTATTGTTCTCCGGTGGTTAGCCCAAAGTCTTCTAAAGTTTTGAAATGAGTTTGGAGTGTAATTGGTGAAGATCTCAAATATGATAATTCCGTTTTAATGCCGAGGATGTCGTTATACCCACATTGTTTGATATTGATAGGGTTTAAACGTCCTGTACCGATCGGCTCCTTCGTTCGCTGATTTTCTTGCTTGTAGTTTTTCGTATATTGTCTTATCTTGCGGTCCATCGAACCGCATTCAGCTTTTTAATTAAAAAGATGGGGGATGTGTAGATAGGTTGCTGTCCTTCCATGAGACCTTTTATCTTATTTGTGACCAGATGGCAGCGAGCCACGGAAGCCTCTTTATGTCACCGAGCCTCACAAGAGTGGAGGGGGTAGAGACGCCCTCATAATGTAATCAGTGAGACCGGAAGGGTCCATACTGTGTCTGAAAGGGGACAATGGGGTCAGGGATATATCTACATCGCAAGAAAATCCAGCTCATCTGCAACCTGTCCTCTTTCCAATAACCCCCTCGCCCCCAACCCCGCCACCCTTTGACTGGCCTGACAAGGAAGACTTCCTGCTTTGATCATTGGAGGGTGGAAGAGATGAGCTGCCCAAGAGAACCAAAGGATGGGACTCCACTGTTTACCCTGCACTTGGCTGCTGTTGACAACTCCCCTCCCCACTGCTTACCCCCCGCTCTCCAGCCTTTTCACTCTCTCCGCCCCCCGTCACCCTTTCCCCTTTCTCCTTCCGGGGGAGGCCAAAGGGGCGGGAGCAGGGTGCACCTTGACCTGTCTAGACACCACAGTGTGTTTTTGTTCTGTTGCCAAGGCAAGGGGATCTACTTTTGCAACTTTGGAGATGCAGGTTAAAAGTCAGCGTCGTGGCACAGGAGATGTGTTTAGATGGGAACGGAAGGAAAGGTCATCTAAGTGACCTCAGTGCCCTACTTTTTTGTTTTTTGTTTTTTTAAGAAGGAGAGGTTCGGTTTTGGTAACTTAGTCAACTAATTTTTCTATAATTTTATTCTGAATTCTATTTCTGATAGGTTCCACTGGCTAGGTCTGAGACTTACTTAACTGAACTGCTGGAAGAAGTTTGCAATAGCATGAGCGATTATGCTCTCTATGAGGACCCGGACAACAACGAAAAGAGCTACAAGAGATTTGCACCAAGAGGAAATGATGGCGTGAATTTTCCCGATTTCAAAAATTTTAAGTTTGATGGACCAGAGAGTTCCAGTGCCTTGAAGTTTGCTGTGAGTATAAATTTGATACATTTGTCATTGTGTATATTAGTATTTTTGATAGGCCTATATACACATTAAAAAGTGAGTTTCTCACATTTTTTCAGAAGCTTTATTTTATTTCCTTATAAATTATTTTGATTTATTTTTTTTATCATATGACAGTTGTGTAGTATCAAACTACAAATCATAAGTTTAAATTTTTTTTTTAGTGATTTTTTTTTTTTTCTCAAAGTTTTATTTCTGAAGGCCTTTGAAACATTTACATAAACTGAGATATTTCATGAATCATCAAAACTGACATATTTTTCCTAAACAACATGACATGGCCCTATGGTAATTTTAGATTTAGTTGTTTTTTATTATTATAAATGTATTTATTTGTTGTTGTTATTATTATTTAATTTTTGTTACATGATTCATTTTTTTTCTCCCCCGTTAAATACAAAGATAATGTCTAGGTCATATACTTTAAGCTTTTATATTCGACTGAGTGTTTTTTGTGTTCTGTACAAGATGGCTGTATTTTTAGACCACAGTAAAATGACTAAATTCCATTTGCCTGTAAGTTGCCTCGTGAACCATTCAAGATGGCAGACTTGCCAACTGTATAGTGCTAAAGATGGCTGCCCGTTACTGTATTTTCACTGATGTGATTGGCCACTGCTTCTTTCTAATTTACTGTTTATAGAATGCTCATAACTATATCTTAAAAATGTATTTTGCAGTGTGAAAGCATTGTGGAAGAGTTGGAAGATGATATTATCTCCCTCTTCACCAGTGAGGCAGACTATGTGGCTAAGACGTTGTGCAGTGAAGTATCAGGTATTTACGTATGATGTGACATACCTTCTTTCATTCATTAGAGTGTTAAACATGTTTACATTGTAAACCTGAACCATAGTGTTGTCTTGATTTGCTTTGTACATAAACAGTGTTCCAGTTTTTAATGCACTTCTCTAGTGCTTTTCAGCATACAAATATCAATGCAGTTTTTAAATGATCATGATTTTTTTTTTTTGACTTTCTGCTTTTTAAAATCAAACTTATTACCCTATGAGATGTATGACCTAAATGTAGCTTTTTCTTTTCGAATTATGCCTCAAACAACTTGTAACCTGTAAAAACTGCATTGCAGTTTAGTTTTATAAAATTCCGCAAACACTTGGAGTTTTTAATCAGAATGGTGTTAATTTTGCTGAAGTTCTAGTAAATTTAGACATTGATTACAATAATTTTCTTCTTTTAATGTACATAGTAAATGTCAATTCAATTGTATATTAAATACATATGCTGTTAAAAAAAAATTAACCTTGTGCCTGCCATATTTAAATCTTAGAGACTTGTTTATCGGGTTATGCAAGTAGTTGTACAAGTGGTCACTCTGAAATAAGATTTCAAACGTCTATCAAACAAGTGTCTATGATAACAAAATTCAAAAGCAAAACTGTCGATGTAATTTCTTTTTCTAAACTTTTCATTTTTGTGTGTGGCAGTCAGAAAAGATTTTTGAACGTTCAGGAATGTAGCAAGAACATCGGTTAAAAGCTTAGCCTTTTTTTGCATTAAATTTTTGTATCAAATGCTTCTGTAATTCTATGCCTTATTGTTTTCTTCACATATCCAGGTCACTGTAAGAGCTCCGTTTTCCAGCACAGCGAACTTTAGTTCCAGATTAGCATCTGCTGAAGAACACTCAAAAACCCGGACCAAAAATTAAGACATCAAATATTTTCCTAAAGTATGTTATTGTTTAGAATTTTTTAGTAACTTCAAAATTATGATGATAAAAATTATGACATTCATAAAGCGTATTACAACTGCTTCCACTGTTGATTAGTGGGCACACTCTTCCTTATATATATATATATATATATATATATATATATATATATATATATATATATATATATATATATATATATATATATATATATATATATATATATATATATATAACCTGATTTTATTCTGATGATTTAATTTACATGTTTAATTCCTTAGTTCATTTTAACCTCAATTTAGTTTCATGGCATTAACTGGTAATACCAATGTTATTTATGAAACGTTTACCTGTGATAAAATAAAATATTTCAAATATAGTGGTTAAATGAGTCATTTGTTTTCATACTTGGCACTTTTTCCTGTTCAGAATAATTTGTGTGAGGAACTGTTAACAGGCATGTAAGATGCAATGACAAAAAGACAGACATTATTGTCCCAAATCGTTTCACAGCACAGTCTGCTTGTTTCGTTCTGATGTCCCATGTCTGTCCAAGTCGGGCTTTTGAACATGGCCGCTGGGTAAGCATGATGGCATGCCTTTCGCACCCTTCCCTCACAGCTCCCTCCATGCAGAACTACGCATGCGCCGCTGTGGCGGCAGCACAGGGGCAGGTCCTGTTTTGGGAGAGTAAAGGAGCAAGAGACGCCATGATTGCTTAGCTCTGTGAGTTGGTCTGGATATGGGTGTCAGCCAAATCACTGAGGGGGAAAATGACAATGCTCACTGCTTTCTCTGATATTGTTGCATTGTTTAACAAGTCTGCTCTCTGTGCGCAGTGGGAAAATGTTACATATCAGAAGGATATTCAAGAATCTACATGATGCCTGTTTCTTTTGGGAAATGTAATGCCTGGGTGTTTCAGATGATCAGTTGATGTAAATGAGTAATATTCACTTTTCTGCAATTTATGAAGTCCTTTCTTTAGGGTTTTGCCTAAATTTAATGCATAATCCAAAGAAAAGTTATTTGAAAAGTTTTATTTATTTTTAGTACTCTATATGATTTATAGAACAAACATATAACATTATTTTTTTTAATGTGTGCAGACTAGTATCCTTGGTATTAAATGTCTGCACTTGCAAGGTTTTTGGTCCCAAAAGTGCTAGATCAGCCAATGAAATACCTGAAGAACGCCATCATAAGTTCAAAGTTATGTAATTGTTGAAGGCTGCATTCCTTAAGATTCCTTTGCTGTTCTTGCAAGATTTTCAGTTCTCAGGTCACTTTTTTTTTTTTTTTTTTTTTCATAAACTGAAATTTTCTGTGCATGTAACCAACCCTACTCAGGAAACTGCTTGCTGTTTAGAAAGTTGGTTGTGACTTTACAAAGTAGCTTATTTCTATTGTGTTTACCCAGCTCTGTGTATGTGTTTTGAGCTTAAGTATGACAGATCAAGTGTTACCAAAGTTCAGTGGGCTGTGACTCAAAACAAAGGGAACTGGACAGCTAAACATCAATTTCCATGCATACAAAATGCTTTCATGCTAGCTAGAGCTACTTGTCTGCCCTAGAGTGGAGATCTCCTCAATGAACGCAGTGCTTTTTTTTCCTTGATCACATCAGCTGGATGATTAACCGTTTTGTACAATTACCTAAGTCGCTCAGAATGGACCTGAAGTTATACACATTGAAAAAATGTAAGTGAAATTTGATCTCACCCTTAAATTCGCTATAAAGTTCAACCGCTGAGCTGTGGCGTTAACTTGTATTCTAACAAGATTAAAATATATTTGTCCTGGAGATTAGCATACTTAAATCCTTTTTTGCTTTTTCTGAACTGGCAGTGTGCTTTGATCTGTGTTGCGTGGCAAGAGCCTGGCTTTGGCTTGGCCATCCGAGTGCCAAGTGTGAAATTGGCCTGATGTCATCCCCATTCTTCACCCTCTACATCTTTCACTGCCTTAATTATATTTCCGCCACAAAGCCCCAGCTCTTCATTGCATATTCAAGTTTGACTAGGAAGCATTCAAAAACTATAGATAAATGACTCCGTTGGAAAGGGGACAAGATAGGCCTTTCTCTGATACACAGACAAGGGAGATAAACACCGTTCTGATATGTATTTTCTTTTCTAGAGTGACTGGCCTCAGGAACCCCAGCCATTCAGACTTTGGAAAGACTTGTTTAGGGAGAGGAGAGTATCAGTGTGTGTCATCAGTTCATCAATGATAAATAAAAATGGAAGAATTCAAATCCAGATCAGAATCTCTGAGGTAACCTAGTGTGAGTTATGTGGAACTGGGATGGACATCAAACTTTTTAAGCTAGGCTTTTAGAGCTTCATATTTTGTCTGTCCAGACAACCAGACAGAAGTTGGCAGTATGTACTTCTTGGACAAAATAGTTGAAGCAAGAGTGAGAGTTCTTGGGAATGTCTGGATGTGAGTTCTGGAATCTCCTCCGACCATTTCATCTCAACTTC
This sequence comes from Schizothorax lantsangensis, assembly GCA_027422415.1. Taxonomy (NCBI): domain Eukaryota; kingdom Metazoa; phylum Chordata; class Actinopteri; order Cypriniformes; family Cyprinidae; genus Schizothorax; species Schizothorax lantsangensis. Next base: position 22,425,813 of record CM049845.1, on the reverse strand, counting down.
AATTGCAGAAATGTTCTGTTTGTATTTGAAGTGAAACCACTTAATGAGATGCCTTTAAGATCCGTGCTGAATTCGGAGGTGATGAAATGTGAGCGAAGTGAAACGAGCCACCTGCAGCTGTGACAGGAGGCTTTGACCTTCAACGGGGTCTCCCGGCCACAGACTTCATTCAGGAGCCTCGCTGCAACTGCCTTTTTCTTCCCAGTGAAGCTCAGCAAGTCAGTGACCGTTGGGCGTTACTTCCACATACAAGCTTGGCAAGAATAGAAATGCAGATGAGATTCTCTGGCATTGAGGAACAGGTCAATGCTGGGAATGGTTCTCAGAGATAGTTCGCCTTTTGTGTTGGACCTTTTCAGTAATAAGACTTTTCTAGAAATGTTTTCATGGCGTCAGGTAGCACTGTGTAAAGTTTCTGGTAAGAGTTACGAGTGCAACCATGCCAACTAAACACATATTTACAAAGTTTAACTCGATATCGATAGCAAGCTATCGCGTTTATTTTGAGTATTTGCGCAAAATTATGCATAGGTTTAATTTTTAGACGGATTAGCCTAAATGTAGCAATCATTTAAGAGGTGATAAGTCGTATTTCTGATTATAACGTGTGTAAATTAGACGTAGTTGAAACAAAGTCTCACCGTTTTTAAAGTGTTATTTATTTTTATTTTTTTAATGCTCGGAATTTTACAAGTGAAATTACATCTATTAGCAGCATTTGGACTCCCCCAAGTGTTGACAGTTGGACTAAATTTGGCTTTGCAGCATAGTTTAGTTTTTTGTTGTTGTCGTTGTTGCAACCAAATCACGTTAGACGCCAAATAAACCTTTGGACGAAACCAGATGTGTAGCATGTCCCATAATAAAAGAAAAATGACTTTTGATTATTATAGATTTACCAAATACACAAGTTTGGGAAACTGGTTGTTGCTGCAGCCCGTGTAGTAGGCTAGTACATGTCAAAGTGACCCTGTTTTGATGTACTCAAACTTTGTTACAGTAATACGAATTTTTCATTTTATGTTTGGCTGTACTGATTTGGTGACCTGTTTATTTATTTATTTATTTTTATTATTTTTTTTTTTTTTTTTGAATATTGCAAAGAGGTTTATTTCTCAAATGTTGCATATGTACACAGCAAGGTTGTGCTATTTTATTTGTGCTTTCCAGTTGAATGTGAATCAAGGCCAGCTTTTGGCTGCGTAATCACTGTTTCATCCCATGTAAGACTATTTTTACCTTATAAAGAACCTAGTGCTCTGTGTGCCCCGCCTACTTTTAGAAGCTGAATTTAATTCAGTGAAAGGACAATTCACCATTTAAAGTTATTTTGCCTTTTGTTAATTAATGCCATGTGCTACTTGCCATTGCCTTCTTTTGAGACAAATATTAGCTCTGCAAAGTGGGACAATAAATCTTATTGCGTTCCAGTTCTCTTTTGAAACTGTTAGCTACACAAATAAACGCTATACAAATTATCTACCTCTATTTAATGTTACACTAAATCCTATTGTTTAAAAAAAAAAAAAGGTCTGTTTACTTTTACGCCTGTACTGTCGATTATTTGTCTTTCAGTGAATTTGTTTGTTCTTTACTTTTCGTCTTTCTATAATGTATCACAACACTTGTGGGCACTTTCTTCTAAATAACTTTTTTTCTAAATAATTATCTGAGTCTTTTTTTAAAGTTTAATTTACAAAACGTTTTGCCAATATATTGGAGACAGTGGTGGTTATGCTCCTTTTTCACAATATGTATTTTTTAAGGGGAGAATACACGACAATTGCAGACTTTAAAACATCCACTTCTGACAAGATTTTAAATGCTAATATTCAAATAACCTTTAAGAGAGTTGCTTTTTCAGCTAAATAACAATTGTGATTTCATGAAGTAAATAGGGGATGAAACGAAAACGCTTCTGTAAAATAAACTTGCCAGATATCCATTTGGAAAAAGATGAGAACTTTTATTGTACATTCCCAGCTAAATTCAACAGACGACAACTTAAGTCAAGTACTTGCATTAGAAGTGTAGTTTTGAGGTTTACTGACTCATTCAGATGTCTGATCTATTTCCTGAAAATATGAGGACATTGGATGTGTAGCATCCTTGCGGATAGTATTTTAGACCATAGATCTTTTAAATACAATATACTGAATTATTGTAAGCATGATATGATGATATGCAATGTTGTCTTTTTTAAATACCATGTCTCTGTAACACAACTCCAGTCAATAAAGTAAAACATTCATCCAGTAATAAAATTATGCATGAAAACAAACGTCTAAATCAGATAAAACATTTTTACCATTTATTTTAAATCACAGTCGCTTGAATGCAGCAGGAAAACTCTTTGGACTTCAGCATGGATTTAACACGTTCACTTGTGGCTCAACGTCAAGCGTCAATCAAATCACTCCCTTTTTAAATAAAGAAGCGTCCTTTTCTTCGCGCGCTATATCTGAAGTTTCAGTAGGCTAAGTGTACAGCAGTGACACTAATTGAAAAAGTTTTAGACCACTGTAAACGTAAAGTATATACACATATAATATTGCAGAATCATATAGTTTTCATCCGTTTAATGCTGGTATTTTGTACACTGGCCCTTGCTTGGAATTATTGCATTTCAGATGTCCTGTCCTTCAGGTTAATCACTGTCTGATTTGTCGTTCTTCGCTGTTGTGGCGTGATTGTATAGTCCCTGTGCCATCAGATGCAATGCAAGTGAGTTTTTGCTCCCCGAAGCTTTTTTAATCTTCGCTCTTTTGTTCTGAAACCAGATTTTGATTTGAGACTCGTTGAGGCCGAGCTCCTGGGCCAGAGCTTGTCTCCTCTGCTCCGTCAGGTACCGGTTATTCTGGAACTCGTTCTTGAGTCTCTGGAGTTGCTCGGCTGTGAAGGCTGTTCTTGGACGCTTGTCTTCCTTGGTTGGATTATTCTTCTTTGGTTTGCGCGATCTTGGTCCTGCATTTCAGAAAGTAACGAAAGAGATTAGCCTACATTTTGCTCGTGCTGTAAATAACCTATTAATGTTGTATCAGTAGCCTGTTTTCAATATAGTTGTTTAATATCACTATTAAAAATAATACAACAATAATCAATAATGCTGTTTCAATAATAGTGTTATTTAGAGTTACTCTTTGGATCAAGGATTCTTTCAGATCGAATCTTTCAGGGAGTCTGCTCTAGTTTTGACTATGGAAGCATGGTGTATAGTGGTGGTGTAGTAGTGGTGGGGGTGGGGGTGACTGCCAGAAAGGGAGGGGTGAAACAGGCTTTCCCCTCTTTCTGTTACCATAGGAACTACATTTATAAGAGAACGTTTTTGTAAACTTGCTCTAAGAGTAGCACCTGTCGTTCAATGCTAGTATGCTTACCCACTGCATATTCTATTTTTAGTTAATTCTTAGGTAGCCTACACAGTGCACCCAAAGGTTCCGCGTGGTCTGAATGCTGACAATAGATTGATCGGCAGCCTATGAGATGAGCTCTTGCACGCACCCTATTTTACATCTTTTATTTAGCTTAAGCTGAGTATGGTTTCGATTGTAGGCTGCTGATATGATACAATATTAATATTTTCACGTTGTATAATCGAAAAATCAATTTAAGGACGTACTCGCATCATGACAAGTGGGTTATAGGCTACATCTTTTAAGTTAATGTGACCTTTCCAAATATTCATCCCTATATAGCTAACAATGTAGTGTGCTTTATTGTATACAAACTTTGGTAAAATTATGTTCACAAACTGCATATTCTATAGAAATGGGTTTAAGATGTAGGCCTATTCGCAAGATTATTGTAGAATATATTCAGAAGTTTCGTCGTGACAAAAAAAACTTGCGTTGCCACTTTTTCGGAAGGCCGTTTTTGTGCGCAATTTGAACTTCATTTGAAATTAGTTCATTAGAAATGCTGAAATACTGTCTAAAATTGTCTCATTTTTTTCTATCGTATATGCCGGTAAGTGCAGGAATAGCGTATTTATTTCAGAAGCTAGTTTTGAAGAGATCTGATTTAGCATTTAGCTTCTGTGGTGCGTCCAACTCCATTGTCAAAAATATGCTAATTAAATATCAACAAAGACATCGAAGTAACAATGGCGCAAAACTACCCGTTCATTTTTTTTTAAATAAAGGCAAAAATGTAATATAATTACATTCCTAAAATTGTACCATTTTTCAGTTCTTCCTTTTCTTTAACAACTTAAGAAATGCCAAATCAGACATAAACGAAGGGACATTGCACCGTATAACACGTAGTTTTTTTGGGGTTTTCTATTGGTTAAATAATAGGCTACGCCTGTAAAATAACATATAATAATAATCATAATTCTGATTATTGTTATGGTCAAAAAAATATTTAAAACAACAACAGAAATTATTATTAATAATTCTACACATGTAGCCTAGGCTATCAAACAGCAGCAGTAGCCTATTTTATATATTTATAATATTTGTAAATATTAGACTTAAATTAATAATAATAATAATCTTCGTAGTTATTCCTTTTAATTTAAGACGACAGACTCCATAAACGAAAACTCCCTGACTCTTGGCGGGCCGTTTCACATTCATAAAGAACTGTTCTTCGTTTTCGTGCCCCCTTTCCATCGATACATTTCTGTGGTTTAGTGTTTTATTTGCTCACATTCGAGTCAAAACACATGCGCACTTTTATAACAGGTAATATTTGAGTACATAAATTGAACTTTGAAGAGAAAATCAATTCTTACCTGATGAAGGTCTGTCTGAATATCTTGTGCAGTATACCCAAGCCGGCCAAAGCGTTGGTTGTTTCGTCTGCGCAGCGTTACTTTGCGAGCAATCCGAGTCTGAGCTTAAACATGGATCAGTCTCTGCACGGGTTTTCAGAGGTGCGTCCGCGGTGATATCAGTTTTTTTAGACGCGCTCACTGGGTGAGGGCTCGAGGTTCCTTCCCCTGACACTGGAGCTCCTACCTGCCCTGATCCGGGAGCCGAGGGACAGCGGTTCTCTCTTTCAACTAAAATAATTTCGTCGCGCCTGGTCCCTTCTTTCCTGCGACCAAAGTCTGGTCTCAAAATGTTGTCGATGTAAAAGTTGGTGATTCTGTGAGGGAGTAGGTTTCCAGGAGCCTGCAACAGGGGTAGAATAGCTCTATTGGACTCATCGCCCGAATCCTGGCGCTGCACATCTCTGTTGCTATGATCATTTTCTTCCATAGTGAAACTCTCCAAATGTTCTTTTTAACCCCTTTCTCTCTCGCACACACACGTATGTTTGTGTTCCAGTTTTTGTGGTATATTTTCCTTATTTCTTAGTTTCACTGCAAAGAGAAACAAACAAGAAAAAAGGACAAATCCCTTTTTTCTGATTCTTTTGTCGGTTAAATACGACGAAACCGCCTTGTGTGCGTAGAAAGAAAAAACATAGTTTTAGAAATTAATTCCACAGTGTGCCCCTTGCAATTGTCTTTATATCTACTTTGTAAAACATACAGGTAAATTTAATCTGTGCAGTATCAAAGCAGTAGACCTGCTCTAGTAAATAAGGAAACGCAAACTGGCTCTAGAATACTTTCACTACGGATTTTTGTTCTTATTTTTAATACGAGTCCCCCGGGTGACGTCGCAGTCCGGTATCCTAGACACGTGCCTTTGACCAATAAATGGAGCGAAATTTTATCACATGACCCAGTGACTCTCGAGTAAATGACAGCACCCAACCTCTCCTTATTCTCAATACTTAAAGCGATAGTACTCTATTAGCTCAGAAGTGTTCAGCATCCCAATATTTTGCCTTTTCAAATCACTAACTACTGAAAATATCAACAAATTATTTGACAAACACATTTGGTTATTTGCGTGTATGTGGAACCGCTGTCTTTGAGTAGTCTCGTAAAAGGAAATAGTTTATAAATCGCACTGGGGGAGGGGTGTGTTCATTTTTACACTTAATTCAGTGGTAGGTCACACACTGTCCAGTTTCGTAATTTTGTAGACTTCTTATTCCACAGTAAGCATTGCTGTGCTATTTGTACGGTAAAATCAATCATGTAAGTCTACAGCAGTGTATTTAGGCCTGCGTACGATGATGAACGAACTAATTACGCACGGCAACTCTCTGGAGCGGCACTCAAAACAACTGTTTTCATTTCCCATCCGTTTCCATGTCAGTTTTTAATGTTTTACACGCATTACGTTCTTTGTTATAGGATAAAACAAACCGCCATCATTTCAAATGTTAGTAGGCTATGCGGTGTCCCTGTTGGTCTGGCTGAAGTGTGTTGTGATGTGAATAGGGTAGGCTATTTGTATCCAAAAATATTTAATATAATAATATTTAATAAGTCAATCGCTTTATTGTATCGTTATAATGGTTCACAAAGACTTATCGTGAATTAAGCAATTCACTCCAGTAGTTTTAAATAGGAGTAGATGACGTGGCTGTGGCGCTTTAAAAGAAAGCAGCGAAGCAAACCAAGCAGTGATCTTTGGAGCGTGCATGGCGTCCTGGAGCGTCAAAATGAAACAAACGACTACTTTAGAAGTGAGCTTATTGGAAAGTTTCAGTACAGGTTTTTGGCCTTGGTGCAAATTAGATGGGCTAACTAAAAGGGGACGCATGGCCTATAGTATTTGGCTACAGAGTAGCTAGCAGAGCTAACGTATCACTCTCGTGCTCACTTTTTCGTCCCTGGATAATCGTGGAATAATAGTCAACTTTTCGTTTTCATTTTCGACTTCACTGATGGATCTTCGGCTTTACTTAATGACCGTAAGTTTAGATAATTCTATGTCTGCATATCCAAAGTCGTTGTTTAAAATAGACACATGCCAGTGACACAATCATTCTTGTGGTAACAGACACATTTATGAAAATATAGCTATGCAGTATACGCAGTTTTCTAATGGGATATTGACAGAATACTACTTGTTTAGAATCGTTGAACTTGGTAGGCCTGCTGTGGGACGTCTGAATGTTCAGTGTACACTGTGATCACTAGCCTATGTGAGGCCATCATTGGCCACAAAAGAGCAGGGGTTTGGATCTTTTTTTTTTTTTTTTTTTTTTAGCTTTTTATCAAAGTGCAAGTCTTTAATTTCTGGGTAGGCCTACTTGTGTGTACCGGTGATCATTGTACTATTTATAATTGCGCTCGTCTATGGCTAGCCTACTAAAAGGTTCTTCAATTATCGTATTCTCAAGTATGTGAAATCCATCATAATTAACTTTTTAAACATTTGAACTATTGCAGAGACCTTAGGGCGCTAGCAAAGTCTTTGCTTTAAATGAAGGGCTCTTTCATATATTAGGCTACCTATCTCGCCATAGATTCTGTAGGCTACACAAAGACTCTATTAAGCTATAATCTACCTACAAAAGCATGTTTGGGGAAAATATGTATTTTAGTTATGATAATAACATTGTTATGTGCAGGAGTGTTATAAGTGACATTAACCAGCCTATGGCTTATTGCAATCAAACGCCTACGCTCTCTCCAATTCCTGAAGAGCCTACAAGCCAGTGCAATGCCACCTCTAACTCTTGTTTCAAAATATTTTCAAATGTTGACATAGGCTATAAAAAGAAAAACAGTAAGAGTGAACAGTTTCCATATTAAGTTTTTTTTTTCGGTTTACTGTTTTGTAGGCTAAATGTGAGTTTAATATGATGTTTATAACATGACATTAAAGCTATGTTTGTTTTGTAACGACAGGGCAAAGCTGAAAAAAAAATAACATTTAAGTTTTCCTTACAAAGTAAAAGTCTTAATTATAAAGGAGGCCTAATTGTAAAGTAAAATGGTAAACTTAAATGTTTCTAAAATTCCTGTGCCCTCATGTGACATTTTTTTCCTAGTCATAACAAAGAAACGACAAAGAAACACAAAACTTGTAAAAGCTGACACATTGCGGCTCGGGGTAATTTGATGCACCATATTTATCCTAGAGAATTAACACTCTTGAATCACGTTGACTTCCTTCTGGTGGTGCAGCCTGCTAAAAATCAACCATTTAACAAAACAGGAAACAGAAGCTTGCGCGTAAAGGCAACGACTCAAGTTCAGGAGAAGTCTTTATATGAACATACTTTGAATCTTTATCATTGTATGTTACATGTCTTCATTATAATCTAAATTAATAATGGCTCACGACCTATATTAAAAGTCGAACAGACATGTTCTTGAGTAGGCTATTTCTAGTTCTTGTAGGCCTATTCTAGAATTTCTAGTCCTTGTAGTATTAGCACTGATCAGCATTATTTATTTAGAATGCAGCCTGTTTGTGGGTTTCCGAAACTTTTCTAATTTCTGTTTTCTCCATTACAAAAGGTCTCGCGCAGAAGCAAAGAGGGATTTGTGAATGCTTGCAAGAGCTTTTGCCAGCTCACAGATCATAGAGCTCAGATCAGCACAGATGTGACCCAGTCAATGGATGTGATATCGGGCCTAGAACAATGCTGGGGTCACACGGGATCCCCCAGCTTCCTGTTGCCCTTTTGAAAACAAACTGAAGAAATAGGGGGAAAAACCTTGAGGGACTCAGAGGATGAGGATAAAGGTTAATGACCATTTCCTGTTTGAGACTGTGGAGCAGTGATACATATTCATATCACCATTATGTTGTGATGTTCCATTTTTGTAGGTTTAAATGTTTTTGTATAAGTTGGGGCTTTTAAATCTGTTCATCTATGACATTATTTGCATATATATATATATATATATATATATATATATATATATATGCATGCAAATTATGCAATCTTAAGTGGTAATAAAGTAGCTTGTCGGGAAAGGATGGTCTAAAATCCCAATTTTAAAGCATTAAGTGACTACTCAAATTAACCTAGCTACAAACTAGTGTTTGGTTATTTTCATGTGAATAATTTTGTGTTTTGAAATATTACCGAATCATTGACCTTTTCCTAGGGAGTGTATGATTCTAATTAATATCATTAATTTCATTAATTGGCCTGAACCAGTTAAAATATATACTTATACATACATGTATATATATATATATATATATATATATATATATATGAGAGAGAGAGAGACTAATAGCATATATATACTTATTTATTTATTTCACATGTTCCGGCTCTTTGGATAAGTTTGCATTATGACAATGCGACCTTAAGCAAATAACTTAGAAAGCACTGTAAAGGTAACTCACATTAAAGAACAAATCCCAAATGAAAACCACAGTCGATTCTCAGTTATCTGGCCAACTTCAGATGTTCTAAGCCTCACGGGATGGAGCGGGAGGGGACAGCTGTTAGGCTCACACATATAAGCGACTTGTCTGTGCAACAGGTGTATATCGGATGCTGTTCATTCAGTTCTCCAAATCTCACTTTACATCACTGTAATGGCGAAAACGGTCTCTTTGCGCAGAGTTCTCAATATGCTGTTTTGATTTAGGCTACTTTTTGTCCAGCAAAGAAAGGTTATGTCAAACAAATTTCTACCTAATCATATTTATATAATCTATAGTCTAATCCTCCTTCCTCAAGTGACCTTAAGATCCAACATGCTTTAAAGATTTGCAAAGATCTTGACATTTTATGATCACAATAGCCGAAATTGTGGGACCATTTGCAATAGACATGAAAATGAATTATAATCTCTTCCGTGTGTGTTTGTTGCAACACACCTTTTCTTGTGGATTTGCCTGCCGCAAATCAGATGAATGGAAAACACTGCATGCATTTAACTTTGTGTAACTACTTTAGCATGAGTTCGTTTTTTTCTTTCTCTAATCAACAGCATCCATAAATTGTAATCTGATTGGCAAAGCAGGTATACAATAAAATACATATTATTTCCAAAATGTTTACACTTTAAAAAAAAAAAAAAGGCCTATAGACCTCCGGAACATTGGAAGTAAAACTGAGATCTATATATATATATATATGTATGTATGTGTATATATATGTATATATAAAGTACTACCATGTCCTCAATATTTTAGTTTTTCCCCTAAAGCTTTTTCATGTCCCGCTGTTTTTATGAAAACATCATAACGACTTTTAAAGGACTGTCGAATAAAGAAACAAAGCGTAAAGTCCATCTAAAATAATATTTTATCGTTTTTGAAACTAAATTATTTATTTATTTTTCTCTTTACCATTGTCCGTGCCAGTATCGCCCTTTGTTTCCCCTCAGAATCTTTTCGATTTGGATTTTGTTCTAAAAAAAAATCGTGTGCATGTTTTTTGGAGAAATAAAGAGCACGACGGAGATAAAGGGAAGCGTGAAAAGAGCGTAAGAGTAAAACTGTGCGCCCCGAAATCCTTTCTCGTTCTTGTTTTGTAAAAGTTTGTCATTGTGAATCTGAGGTCAGGCATAACCGACTGCTGCACAATAGCGTCAACGCTTTGTGAGCACATAAAATAGAAGAATTCCAGCCAGTCAAAAGCTGTGTTTTTGTTACGTTCTCTATTACTCAAGTTTAAAGTCATAAAAATATGTGACATGAAGCTCTATCACAACAAACGTTTTCTGATTTTCACTAGTCGTCTCGACAGTCATTTGATCTCAAAAGCCACTTCTCTTGACTGCCAGCGTGATGCATGCATATTATGCTATAGACTCCTTCTGCAGCTCGAACATCTATATTAATGTATTTCAGATCAATATTCAGAAAAGCTCACAAGGAGAGGAAATGCTCTGTCTCCTTCACCCCCCTCGTTCGTTTTGTTCTGTATAGACTACAATAACGACTGACCCAGATGCTAATAATATCGGTGAAAGGACTCAGCGAGTCTCAATGGGGAGGAAATGACATGGTCATGTCATTCATACAACATCACACCAGTGCCTCTGACAAACATTTCGATTTCATCTAGAGACAGAACAAACCGACCGAGCTTCAAAAGTTCGTAAGTTTTTCTCATTTATTTTTTCATGTTTTTAATTGGTTAGGCTATTTGCTAAAGCAAAAAAAAAAAAGTTTAAACAACTTTTGTGTAACTCGTAGCCTATAAAGAGGGAAGAAATGTGTTTTCTTATTTTTAAAGCTAAATTGGCAAAATAATAATGTATATTTACGTCCATTACAGTGAGAGAAACTATTTTAATAGGGATAGGTCATGGCTAAGGGCTCTGCTGGTGTACTTGATCTGTAGATTACATTAGCCTATTCATGATGTCACTGTGAAGAGATATATCCCACTGAGAGAACTATGTTTGAGTAATAATTCAAATGCTGTTAACTTTAACAAAACAACATTAACACAAATTTAAAAAAGCACTACATTCAAAATGTGGCAGAATATCCCCTTTTGGTGACTTTATATCTTTAATTAGGCTAATTACATTTTAATGTCCAACTCTTGATGAAAGTTTGGTAGTTATTCATTGCTTTTTGATGGTTAATCTGAAGCTCTTTTTCTCGTCGTGTAATGTTGTTGAACCCACATACTGTAATCATTATATCGAACAAAATGATATATAAGATTAAATATTTGTTTTTATACCGTGAATTGAACTAATTATGCAATAAAAAGTAAAACAACAACAATAAAGTAATAATATTTCACCTAATTTACCTGAGTGTATGGGATGCCATGCAGGTTTGGCAGTGTCAGAATGTCATTTGGGACGAGCCTTTAATTGGATGTTGCACTGTGACATCACAAGCCATTAGCCTAAAGTAATCCCGGTCTAAGCCTCGGTAAAGTAAAAATAAAATAAAAACACTGCTGCATGGCTGGAGGAGCTCTATTCAGCCATTTTGGTGTGACATTGTCTTTAACTTTGACAGATAACCACGTCTGCTGTGTGTCAAGGACCCTTGTGCCTCAAGTGAAGAGCTGAGAAAACACGCACAAGCAGTTACACTTCAGGATAGAATAACAGTTGTATCGTCAGGATTATTATTATTATTATTATCAATCAGATAATGTGCTATTGAGCTGCAGTCCTACGTTAAGACAATGCTGGCCTTATCCTCCGTTACGTCTCTTGATGTTGAAGTTTTAATAAATAAATAAATAAACATTGGGCATCTCTTGGGAAGGATTCTTGAAGCATCATGCAGCAACAGGCAAAACAAAAAGAGACAACACACCAATAATTATTTTCCTTGTGATATTTGTGACATTTGTTATCTGGGTGAGTTTAATAATTACTTCTGGTCCTTATAATTACTCAAATATATGAAGCCGTTTGATTATCTGTCTCCAGCTTGCCAAAATTACAAGGTATAAAATACATTTTCATCTCCTTCACGATTAATCTTTATTTAAACTTTTATCAAATTTTCCGAGATCACCAAACCTCATTACACCTAATGTTTAAAGTGTATGCAAAACGGTGTCACTTGTAATACCATATGCATTTAAATTGGATATTAAGCGTGCGAATGAAATTAAACTTATCACTCAGATGTAAAATAACCCTGTAAAACAATGTTGATGACAGGCGTTGTCGCAAAAGTTCCACATCACTGATTTATTCATCCAAAATAAGACAGCTACACAGATCTTATGTTTGTTTTATCATGGGAATTAATAAAAAAACTTTGTAAAGTTTAGGTTTTCAGTTTTCTGTGTTTTTTAATAGGCTATTATTATTATTATTTTGCTGGTGTCTTCAGCAATAAATCATGTTCAAATAAAATAATTACTTTTAAGTTTTTGAGTTCTTGATTGTCTTGATTCTTTGGAGATTTAAAATGTTTTGCTTAATGTTATGTTTATACGTTTTTCATTCTTCCGAAAACTGAATTCTGGGCTCTTAAAGAACCAGAACATAGATGTGTGATTGTTTAGATGTATTTTAAAATTTCATCACATAATGTTTTTAATTCATAGCCTATATAAAAAAATATTATCATATGGCATCAGATTGAAAAGCCCTTGTTCTAGTCAAACATTTATTAAATAAAATCCTTGACAAAACCATCCCTTCCGTTTTTCCAAAAATGTGTTTTATTTCAGTAGCTACTCCACATTTTCTTCCATTTTACTGAACGTTTATGAATTGTAACTTTTGATAGAAAGTTAGTTTTAAAAAAGCAAGGATTTAAAGTTTGCTTTTCCACCTAATTATCGTGATTAGACACCGTAACTTCAGTGACTTGAGCGTGATATTTGCCAGCTGCAGGGAAACGCATCAGCGGTGCGTCGGCTTCATTTTGCTTTGTTTTAAACTGACATGATGCATTTAGGGATGTAGCCATGTTCATTGGTGGTTCACGACCATATGGGTCTATGTTCTCATCTGTAAAACCCCAACTCTCAAATTATGCTGCCTGAATCTGACTTCGTGGCTGTTTTGCCGTCCAGGAATAAAGCAAATATGTGATAGCACTATTATGCAATTAAAGTAAATTATCTGCCTGTAATAGTCGTGAAATGATATAAAGACAGACTCATTTCTATGAATTTCACCTGGTAGACTTACATGGTGTCGAAAAATGTCAAACTTGGACAAATGTTGCGTGTTTGTGTCAGTACGAAATGTTACACTAGAACGTTTTAAAAATGTGAACTGAAATTAAAATTGAAATGTGGACTGTTGAAGATAATAGCACAAAAACATTCGAATTCGTCTTTCTCTCATGAGATCGGTGACCTGTACAGCAACTATATTACTTTGTTTTATACATTTTGGAATGATGTTGAAATTCAGCTGTGTACAAAGAAAAGGAGACCTTTCACCCTACTCTCGGTAGTGGCACCCGCGCAAGGCATGACTGAACTGTGAGCTAAGGAGAGGTGCACTGAGGGACAGGGATGTATCTTACTTATTAAAGGCTCAGCGGAGCTGAACGCGCTCTTTAGACTGCTCTCTTATGAGACGTAAGGCCCTTAAGCTCTCTAAGAACCCTCTCAATTGAGGATTTGGGTAATGGCCCTCTGCAAATGTTTTACTGACAAAAAACTCCAACATGTTGCCCGCTGTTCTTATTATTTTAGTGTAGAAAGAGTTCTTGCATTGTTTAATAGGCTATATGTTGGTTTTTACTTAATTGTTTTTTAAATTAGTGTCAAGACCGTTTCTATGTTTTTCACAATTTTTGTTTTTATTTATTTTGCCTTCATTTATTCCTTTTAAATTATCCTGCATTGTGGCAAATGATTTTTACAAGAACAAATATTCCATAGCCTCCCAATTAATATGAACTAATTAAAGCTTACATGCATAATAATTAGCAAAATGCTGTTTAAAATAGTTTTAGATTGATTAAATAGCTTTTGATTTTAATTGTGTATCGAATTAGGACAAGTTGCTCCAGATGGTCTTCTCTGACAATGATTTCTTTTCTGTGATGCTTTTCCAAATCATCCTAATTTTGACACTCAGCAGGACATTATGATTCTTGACCTTGACCTTACATGGAGTCATTTTTGTAGGTCAAAACCAGCATAATACCTTGCACTTGGGTATGATAATCTCACTCATCAACTTGAAGTATGTTGTTCTTAGGGATGACTGCCCTAATTAAAAACGTTGCCCCGTTTTTTCATTTAACTCTACTTATTAGCTCCAATGTAAGTACTACTGTAAATCAACCCAAGGGGCATTTTTGTTAAAGGCACTGCTAAGAAAAAGTCTGTTCCAGCAGGTCACTCTTTGGTTTTCAATTAATGTCATATTATTAAAGTATAATAGTCCTAATGATATGATCTCAATTTCTTTGGGGAGCAAGCTCTTAATTTAATTTTCAAAAATGGTTGAACCTCAAGACCCTGTATAGTTTTTCCTTGTGATGTTTAAATTCTTTTATTTTTTTTCTTATGAAAAAGAGAAAGTTTTCATATCGAATCAGATTATTTTTTATGTGTGTGCATAAAAGCAATTAATAATAAAAAAGAGAAAAAGAGAGACAAATTTGCCGTCATAGCTTTTTTTTTTCTTTTAGAAGCTCTTTGTGTGGTGACAAAAGTGAACTTAAAGGAAAATTACAGTCACTTAAAAAGAAAGAGAAAAAGGCTCTGACCCAGTCGTTATAATTAATGTATTTAAAAAAAACAACAACATAATAATGGTGGGCTAGTTATCATTAGGGCAGACTGAGAATTTAAAGACATAACACTGCTAAACTGAACTAATGGCACATAATTGCTATGGATGGTCATAATCTCTTTAATTTGTTTGAAGTAATTATTTTTAGCTCATTCTTTGTAGTTTCTCACAGCTGTATTGTGAGAAAGGGAAGACAGCTCTGCAAGAATTAGTAATTAGTATAAATTCATTATCCTGTTTTAACAATATTTTAAAATTTTCAATGGTAAGACCAAATTGTGCACATTTATTTATTTATTTGTATTTATTTATACCCACTCCTTTTATTATATTATATTATATTATTATATTAGTAGTGGAACTCTTTTCATTTGGCCTCATGAATTAGAGAGACAATCTCAAATCTGCACACACGAATAGTGACACCTCTGCACTCCTGGCATGTCAGAAGCCAGCCTGGTCTCCTGGTGGGGTGTCTGTCTCTGTCTCTCTGTGATCTCCTATAAACCCTGCAGTGACTCAAGCACCCCTACCAGGCATCGCCCCCGCTGAGCCCCTCCTGGCTCTAACCCCACTTAATTACCAGATTGGGCTACAGACACCCGTACTGTACCCCAGATTCCCTGCGTCAAACACCATTGTTCCCTAAGTCTTTGGGTTCAACAATAGATCTATCAAGACTTGGAGGGGATCAAAAGTTCAGAGATGTCTTATGATGTATGTCATATATGACAGGATATCCATTCATGTGTCCATTGACATACTAATGCCATTGTACTGATGCTGTGTGCAGGAGGTGAACAGCAGGAGCAGAGAAAGTATGGTGCGTTACTTTTTCATATTATAAAAAGTGCAATACTTTTTGTGTTATGTAACTATAGCATACTATAATTTCTCAATAATGCCAGTTATGACGAGTTCAAACTTATGAAATGCTTTGTTGGGGGTATTTCGAACTTTAAAGAAGAGAAATACACTGCACATAAGAATAAAAGAGGATGGGGAGGTCATCAGTTTGGTTCACTCCAACAGAGGTTGCTAACAGGCTTATTATCCCTGTAGGTAAGCTAATGTAGCAGAGGTAGGACACTGCTCGGGATATGTGATCTGTTAAGTTTGCAGCTTTTCTTAAAAAGCTATTCAGGGTGGGAAAATCTGGCAGAGCTCCCAGAAATCTCTGAGCGAAAGGTTAACTGTCAGTATCCCAGCAGGCAGGAATGGCTGCCTCTCAGGAGGGACTTGCCCAGGAGGAGAAGAGAGGGACACTTGCTTTTGAGACTGTCAGTGTGCAAATAGATAGAACAGTGTCTGGACTGTGAGGGGTGGGACAGGGGAAATGGAAGGGATGTGGCGATGGTGTTTCACAGCAATGACATTCAGACACACATGTCATTTCCATAGCGCCGCAGTTTCTGAATAAAATATATTCAAATTTACTGACAAGCATGATGTTTACAGAATGAAATGCACAGATGTAAATGTTTAGCAAAACATTTGAAAAAAAATGTATATATGGAAAAAATGTATATGGTATTTGCAAAATAAAATAAATAAAAATAAAAATAAATAAATAAACAAATAAATAAATATAAATAAGTACATAAATAAGAATAGTAAGTAATGGAATAAGTAAAAAAAAAATATTTTGGCCCTTTTGGCATTTGAATATTTATAATTTGAGTACTCTAAAATATTTATTTTTTATATTTCTTTTTGAGGTCAGATTACTTTCACATCTCTGGTAAATCACAAGCATGCACTTACATATTTGAACCAGAGGTTGTAGGCATCACATTACATTTTCATCAGTTTTTAATTAAAGTCAATTTGATGTAATTGTTGTCTGTCAAATCCCCTGATACACCACTTGTTTTTATTGCTTTGTGTCTAGTTATTCAGAGCAATATCACATGAATGCCAAGAAATGAATATTTGAGGCATAAATGCTTTAGGGATGAAAGTGGTTCTGTTCCAAGTCCAATTTTGCTGCATGCCTTTCTGATTTAAATGTTGTCAGAATATCATAAATCTCTCTTCTGTTTAGCAGTTGGTGATGCCAAAAGCAAAGTAATTAAGTAATACAGGATGTTGGTAAATATTCTAAAATTTAATGATAGGTCTTAAAAAAGAGAGAGAGAGAGATGCATGCTATCACTAATAAATGGCACCAAATTAATAAAATAAAATAATAACATTCAATTTTATCATGTCACTCATGTCACACTTTCAACATAAAGCTGATGGCGCATATCAAGAGTTTAAATCAACATTTAGTAATCTGTTTGACAGAGATAATGTTTCAGCGGAGTGACTGAAGACAGAATACTGAATGCAGGCCTCCTGGTCTGAATGTGCCATCATCCTCTGGCTCTGATATTGAAATGAAGAGACTCATTCCTCAGAGGGTGCAGTGCCTCTTTTCTACCCCCCGTTTTTTGTTTTCGTGCATAATTGGTTGGTGGTGGGTGGAGGGAGGCACAGATGCAAGGGATGGTGGGAGTTCCCATGATGCCGAGAATGGGCACCTCTGTATTCTGTCTGCAAACAGAGGCACGGAGTCCGGCCAATGACACCGGAATACATTTCCTTGAAGGTTACTGCGCCCATCCCAGCGGCAGTCTGGGCACACTGAGAGAGCTGGATGTATGCCAGCGTCTCTGCTGTGCTCTAACAAGATAGAGAAAAGGAGGGAGTGAGAAAGAGAGTAACATAAAGGGAGAGAGCAATGACAATGTATGTGTATTGATTACACTGATACCTTATTGCAGGAGGCATCACCATTTAATTTGATAAGCCTGTAAAGATATAAATAACAAGGTGAAATGCTGTGAAGGGCTAGTTTTTATATGGTCCCTCTGAGAAACTGTGAAGAAAATACTTTGATTTAGTTTTTATAGGAATATTTGTCTTTTAAGAAATATCTCTGAAACAGCAAAAACATTTGATCCAAATAAATAAATAGTGAAGTGAATTTATTTGTGTTATCTTAAAGCTTCCGCTACAATGCAGCCTAAAAAACAATGAGAGCCTATAGGAACAATTAAGGACTACATCCAAACGATATTACAGTAACATTATTAATGGGACGTTCTCTGAGGTCAGTTCCACTACATTTAATAACAGTTGCTTATGTATGAAATGAGAGAGAGTGACGTTGCGGTAGGCCTGCGATAGGAGCGAAATTAGCGCAAGTCAACCCGATCTCATGAAAGTGCGTACAAATGGCACGACAAATAAAAACAAAAACTCGTGGTATTGATACGCAAAAATCGACTTTGGCATGTATATGCTACGCAATGGGTAGGAATAGGGTTGTGGCATAGATGCGTATCATATGTAGGCTACGCGAAACTGCGTATTATAGGCTATGCACGCCAAACACGTGCGTGCCTATCATATACACTCCAAAGTCAATTTTTGCGTATCAATACCACGAGTTTTTGTTTTTATTTGCCGTACTATTTATACGCATTTTCATGAGACCGGGCTCCGCAAGTTTTACGTAGCCAAATGAGCGGAGTGATATAGGCCTACTGCGTCGCTTTGACAGTGACGAATATAAAATCTCAGCAATATGGCGCGATTGACCAGTCAGAATTGAATATTCAATAGAATGCGTAAGGTGCCGTCACATTTACCATTGAAATTTGGCGAAATCCATTTCAGTAGGAATCCTACCGTTAGGGAGTTTCGCGTGAGGGCGAAACTTCGCTCATGTAGACTACCTACAAGTTGGTCGTGAAAATTCGCGGCTCTGGCCAACAGAAAAATTGCTTGGTTTGAAAGTGACTTTTGTGTCAGGTCAGTATGCTTCATCCATCGCTTATTGACAAGAAGACTTTTTAGTTGGCAAAATGTAGCTGAAATGTCGAGGGTGAAGTCTCTGAACAAAAGAGGGCATTTCTAAATTTGTGGGTATTTTTCAAACTAGTGGGTGTTTCTAAATCATGCAATTAAAATGATGGTCCTAACCTGATCCACCTTGAACACAACTGTTACTGTATGGTTTTTGAAAGAATATTGGTTGTTGTTTTAAACAACCAGAGATTCAAAAATGTTAAGCACCCATTTTTTCTTCGAACTTTTTCAGGTAAATTGGGACACTGTGTCTGGTAAAGTGGGACGCACATTTTTATCTATTCTGTGCTTACAAAATGCTATTTCCTACAGCAGGACATTGTACAAATAATCTTTTGCAATAGAATTAGAAAAATAGGCATAGCCTACTAGTGGATTGTGCTATTGACTGTGAACTCATAACCACCTCTTATTGAATTAAAACACTTCAACAGAAGCATACATTTAATATTCACAAATTTCTATTTATTTTTTTCTTTAATTTCTTCTGCCTATACAGTTTGTGACATAAAAACAGTTTGTCACATTAAGCAATGTATTGTTTTTTAATTTATAGGATGTCCTTCTTTAGCTGAATGCCACTGTCCCAATTTATCTAACATTCTCAGGTAATTTGGGACAGTAACAAAACTTGATTATTATTTTTTTAAATATAACTTTTAGAAAAAGAAACTTGCATAACTTTGAATGAAATTGAATGATCACATGAACACATGTAATTCAAATTTATATTGTCGGTTGAAATACTGTTTATATTAGAATTTAAACCTTAACTATTTTAAGATTAAGAGATTATTTTTATTTGTCACATACACAATTACATAGAGTATATAACCAGTAGTGAAATGTATTCTCTGCATTTAACCCATCCTAAGTGAACACACACCCGGAGCAGTGGGCAGCCATGTTACAGCGCCCGGGGAGCAGTTGGGGGTTTGGTGCCTTGCTCAAGGACACCTCAGTCGTGGTATTGAAGGAGGATGCTCCCCCCACCAACAATCCCTGCCAGACCTGAGATTCAAACCCACAACCTTCCGCTTACAAGTCCGACTCGCTATCCATTAGGCCACGACTGCCCCCTTTAATAGACATAAACTATGTACTGGCACTTAACATGTACTTTCTCAGACCTTCCAATATTTGAGTTTTAACCACGCTCATATGATTTACATTTGACTAATCAAATTCAAATAAAAAAAATTTTTTTTTAAAGAAAGCAGAACAACACCAAAACCTTATTTGTCCCATTTTAGCTGATGTCCCACTTTTGCTGACTTCACCATATATATATATATATATATATATAAATCAGCAGTTGGGACAGTATTAAAAAAAGGTAATTTCTAAATTTACTTTGACTTGTATTTCATTGCAGACAATATGAACACAAAATATTTCATGTTTTGTCTGGTCAACTTCATGTCATTTGTAAATATACATCCTTTCCTGTCATTCAGACCTGCAACACATTCCAAAAAAAGTTGGGACAGGAGCAATTTAGGGCTAGTGTCCAGAAGCGCCGTCGACTTCTCTGGGCTCGGAGGCATCTGGGATGGACCATCACACAGTGGAAACGTGTACTGTGGTCAGATGAATCAGTATTTCAGGTATTTTTTGGGAGGAATGGACGCCGTGTGCTCCGGACCAAAGAAGAAAAGGATCATCCAGACTGTTACCAGCAACAAGTCCAAAAGCCAGGGTCTGTCATGGTATGGGGTTGTGTCAGTGCCCTTGGCAAAGGTAACTTGCACTTCTGTGATGGCACCATTAATGCTGAAAAGTACATAGAGATTTTGGAGCACAATATGCTGCCTTCAAGAAGACATCTTTTCCAGGGACGTCCATGCATATTTCAACAAGACAATGCAAAACCACATTCTGCACACATTACAAAGTCCTGGCTGCGGAGGAAGAGGGTACGGGTACTTGACTGGCCTGCCTGCAGTCCCGACCTGTCTCCAATAGAGAATGTGTGGCGCATTTTGAAGCGCAAAATGTGACAACGAAGACCCCGTACTGTTGCCCACCTTAAGACTTGTTTGCAGGAAGAATGGGACAAAATTACACCTGAAACACTTCATCACTTGGTGTCTTCAGTCCCTAAACGTCTTTTAAGTGTTGTGAAAAGGAATGGCAACATTACAAAGTGGTAAATGCTTTACTGTCCCAACTTTTTTTGGAATGTGTTGCAGGTCTGAATGACAGGAAAGGATGTATATTTACAAATGACATGAAGTTGACCAGACAAAACATGAAATATTTTGTGTTCATATTGTCTGCAATGAAATACAAGTCAAAGTAAATTTAGAAATCACTACTTTCTTTTTTTATTTGCGTTTTCCATACTGTCCCAACTTTTTCTGATTTGGGGTTGTATATATATATATTGTATATATATATATATAAATATATAATGTGTGTGTGTGTGTATACTTCGCTCTTAAAAATATAGATGCTTCACGATGCCATAGGTTCTTTGTGGTGAAAGAAGGTTCTTCAGATTATAAAAAGGTAAGAAAGAGATGGTTCTTTAAAGAACCTTTGACTGAATGGTTCTTTTGCAACATATGGTTCTTCTATGGCATCGCTGTGAAGAACCTTTTTAAGCACCTTTATTTTTAAGAGTGTTGGAAATATCGCTAATCAATATTATCAGTAGAAGATATTTTGAAAAATGTTGGTAACCAAACAGTTGATGGTAGCCACGGACTTCCATAGTATGAGGAAAAATATTATGGAAGTCAATGGCTACCAGCAACTGTTTGGTTACCAACATTTTTCAAAATTTCTTCTTTTGTGTTCAACAAAAGAAAGAAATTCATACAGATTTGGAACAACATGAGGGTGAGTAAATGATGACAGAATTTTCATTTTTGGGTGAACTATCCCTAAGGCTATATAAACACATTTACATATTTAGGTAGGCTACCAAATCAACTATAGAGCAAGGTGCCTTCAAATTCTGTAATCTGAATGTCTTCATTGATCAATGAAGATATTGAATTAACATCCTTTGGTGCTCTAAGCCAAAACAGATCATCTCTGTCATGGAAAGTGTGAACAAATGTAAACATGGCTTTTGGCAGTAATGAATTCATCATATAGGCTACCATTCTGCTTGAAATGTCAGAATGTTTATTGGCTGTCAGAGGTATAGTATAACACCTCTCGGTGAGTAATCTGAATCAGAATTAATTCATCATGTCATAGTGTGTTATATTCTGCTGTGTTGCCAAGTGATTTGATCTGTCCTTCGTTAGCTGTTAACCTTTAATCATGACTAATTTGTTCTGATGGAGGCTCTGGAGCTAGATTAGATTTCCAAGGATCCCGTTTTAGTCGAATATGACATCAACTGGCCATTTCATGATATAAAATGAAAGATTCTGAATCTTTCTCAGGATGTTTGCCTATAAATTAATGAAAACCTTCACACCAATTGTAGCATGTGGCATTTAGTCCAGAAATCAAAGCTTGTACACAGATGTGATGGCTACACCTGAAAAGCGAGTGGCAAATGTGACCACATGGGTAAAATTGGTCTTAATCAGCCTGTCACGCTGTGTCAGACAGTCAGGTAAAGGGATGTCAAAGCCTAATTCTCTCAGGTCACAGGGTCCCATCCCTGCACTGAATCTAGCTGTCAATTAAATGATCTAATTATGCTTCCGATTGGACGCGTTTCAGAGTTTGTCAAGGTCTTTTAATGTTGATGTATTTGACCATATGATGTATAACCATTCATACCCTGAGAGATCTTTATATGGATTCAGAGAGATAAAAACAGAAAATCTACGCTCTTAGAAAAAAAAATACAAAAGCTATCACTGATGTGGTACCCTTTCAGATTTACCCCATTTACCTCAATTTACCCCTAAAGGGTGCATATTAGTACATTAAAGGTACACAGTAGTACCTGAATACATATTACATTTTGAAAAGGTAATGCCCCGGTGACAACATTTGTACTTTCCTTTCCTGAGTGTACCAAAATATTAATGCCGTCTGTCTGTCTGTTGTTTTGCTGTCTAGTCTGCCCTCACCAGGACAAAAAGGAGACAACAGGTGATAACTACATGGGAAGGGAACTAATCCACATCACACAACAGCAATATAGACTAGAGGCATCAGGCTGATTTACATTACATTTACACAATGGCATAACATAGTGTAGTGTATGTAATGAAAACAATATTCAACATATAACAAGCATCTAAAACGTGTTATTATAAGAACATAGAATAGTTTAAACATTTACAATAACAACTTTTCTGAAAAGCCTATGATTGGTTGTTTAATGACAGGCTCCTTAGTGACAACTTGCACCACTAATGCTAAACAAAATTGTTTTTGTGTTTTTCATGGGCAATATCAATGGAAATATTTAATAGTCTTTTTGGAGCTATAGGTAAAACATATAAATTGACTTTCAAACATGAACCTACTCTTCACTGTATTTAAGTAAAAATGTGACAACTAGTCCTCAGTCTTTCTGGTCACTGAAACTCAGACAATCATAAATTATTGTAAACCACTAATTATAATAACTGTATGAAATATTGCTGCACTATATTAAATATTGTACCACATTAGTTACAAATGATGCTGCATAATGCACATATTCCACTTTTTTATTTAATAATAGTGTTCCAGTGCTTTGTTGTAGTATTATGTTGTGTTACTTATTAATATTGTACTGGCCTTCTGCCTTCAGCTTTGTGCATTAGCAGTGTATCAGCTATACGTGCCTTCAATTTATATAATAATGTATACTGAATTGTAAATATCGACTTTGCTTGCTGTGCTGTGCTGTTTTTATTCTTGACCAATAGAGAATCTTTAATCCTCATGCAATGTATTTACCATGTTTGTACACCAGGGGGCAGGTTTGCATAAGACAGCAGCTAAACAATGTTGTAAAGAATGCTTTGCAAAAAAATATATATATATAAAAAATAATTAATAATAATACATAACTGAATATAGGAACATTTCTTTGAATTGTACATTCACGGTCATGTTCCAGTCAAAGTTCTGGGCATGCAATCTGTGCTTGTTTTAATAATATGGGTACATCATTGGGAATCAATTTTGTGATTGTCACACAATTATATTGCATTAACTTATTAAAGTTCTGTAGAGTAGTTAAAAATTCAATCAAATGACAGTTGAGCAATAGATGGGAGTCAAACACTTATCAATTACATTGTTCTTGAATGAAATTTAAAACCTAGAGAATCTTTCTCATTAATCAAGCTATATAATATCAAAAATTATTGTGAAAGAATGCTTTGATAATAATTGAAAAATTAATTGCTTGATATCTGCAGGGAAATAACACTTAATGACATTGCAGTTAGAATGAGAGCAAACTTTTTCTGATTCCTCTTGACCGGAAAGCTGTTTTGAAACACACTTTATAATCTACACTGTTTATTTTGTGATCATTTCATTCTGAAAGTTTCTATCTCATACACATGTAATTAAGAAAATGAGAAAATCTGGCAATATGTCTCATTTTGGATCTATCTGTGCATCAGTTGTATCTTCTCATGCCGTTTTAATACACTATCCCTGCCAAATCAGAATATAACTGAACAGCTGTTCAAGAGCAGAAATGTTATAACAAATAAACACAGCTGATGCAACTGTAACTATTGGGACTATGAATCCAAATCAGATCCAGATTAACCATAACCCACGGAGCACCATATAATGAGTTTTGTGTCAGAAACAAAATGAGTTTATTCTGTCTACTAAAATTATCCCTCAACAGCTATTTATTATTGATTATTTATTGCAGAAAAATAGTTTCTGCACAACTTTTTCTTCTAAATTTGTTTATAAGCATCCTTCCTGTCCTCTGCATGTAAAACGTGTGCTGTTGTGTGAGAATAAAGAATATACTGTGTATGTATGACTAACCTGTTTTATTGAATGGCTTTCTAAAGCAATAAACCACAAAGCTGTGGTCTGCTTCAAGATTTTTACTTACTGCAGTCAATCTATTATGTAGAGAATCAATGCAAAGACCTGAATTTATTGACTTTCACTTAATAAAGGTTATAGATCCCATTAAAGAACCTTTAGCCTTCGGCGCCACAGAAAAAGCGGCGACCCATAAACTGCAGTGAATGAATATCAGATGTGATATTTCAACAAATGGATCTGATTCCTTGCTGCTTTCTCATCATTCAATAAAATATGCTTTATATTTGTTGAAGCAGATACCGTTTCCCTGGTTACCATCCACAGAGGCATTTCCGTCCATCTCTTTGTGTTGTCTCTTTATTTCTAAAGGCTGAAGAATATGAACATTATGAAAAGTTAATTTCTGAATTCCTTGAGTCCCAGCTCACTGATCTGAAATCACGACAGAGCTCTGAAAAGGATATTAAAATGCTGTGTTTTGTCACTCTTCTAAAAGACAAATGTTTTAGGTGCATCTGTCCTTGGTGAAGCAATAGGAATTTGCCAATAAATATTATCCCACACCACTGGTTCAAAAATAGATTTGTATTACTTACATACAGCTCATTTCATTCTCATCTGCTTGAGTTTTTTCCCCCGCAGGTAATGAAAGCATTCAAATATTTGAGCCAGACATTGAAAACTTCTAAAAATAACTCTTTCACCTGTGATCTTTTGTGTTTGGACATTACCATAATTTATTACATCATGTAGTGTGTAAGAGCACATGCAATAGAAAAAAAAGGATCATGTATCTGTTTATTTCCTCAGTCAGTTTCCTCAGATGTTTTGCCGTCTCTTTCTATCACTTTCCATCTCTGCTAAAGGGGAAGGTGCCATTTAGGCAGGTGTCACATCCATTATTCATGTATCCACTCCACCAACAAATTTCTTACCTGACACTTCTCTTCAATTAGCCCTGAAAATGTCTCGTTTTTTGTTGCTGTGTGTTGCGAACTCAAAAGCACTCTACAGAGCTCCATTTGCAGCCAACTGAGCCTTTGGTCTGTCAATCTTTTGTCTGTGTATTCATGGCTTTCAAAACGTTAATGCAGGGCGATAGAATGAACAGCTAAATCAAATAAGGTACAGTTGATTCAGAGACATCGTAATATGAATCCACACAGCCTGAAGTCTAAAGCATCTTCATTGAAAGTGAACAAGAGCATGGTTTTGGACTTGAATAGAGCTGAATCCTTTCAACAGCTGAATTATTTTCTTTAAGGCCAAAATATTAGGCAGTATATCTACAGCTCTTCATCTGTTCTTCAGTATTTTGATCAAGATTGCTTCTATTGATATTGCTATTTCCTCTCGTAATGACGAACACTTCATATTCAAGTGGGAGCGCCATACACAGATGTAGTGAATGAAAATGTAGGCACTTTTAAAATGTCAAGTAGCCCAGTGTAATTTTCACTGACATTACAGGGGAAATAAGTGCTGTTAATCCATCATTTCCAATTTCCAGAAGCAGATGACTTCAGGAAAAGTCTA
Source organism: Schizothorax lantsangensis (assembly GCA_027422415.1). Lineage (NCBI taxonomy): Eukaryota > Metazoa > Chordata > Actinopteri > Cypriniformes > Cyprinidae > Schizothorax > Schizothorax lantsangensis. Next base: position 22,399,523 of record CM049845.1, on the reverse strand, counting down.
AATTACACAGATGGAAAGGTTCTGGCTTTGGTTATCAGCATGTTCCTTAAAATCTACCACTATGAGAATCTAATTCTCACGAGCCCATGTAAAATGACAGTTCCTATAACTCAGCAGTGGAGCTGTAATACATCAATCCCATGTTCACTCTCATCAAAACAGAGACATTACTTTTTATTTTTTATAACAAGCTGTATCTTTCAGGTTAACAAACAACAACAACACACATAATCTGTACCAGTCATTTGAGTCTGAGCATTGTAATTAGGAACAATAATGATCCACACTGAACAACATAAAAGGTTACCATGTACAAAAAGGCAGCCTACACACAATCTGTTTGTAAATTAAAATGAATCCAAATCCTAAAACAGAGCTATAGGAGAAAGCCTAAATCATCATACCAAAGGAATACTACTGTCAATAATTCTGGGTCTTTTTGGATGTTTTCTCTCCTAAATAAGACAATATCCCATATAACCTTCCAAGAAGAAAAAAAAAACATTGGTATTTTCGAATCTCAAAAGTCTGAAGTTATGTTAATTAATTAATTAATTAATGACACAATTGTATTCAAGTTTAACATTGAAATATTAAAATCTTTAACATTAAAACATTGAAATCTTTCTCTTTCTATGTATTTCTTCACAGATATTTATATACGTCACGTGATCCTTCAGAAATCATACTAATATGCTGATTTTCTGCTCAAGAAAAATAAATAATAAAGCTAAATAATTAAGCTAAAACAGCTAAAAACAGCTGTGCTGCTTAATGTTTTTTATGCTAAAACTCATACTTTTATATATATGTATATATATATATATATATATTTATACATACATATATATAAATTCCTATATATATATATATATATATATACATATATATATATATATATATATATATATACACGTATATGTATGTATGTATATATACAGTATATATATATATATATTTATACTGTAAATATAAACTCATATAAACTGACTGCTAAAAGCCAAACATGGGACACAGTCTATATTCATTTAATGCAGGGGACAGACTGACATTTTAGCTGAGCATTCTTCACTGTCGACACTGGGTCAAACCATCACTTTGACTGTCAGTAAAAGCCCAGACATCATTCTGTCCTTACTTGAGCTCTGTTTCTTTGTGAATCTGTGCTTTTTGAAGAACTCAGATAACCACACTTTCCCAAATCTTAAGGGTGGCTTAAACTGGCCTTTGTGGCAAGGCCAAGATTCCTGATATCTCTCAGCGCTGTCGGGAGAAGAGATTTCTGAAAGCGTTATTATAGTTCTTGTTGAAGGCTGTGTAAATGAGCGGGTTGAAGAAGGAGTTGGAGTAGCCCAGCCAGAGGAAGACACTCTTCCATATTGGTGGAATGTGGCAGGAGCACAGCGGGGTGATGAGCTCGGTGAGGAAGAAAGGGATCCAGCACAGGACAAACACTCCGATGAGGATGCCCACCATCAGAGCTGCTCGCTTCTCTTTCTGCTCTCGCCACGTCTCGCTGTCGGTCTGGAATGTCACCGTGGCATGGCGTACTGTGAACACCATCTGAGGCTGCTGCCTGGAGGCCTCTTTCACCTGAGGGAACAGATGTGTCTTGAGCATTACTGCTGAGTGGATCAGTCAGAAGCATAGATTAAGGTCAAATAAACCATGGTATTTAGTACATAAGTGTACATCCCTACAGGGTGTCATTTTACTCAGTTTTTTTCAATAAAATAATTTATTTATGCAATATTACATGTATTCCTCATAGATTATATGTGAGCCTCAGCAATGTACACTTACCATTTAAAAGTATAGGTGTTTAGGCTGCATTTATTTGATCAAAACTACAGTAATATTGTGAAATATTATTACAATTTAAAATAAATATTTTCTATTGTAATATATTTTAAAATGTAATTTATTCCTGTGATGAAAAAGCTGAATTACAGAAGTCATTATTCTTACATGGTTCCTAAAACAATCATTTAAATATTATTAATATCTATGTTGAAAATAGTTACTGCTTAATAGTAACTGTTTGTGGAAAACATGATTATATTTTTTCAGGATTATTTGTTGTACAGAAAGTTCAAAAGAGCAGTATTTATTTAAAATAGAAATCTTTTGTAAAATTTTAAATGTCTTTACTGACATTTTGATCAATGTAATGCATCCTTACTGAATACAAGTATTAATTTACACAATACTGAAAACAAATCTTAGTGAACTTTTGAATGGAATGTACATATAATTAAATTCTTAAATGATTTCATTACACTGATAATATAGATGAAAAGAAAAGAAAAGCAAAAGCTACTGAATTCAATACAGAGATTTTGATCCTCATGCATGCAGTTTTTTTCGAGTCATTCTTATGCATAGAACTTTTGTAGCATTGAAATGGCCATGAAAATAGCAATTTAAGCATAAGCTTTTAAACCCTTAATGTTTCTGTATCAAACCTTTGACAATCCCTCTTAAACCCACTGAAGTAGAACAGGACGGTAATAGAGTAGAACATAATGTAGAACTTATCTAAGGGAGGTGTCAGGAATACTATTCGCTAAAGTGTTGTGACATGCTCAGAGATTAAACCATGCTGTTCAAGGTAACATTAGAGTAACATAATGGGACATTCAAGCTCAATCGGCATTGAATTGCTGTCTAGTAACATTCTGTAAAATAATGACAGATAAAATAGGAACAGTCTGATCTGAAACAATAGATTAAATTCAGCAATCTTGAGAACAAAAATTATCTGCATAGTACAGTATTAAAATGCAGTACACTGGTGTGTGAGGGATAAAGAACCTAAAAAGTTGCTAAAAAAAGCATATCACAACATACGTATCATCTGTACCTCTCCAGCCTCTGCAACTGGAGTGATGGTGTTGGTCCTCTTTGATCCAATACGGAACTTAGCAGCTTTGTATATCTTCCAGTAGACAAACAGCACAACACAAAGAGGCAGATAGAAGGCGCCGAATGTGGAAAAGATGGTGTAAGACGGCTCCTGGCTCACCTGGCACTCCATGTCCTCCTCTGAATACGTCTCACCCCAGCCAAACAGAGGGGAGAGGGAAATAACAGACGACAGCAGCCAGGTCAAACCAATCATCACATTGGAGATCTTCTTTCGGGTCTTCAGCGTGTACTCCAGGTGGCGAGTTATGGACCAGTAACGGTCGAGGGCTATTGCGGTCACGTTCCAAATGCTGGCTGTACAGCACAGGACGTCAAAGGATATCCAGACTTGGCAGAGAACTCGGCCCAACTTCCAACGACGACCATTCAGCTCATGGACTAGACTGAGAGGCATCACCAAAGCAGCCACCATAACATCAGATATGGCCATGGAGGCCACCAGATTGTGGGGCACACGGTGGAACGTTCTGACTCTGAGAATTGTGACTAGGACGAGCATGTTCCAGAAAAATGTAGCCACCACAAGCATGGCCAGAAGGGTGAATGTCAAGACGCTGAAAACTGTCTGTGGTCTGTAGACATTTCCATATTCTGAGCTTTGATTAAAGGAGCTGTTCTGGCTGATATCAGCCATGTTTTGAGTGCTCTTTTGTCCGCTTTACACCACTTACAAAATAACAAGAAAGATCTTCATTGGACTGCAACAGCTGTAAAAATGAGAAAAAGGACATTTAAAAATTCAGCTTCTACAGATATTCAGTGCTGTCAACTGGAAAAAATATAGTGATATCCAGGCTACAATGAAACACTTTAAAACCCAGAGACACAATGGAAAATGCTTTGAAAATGCAATGGAAAGAGAAGTTCTTTTACCTGAACTTGACACGCATTTTAAAAACCCAGTACTCAAGTGTTAAAATTCACAGAGACAGCATTCTTTTTGTGACAGAATGTGGTTTTGAGTTTAAAAATGAGACTAGAGTATTTTTTTAATTAACTTTTTTAATGAACTTTTTTAATTAGGGGGTGTTTACATGACACTGTTTTCAACTAAGAACTGAAAATTTTGGTCGTTTATTACACAACAAATGTGTTTTGGTGCTAACTTGCTAACTTTTGAAAATGGGTTTCAAAGTTTTTGAAAATGATACTTATAGTCTACGAAACTGTGAAAATGCAAATTTGTGAAAATGGTTACGTCATACTAGGGCTGCCATTAACGACTATTTTTATTTCGATTAATCTATCGACTAATTTATCGATTAATCGATTAATCTAAACGATTAATTTCCCGCAAAAAAATCAACAATTTTCCTTAAGAATATTTTATTAAAACCAAATTAAATCCAAATTTCAATGAAATCCTTTTTTAAAGCTCAAGTAAAGTGCAACATAGAGTGCAAGAAGCAAGTGTCCATCTCATCTCAGTCCAAATCACTGAAATCAGTTCAGTATTATAGTGTAAGAATGACAACATATCCACGTGTTCTAGTCTAATAATAAAGGAGTATTTACCAGAAATGTGATTTACCAGAATTTATTTAGGAGAAAAATTAAAATGTGCAGTATTTCTGAAAGAAAAAAGAAAAAAAAAAACTTTTTTAAAAATATAAAATCAATTAATTGGAGATGCTTTTGATTATTAAAATTTAATGGAACCATTAAAATGGAATCCAGAAAATAAATGGAAAACAGAATTTGGTACAGATAAAACTGTAAAACTCAATTAATTAGACAGGCTTTTTGATTGATAAAATTTAATTTAACCATTAAAACAGAGTATAGAAAAATGAAAATGGAAAAAAATGCATTTGGAAATTAAATGGATTTCATAGGGCCCTATAATATATATATATATATATTTCTTTTTTGGTAATAAAAATAGATGTAAGTGAAAAATAGCTCTTAAAATGACTTAAATACATATATAATAGCAATGATGCATTGATTGATAATAAATGATGATAATTAGTTCAAATAAAGTATCAAAAGCAAGAAATCATATGGTTTTATTGAACAAAACTGTTAAAATACATAATGTATTATAAACAATAGAGCTAATGTAAATAACGCATAACAACAAAGGCCTGCAGGGGGCGCCGGCGGGCTGATTATTATATTTTCACATTACTGCGCGATCTAATCCTTGTTTAATATTGACCAAGCACCATTTAGTTCATATGTCCACTTAATCTTTAATATTTGGCAATTTCTTTAGGACAGAAATGCTATAGCCACTGTAAGCATAGGCTTATAAATGATTTACCTTACAAATCTGATGAAATGGCTAACTTTGCGTTCCCAGATGAACGTTAGCTATAATAAACCCAAACTCACAACAACATGCAGAGATGGAGTTAGAGACGCTCCACACATGTAAATAAGTTCCTGTGGAACTACTGTGAAAGGAGTCACTGTGTGACGCACATACTTAACCTACAGTTAATTAAATTAAAGCGCATATACTGTGTTAGAACTGCATCGCATATAATTATTTAATTAAATCATAGCGTTTGTGAATTCACAATTATGCTTAATTATGATTTTTAAATGGGTTTAATATCATGCAGCCTTGGAAAATAGTCTAATAACGTGTTTTATGGATTCTAGTCTGTGAAATGCGGCACTTCCGGTATTTTGCCGGTTAGTCGACGCGAGCAAAATGAAGTCGATGATTTTTCAAAATCGACTAGTCGACTAAAATCGACGAATCGCGACAGCTCTACGTCATACACATGCTTATTATGTGTTCTGTCTAAACAAATTCATATCATGTGCTTAATGTTTCTTTACAAAGTGAAATCGCCAACTACTGGCTTGGCAAGCATAATACAACGTATTTAATTGTTATTGTGGATCCATGTGGGATCATTTTATCAACATTGTCATTTGTATGTGAAACTTTTCCATTTTTAGTGCAATCTTTGTTGTGTAAACATGCCCTTAAACATTTTTAGAAGGTTGTGTCATGCTCAAGATGCAGCAGACGACACAAGACACCTTGGTAAAAACAGTGCAGTAGAATGCAAAAATGTGTTCTGTGTGAACTACCATGTCCAGAGCACATTGCCTTTCATCACAGAAAGGTGGACTACTAGCGAATGAAATAAAAGTCATTATACATACACTCTTAAGAAAAATGGTTCTAAACAGTACCAGAAAAGGGTTCTTCAGCTTGTAACAATAGCAGAACCCTTTTTAGTGCTAAATAGAACCTTTTTATAGGGTTCCATACAGAACCATGCTTTGAAAATGCTATATAGGACCTTAATGGTGTTATAAATACCCTGTTTAATGATAGTTTTTCATTAATATTAGTATGTTAATATCATTAATATTAGTATTATTTGTATATATTTATTAATATTGTTTTTTTACCCCTCTATCTGCCTGGTCTTATAATCTATCTTACCTATCTTATAATATACTTGTAATATCTTATAATATAAGTCTATTAAGGTTTTACATAAAATCAACAACAACGTGTCAATAATTTTTTTATGTTTTTATGACGTGAAATTGTAGCAAAAATGGCAGTGTTCTAACAACAGTTATTAGTAGAATACATTAATGAATGACAATGGACATTGAACAGAAATAAATGCTTAAAAAAGTAAAACAAAATAGAACATAAAATAGTGTATTGAAGACCAAGCTCCAGTAAAATATCTTCACAATCCTCTATGATGCCTTTACGTTAATCATTATCTGTATTTTGGTGTGATTGAATGGCAGTTTCTCTCTGCAGATGATGAGGTTGTAGCATCTGAAATGCACAATAGAGTTTAGATATACAATGTTTCTCCTTTCAGTTGTTTATGTGAAAACAATTGTTTATGAAGGCCAAAATTAGTATGTGAGCACGTCATAATTCATAATATAAAGTCATGGGATAGCTGGGTATGTTTATGCATAAACCCTAGTAATAAAAATATCTAACAAAATGGATCATAAATTCAATATCTTTGTTACTTAAGAAGAGGAGAATATCCTTAACTGAATAGAGCTGGTCACACGTACATGTTCTCTGAGAAAAGACAGAGAAAAAACAATTAGCATTTGAAAGTTATAATTTATAGACATTTTAAGAAAGAAATGATTTACCTGTTGAGAGTGTTGACAGTCTGTGTAGCTCCAGAAAATCAGTAATGATGCATCTTAGAGTTTAGCCTCGGTTAGGGTTTCACATTAAAAAAACAACAACAATAACCACAACAGCAGCATGTTGTGTGAATTAAGTGTGTTTTTATTGACATGCAAAATTGTCAGTGCTTATAACAACAGTTATTAGCTGAATACATTAATGAATGACAATGAACATGAATAAATACATAAAGTAAAACACAAAATAAGAACAAAAAAATAGATGTGATGAAAACCAAGTTTCAGTGAAACAATCACATTCCAATCAATATGATGCCTTTAAGTCCATTATTTTGGTGTGATTAAGTGTTGATTTTTCTCTGCAGATGATGAGGTTGTAGGATGTGATACATCTGAAATACACAATTGAGTTTAGAGTTACAGTGTGTCCATGTGTTTATGTAAAAACAATTATGTTTATGAAGGCCAAAAGCAAAAATGGACAGTATGTGAGCCCTTCACAATCTTAAAAGAAAAAAGTGATAAAAAGTCATGCGATAGTTTTAATATTTTTTTGTGACTGGGTATGTTTATACATAAACCCAAGTAATAATTTAAAAAGTCTAACAATATGAATTATAAATTCATTGTCTCTTTTACTTACTTAGTGGAGAAGAGGAGAGAAGTTTCCAAAGCTTAGCAGAGCTGCACACACTTAGGCTACATGTGACCAAAAAATTAAAATAAAAAATAAGAACATGTTTGTTTGGAAACCGGTTACAATTTTAAAATTAAATTTGTATTTAAGTTTAAGAATGAAATCATTTACCTGTTGAGAGTGTGTTGAAAGTCTGTGTAGTTGGATCACTGGACTCCAGAAAATCAGTAAAAATCAGTGCTTTGACAGTTACAGATTTGAAAATCAAAAGGGCGGGAACAAAGAACCCTAAACTCTAACAAAGAACCATTTCGGCATAAAAGGGTTCTTCAGAATGCTATGGTTCTAAATAAAACCATTACTGCATGTAAAGAACCTTTAAAGAACCATATTATTTTAGAGTGTAGCCTATTTGTGAAGTGAAACTCGCGGTGCAATACGGGAGACATGACAGTGCCGTCAGTTTCAGTTGCCCATATACAGCAATACCAATGGCCGATGGCATGAATATTAAGAAATATCTGACCACTGTACAGTCTGCTAGTATTACCACATGTAGATGACCCAGAAAAACAGTGAAAAAGACATTTACCACAGATTCTTGTCAGTAGACATTGTGTAATAAAACATATTTTTAGCTGAAATGACATGCCAGAGAAAATGTGCCATTCGCCATCTCTGGTGTGGCAGCGCTGACTTTGAAATGGCAGACTAAGGTAGATTCAGGCTGGAAACGCATGTCAACGTTCCTGACATATCCTGTGTAACATTTCAACTTAGTAAAAATGTTACAGCCCACTGGCAGAGAGTTACAATTATTAAATAGTTAATTTTTTCAATGAAGAATGATCTAATTGATTTTTCCCCATCTGCCCAGGGTTAGCAGCCTATAAGAAGTGTCATGTACTCTATCCTTCTGAAGTCTGAATCTTCAGAAACATACTATTTTCTGCAACAATTTGTGCTGGTAATTAGATGTAAAATATAGCACTGCTTGTAACACATCTCCTTCACAAATTGGATTCTGGACTGTTAAATGATCCTTACATCAACTGCTCTGTTCTTAATGATCAAAGTGTTTGCATTTTGATATGCATCTTGCTGGGAGCAAAATCTAATGAAGTCTTTGATAATTTATTCATATTTAATTTGAAAGAAAAGCTTAAATACATATTTTACCACAGGTGCATGCATCAATATTTTAGAACAAGTATTCCTTCATGACACTATAGTTCCATCATGCTTTGTGACTGCATAATGAATCTGCCACTGGAATCTGTTCAAGATGTAATTGTTCGAAAACGTAATTGCGTGTTCGAACAATGTCTGAATGAAAATTGGCCAAACTGATTAAGCATTCATGTATGGCTTAGGGAAATCCATGAGCAGAAACAATAAACATGTCAAATAGAAGAGGTGAAATATGGAAAGATAGACTGCTGACTAAAATAGCCCTTCTTGTCTTCCCATGCCTTAAGGGTATGAGGTTTTCAGGGGAAAAACAAGAAGTGGTTGAAATATGCCAGATGTATGTAAAACATTAAAATATTCATAACACCTCCAGCTTGAATACACAATAAATCAATAAAATATTTTGTTCTATTGGTCCTTAAATCAAACTTCAGCTCCAAGTTTCAAACAGTTCTTTTAGACAGTCTTTTAGAAATGAAATGCATGTGTGGGAAGTTAGGATTTTCATAAACCACATAATTTCCTTTAATCAAATATGAGACATTCAACAGACTGTGTCATCCGCTCTCACATAGCTAATGCCCTCATCTTTGAATCATTACTTTAATGACAGTTAAAACAGTGCAGCGTTGGAGGGCTCATCACACTGGCACTTCTTTACTCTTCACAGCAGATTCCTTCAACGTAAGGTGACAAGGGTTCATTTCAGTGCACTTACAGACCTGCTCAGTAACACAAGGCTCCTTCAAACTGTTTCTGGCAAGTACACATAAACCACCAAATGTTTTGTGTTGTATGCATAATATGTAACCTACAGCACTTTATTAGTTCTCACTTTTAAACGTGCACATTGAGTTTTGAATTTGTGCCTGTATGGTTTTGGACTTAATGCCACCTATTGCTGTTGATACATGATGTTTGTTTTGCTATTTTTGTCTCATGCTACATACATCACTAGTAGATATTCTTGGATTCAATGCCAATTAATTTTTATGCGTTGTTGGAGGTTCATACTGGTAAGCGGTCTGGCTGCTGCTCTGTACTGTGATCAGACTGCCGTGAGTTCTCTTCCCTGTGGTCGCTGTGCGTTGAATAGAGGCATTTTTCCTTGATCTGTGACATGAAAGCTGCTGGTCGTCACAGTGTGTTTAATCACTCCAGCAGAGACTGTTTGTTTGGACATTTTATATCTACACTTGTACTCATTCTGTCTGAACTGTCTGGTGGACTGTGCACATGCTGATCCATAGAGGTGACTTCAGGTAAATTGGGACACATTTTCCCATTAGGATGACTGGGGGAAAAATGTCCCAATTCTCCTTAATTAACCTACTCTTCTCTGTGATGTTGTGTACATTGTGTTTGTTATTGTTAGATTTGATGTTTTGTTTACATGTAGTTTTATGTTCATTCTTCATAAATCATCAGCCATGAGCACTGACTGAAAGCATAAAGAAAACAATAGGCTATTGTTTTTGTTATTACACTATTAATTATTATTAACTCAACTGCATGATGAGGCTGATCATGTGATCTCCATATGGCAGCAAAACATGTCCCACTCTATGTAGAATAAAACAGCTTTTTCTGCAAATCTACATTTTAATGATATTTCTCAAAAGTACTGTTCATTTGCAAAATGTTATTATTTGCATATTGAGTGCATCTGCACACTTTAAATCCATCATCTGGCCAAAGTAACTACATCAAAATGTACATTGTGCACTGAGCTGCTCTGTGAAGGCAGTTTATGAGCATTGATTTACATATGCTAAACATCACTGTTACTTGTCAAGCTGCCCTGCGATTAACATATGCACAAGCGATGCAAGTGCATGCATATGCAAAAAAAAAACTGAATTCTGCACATCGCGCGACTCACAGAAGCATTTGTAACATTATTTCATGCAGAGTTATCATATATATATATATATATTCTTAATATTATGGGTGACAATTGAGTTGCACAAGGTGTTTGAGTACAGTTGTAGTTATGATTCGCAATATTTTTGGTAATACAAGTTAACTTAGCCCACTAATGAATTGGAAAGACTATTACTTTCACGTGATATTTACATTACTTCAACTATTATATCTCCGCGAATACAGCATCATTCAGTGACACATAACGTTACTCTGCGAGATTTACACGCGCACATATTCACGGCATCTCACCACAGCTGGTTATTGTTTTCCTCCCCTTCCCACTTACCTTTAGGCAAGAACACTTTGCTTCAGTGAAGGCAGTATCACCCCATTCGAGGAAACAATATCCTGTGTGAACACTGTCTGTCAGTCTCTGGATCTTGTGTTCAGAGGAGTGACCGCGCTGCTGCAGTTTCTCAAGTCGCCACCTCGACGCAGACCACATGGATGCAAGGTTAAGAACATCAAATCCCAGTGAGATAGACAACTGCACTGAGCTGTGTTCTCATGTACAGTGAAACGTTGTGTACATTCTTCCATTTTTGATTGTAGCTTTCTGCAGTTTTTGTAGCCTACAGGAGAAATTACATTCTGAGGCAGCTATTTCAGCAAACAAACACGCACAGACCTGAAGCTATATTAGTGAGGACCAGTAATAAATGATTTTTTAACTAAGCTTCATGATATTTACTCTGCCCCTACACATAACCCTCGCACAAACTCACCATTACATTAGATCTAGAACACTAGTAGTATGTGGATTTTTGAGCATTTCAAATTGTGAGGCGAACTTCACAGTATTTTTGTTATATTTTAAAGAAGGTTTTTTTTTTTTTTTTTTTTTTTAAAGAGGCTCTCACAAACAAAGCTATATACAGACAAAAATAAAGGGAATAAGCACACAAACAAACACACATACAGAATACCTCATTAGTTGGCTTATTGGTTTTGGACACCTAGATAACTGGGAGCAGAAAAAAGAGAAATATAGGCTATCGCTATCCTGTCTTTGCAAATGCTGACTTGTAACCTAAGCCTATTTATTTACACTTTATATTAAGACATTTTCCTTTACATACCAACAAAATACCCTATTTTTATATATCTTATGCATAAATATGTATTCTGGCCTGTCCCCTGCCAGCCAGCGCATACTGAAATTAAAGATTTTTGTTTACATTTTTTGTGAACATCATTTTTTTATGTAGCTTTAGTTGCTTGAAGTTTCAGTAGGTTAAATGTCACTGTTACATCATATTGATCTTATTAATAGCTTTTTTTAAAAAAGGGTTTAAAATGTGTTGGTTATACAGACGAAACAGTAACATACAGACAGAAGTGTTTCATATTTGGCGCTTTAATTGATGTAAATAAGCACGTAAAACATGACGCGCCTCCCGCAAATGGCATATTGCACAAATACAGGGGTGTTATGAATTAAGCAGTATATTTCGTTTAATAAAACTGCATAATTCAAGTCCAAAAATGATATGAAAAACAAAATAATTATTTCTGATGACAGAATGTATAATGTTATGCTTGTATATTATGTTTTTACCAGGCGTAGTTGCGTAAAGATATTAATCTCCCCCCACGAAAGACATGTAAGGGTCCGGAGCCAGCCCAATCCTTTTTGGCGCTTCTGTACCCTTTTCCTATGAGGCCGGTTGTACGCTAATCTGACAGCAACATAATGCTTACTTTCTGCTGTAAAATTCATTAAATTAGTCAAAACAATGTCGGAAGACGACTTAAAAGTACCGGAAGAGCTTTTCAAGGACGTGAAGTTCTATGTGGTGGGAGACATTGATCAGAAGGTACATTTAACAGTAATAGGCTATTCATTTAGCCTTTTAGCTAATACTGGATACTGACTGGTGTTAGCATGAAGGCTCTCATAACATGGTGAAACCTAGAGGATACCTATGGACAAATTGTATTTAGTGTTATTCTTAAATACAATAGGCTTTATTTATTCAAGTCGCCCCCTTTCGTATGTTATCTGCTGTTAGCGAAAGAACTGTTTTCAGTATGTTAGCCATTGTCAGTGACAACAATGCGACACTGCTCACGTTGAGCTCATCTTTGAGTTGTTTTAGCGATTTATTTGCGACTGTGTGACTGATCCTGCCCCTTAAGTGCGTGTAAACAATTTTTGCCAACGGTAGCTTGTATCTCAAATGAAATAACGTTAGCATATGTAGCCCTCCTTTCTGTTTATCATAGTGTCTTTTGGCTACATTATGGACCTTTGTTCTCAGATGTCTTATTGGGATTTGTGTAGTTTTCATTTATATTTAGATTACATTCTTGCATTATTTGTATATACTTCCTGGTACATCGATTTAAGATCTAGCAGCAAACAGATAATGTTTAATATAAATATAAATTGACTGTTATTAGACTGATATGGTAATGATCAATTCCTGACATTTGCTGATAGGTTGTGCAACTTCTGAAAGCTGGAAAAGGAAAAGAAGTGTCTTACAATGCCCTCGCCACCCATATTATAGCTGAAGATGGGGACAATCCAGAGGTCGGGGAATCCAGAGAGGTCTTTGACTTGCCTGTTGTGAAGGTAAACACACATAATATGGCACTGGTTATACACGCATAATATTGAAAGGCAATAATTTAGACTGATCTCCTGATTGTATTAGATGTGATCACTTACTGTTACTATTGGAAATGTGCTGCAATGTTGAACATTCACAATTCTTTCTGTTTCAGCCGAGCTGGGTGATCCTGTCTGTCAAATGTGGAGACCTTCTACCGTATCCTTCCATGATTAATGGGTTTGAAAGTCCGCAGTTGTGATGCCGTTTTTGTACATGACATGTCATGCATCAACTTAATGCAATTTTGCAACTGATGACTCGTTAAAGATGAATAGCATGCTGTTTAGATGTTTATTTATCTTGACTGGTAATCAATCAGGGTTACAGGATTTTCCCCAGAGTCAGGACAAGTGTTCTTTGGTGTTACAGCTTGTCTGCCACATGTAAGTTGCACCTGCATATTCTGCCAATTCATTCAAATCTACATATTGTCATCTGTCATTGTCAGGCAGCAGGATTGATTTTAGTATTTACCAGTCTTGTCATTTTTACAGTTGTCAGAGGATCTCAACACACTTTGGGCCTTTGTAACATTCTATGGAGGAGACTGTCAGCTCCACTTCAACAAGAAGTGCACACATCTGGTTGTGCCTGAACCAAAGGGGGTAAGCACATGTCTGTTTTAATGCATATAATCAATGTTTACTAATGATAGTTAGATGTCAGTCAGGTTAGGCTGTTTTGTTTTTATTAATACTGAATGCACGGTGCACAATAAGGCATGGTACATCAATGCAAAGTCTTATGCTTTCTCTCTCCAAAGTAAAGTGGGGGAGGTGTGTGAGATCCAGCGGCTCAGTTAAAGTTTACGACTAATAGAGTGCCTTTAACAGCTGCTATCTGGAAGACTCAGTCTTGGTTTATGTCTATGGGTTGTTTGCTATTGGATCAATTGAGGGATGGAACTGGATTGCTGGCTTTATTTTATTGGGTCTGTTTTTGAGGTCTGAGTGCTGTATTGAAAAAAGGGTCAGTTTTATAACCCACCATCTTAACCTTCTAGGTTTTCAAAGCCTGCCTTTTATAGGCTACTCTTAGGTGTATCCACACCTGTCTGGTTCGATTGAAACAAACTCAAGTTCGTTTCCCTCTTGGTGCGGACCTTTTGGGCAGGTGTGAATACAGCAATCGCACTCGGGCGCACACCAAACAACTGCATCGAGACCCAGCTGAAGAGGTGGTCTCGGTCCGCTTCCAAACAAACTCTGGTACGGTTCGTTTAAGGTGTGAATATGAACCGGCCTCGATCCGACTCCATTGCAGAAAGCACGCTCCGAAACACACAGCTCATGCATATAGTGCTGTTGTTTGCATTTCAATCGCTTAAATCACTTGTTTTTAAACTGCAATGCTTAAAAACGTATGCAAATTATGAGTTTTCATGACCATAGCGCACAGCAACGTGACATGAGCGCACTAAATAGGCTAAAGCTTGCCGCAAAGCCCCAGCAAAAGTTACAACGAATGTGTCTGGGGGAAATAGTAAGGAGATATTTTAATTATTTATTAATAAACTAGTGTTTTCTGAGTCAGTGTCACAAAGATGAAGTTAAAAATCCTGACTCGCCATCTCCTCATTGGACGCTTCTTTAGAAAGAAATGCATCTTTACGGATTATAATGAAAGAGTTTTTGTTTTTGATATGAATTATTTAGTTTTGTAGTAATTCAAAGCTTTCTATTGATATATTCATCATGTCTGTAAGGAAAATATTCACTGAGTTTCGGTTCATTTTTGTGAAGCGCTCCTGTTCAAGACCGGGACGGCAAGCACATCCTATTAGTTTTCTTTATTTTAGAAAAGCACAACGTTTTCTTGATATTGTGAGTGCACACAAATAAAAATAGACCATTTATAGTTCCGAACAATGTATTATTCTTACCTTTATGAGCAACAATTATGGCGTATTTAATTTGTTTCCACTGATGTCCTGAAGCGTGCTTCAGCTTCCACTTCAGGTTAAATGTTTAAACTAACATTTTGATATGCTTTAAGTATTTTATATTTATAGATTTTATTTTCGGCAAGTCGTAATTACAACATCCTATGGCATTGTCTCATTTGATGCTCATAAGTTTCTTCAAATTGCGTTAGTATCTCATAACAGCAAATCAGTAAAAGAATAAAAACCACTACGAAAGATCTCCATTATTAGCCTGTTTTTGCACTTCCTGTTTTCCCTGCTTGAGAATTTCTGTCAAATGAATGGATGACCTTAGCACACGTGTGGTTTTGTTTACAATTTCTGGTTCACTTGCAAAAAGGGCAGTGTGAAAGCGAACTGCACCAAACAAAAAAAAAAATCATCATTGTATTTGGTCCGGACCAAAGCAAGTGAACTAGCGGACATTCCTGGTGTGAATACACCCTTAGTAACCAAACAAATGTAATTGGTTTTATCTAGTGAGCATGCAGAAACCTTTCTCATAATATTGAGAAAACCCTTGTGTACTTCAACAAGTATCATGAAAATATATTATCACTGCAGTGATCAGTGATGAAGTTGTGGATTTTTCAGCATGCATTAATGTATCTGTCAAACACAAAATATTTTATCACTCTCGTGCTGTAATGTAATGCTTCAATTTTTCAGATAAAAATAGTTTGTGATTTATTATTATTATTATTATTATTATTATTGTTGTTTGTGATTTAAATTATTATTATTATTATTAATAATAAAAGCTCCAGGTTTGCTTTGTTTGTTTGTAGGTCTGCACAATTTGGCCAAAAATGTTTTTATAGCTATATGATTATATAATAATAGTAAAATTAAAATAGTATTAATATTAAGCAAAATGTGTAATATTACTTTTTTAATGTTTCACTGTAAAATAAAATTGAACATATAATAATTTTATTTTATAGTATAAATATTGTATTTTTATTTTGGCAGAAAACAGCATGAAGCCCTTAAAGCTTCTCTTTTGTTGACAACAGTCAGTTTATAAGAGCTTCTCTTTACAAGTTTGGAAAGATGGTTGGTGAATTTTGCGTTCCCAAATGCACATTATAAGCAACCCAAATTTGCTGCACGTGTAGAAATGATTTCATCTGGAGCAGCATTTTTCTGTGAACCACAGCGCATATAATTTATTTAATTAAATTGCAACCTTTGTGATCTGATAATAGCACTGGGCAATATTGCAGTTTTTGTTTAGTGTTGTTTAGTTTCGATTAGTGTAATTTGTTTCTAATGTGGGTTTTTCTTTCTTTTCCAGGCCAAGTATGAATGTGCTTTGCGGCATAGCAACATTAAAATAGTAACTCCGGAATGGATTTTGGACTCTGTAAAAGAAAAGGACAGGAAGGATGAGACTCTGTATCACCCACGTCTTACAGTATATGAGGCACCAGAAGAGGAAGGTAGCGAGTATGAAAGGAGCTCACGTTCTGAAGGCAGCTACAGTGACAGACGCTCAGCTCACAGCCAGCGGTCCAGCCCTACATCATCCCGCGATGCTTCCCCGGTAGGCAGGCATTGTCGTTCACCCTCATCGAAACATGAGCGCAAATCAGAGTTGATGTTCGATGACTCTGATGACTCGTCCCCAGAGAAGGAGGACCGTAACCTGAACTGGACCCCAGCTGAGGTGCCACAGCCTGGTCCCGCCAAGCGTCGACTACAACCTGGCAAAGAAACCGGTTTGATCAATCTCTGTGCAAATGTCCCACCTGTACCTGGAGGCTTTGGGCCGCCAGATGCTCGGCTGGTCAGCACAGGTGGAGGTGTGCCTCTAGGGGTGGAGAGATCCGATGTCATGGGTGGTTGGAATCCAGCTGCTAGGACTCTGAGAAACATTACTAACAACACAGACACGCAACAGGCCTCGCGACCATCCAATGTGGCACATGTAAGAAGCTTGGTTTTGAATGTAGTAGTGTTGTCAAAAGTACCGACCACGATATTGTTTGGTACTGAAATTTTAAAAACATCCATTTCCTACTAAGATTTGAGCGCTGTTGAGCAGATTCTTACACAGCGCTGATTGGTCATAGTGTTCACGCTCTCAACAGATATGACTGTGATTGGCTACAATGATAATCGCTTCACGCTCTTCTCCGAGCGTTCACACAGAAGCACATGGGAGCGTTTGAAAGCCGCGTCTTATCAGCGGATCCGTCTATGTGCAGATATATTAGGGATTCGCTGACGGTGAAGGATCCGCTGATAGACGCGGCTTTCAAAAACTCCCGTGTGTTTCTGTAGCCAATCACAGTCATATCTGTTGAGCGCGTGAACACAATGACCAATCAGCGCTGTGTAAGAATCTACTCAACAGCACTCAAATCTTAGCAATCAAATGGACGTTTTTAAAATTTCAGTACCTACTGGTATCGCGGTCGGTACTTTTGACAATACTAGAATGTAGTTTACATAGAAGTAGAAATTCTCCTCAATTTATCAGTTTATTACTTATCAATTTATTTATTAGGGCTGGTTCTATGGCTAGTTGTAATGTGTGACAATAGAGATGTGTCCACTTGTAGAAATTCTGGTATGTACTCTACTGTTCAAAAGTTTGGGGATGGTAATTTTTTTTAAATATTTGAAATACATTTTTTAAGTTTCATTTATTTGTTCAGAAATACAGTAAAAACAATAATATTGTGAAATATTATTACAGTTTAAAGTAAACTTTTTCTGTTTTAATATATTTTAAAATGTAGTTTATTCCTGTGACGGCAAAGCTGAATTTTTTTTATTTTATTTTTTTATTGTAATTTTAGATCCTCCAGAGTCTTTCAGCCTCCTCTAAAGGTGTGGTGGAGCACCTAGGAAATCAAGGCCAGCCTGGTGTTCCCAATCAGCTTCTGTTTAATTCAGTTAAGACCCAGCAGCAACTACCGCCTGAAGCACAGCAGCAGTTAATACAGCAGCAACAGTCACATCAGCTACCACAACAGCAACAGCAGCAGATGGCACAACAGCAACAGATGGCACAACAGCATCCTATGATGCTACCCCAGGTCATGCAGATGCACCACCATCAGCAGCAGCAACCGCAGCAACCGCAGCAACAGCAGCAACAACAGCAGCAACAGCAGCAGCAGCAGCAGCAGCAGCCGCCGCCGCAGCCAGGCTTCCCTCAAATGCCTCAGCAGTCCCATCAGTTCTTACAGCAGCAGATGCATCAACAGATGTATGCACAACAACAACAACAACAGCAGCAGCAGCAACAACAACAACAACAACAACATACATTCCCACAGCAACAAATGCGACCACAGCAGCTCCCAAGGCCACCCTTGCAGCAGCAACATGCATTGCAGCAACAGTTGCAGCAGTTACAACAGCAGCATAGGCTCCAGTTGCAGTTACAACAACAACAACAGCAACAGCAACAACAACAACAACAACAGCAGCAAAACCAGCAGCAGATGCACCAACAGCATTTGCAGCAGCAACAACATTTCTTACAACAGCAACTCCAACAGCAGCACATGCAACAGCTGCAACAACAGCAGCAAATGCAACAGCAGCATCTGCAGAACCAGCAGTCTCTACAACATCAGAACCAGCAGGTTACTCCACATCAGACCCAAACCATGCTGCAACCTCCAGTGATGCCTGCACAGCTACACCAACTGTTTGGGCACGAGCCTGGCCAAGACAGTAAGTGCAGCGGCTGTTGCTTTGCGATAACACACAGGAGCGCACAATAGAAATAGTTTGTCTTTGTTATTGAGATGTATGTGGAGTCTCACATTTTAGCTAACTGGAACAGTGATTTCTACTGAATAGATTGACAATATGGCAGGGGAATTTAACATCATGCATTTTTTTTCAGTCCCTGAAGAGGGATTCCTGGTTGGCTGTATCTTTGCAATTGCAGACTATCCAGAACAGATGGCTGATAAACAGTTACTGGCCACATGGAAAAGGGTAAGTGACTCCACCGCACCTCAGACAGTACTGAATTAGTCACTCCAAAATATGTTGTTTTTTTCCATACTTGTACTTTAAGACTAGAGCTGACCGATATGGGTTTTTTTGGGGCCGAGACCGATATTAGGGAGTAAAAAAACCCGATATATCAGCCGATATTCTTTATGTGTAGGTAGGGATGGGCGATAATTCAATAACGATAATTATCACGATATAATTTTCCTCGATAAAACGATATGAAGAGTTCGATAAATGTTCGATATAACGTTTATGTTCCAAAAGCGGAACGAAACAGCGCGACTCATTTGAATCGCGCCAAAAGGACCGTTTATCCGTTCGGATCAAAGTTCAAAGTGCCGCGTGGCGCGAGCTCACTAGAGCAGATGCGTTTACTCAGTCACGCGAGCACTAAACAGCGCTGTGAGATCCAGTGTGAAGCGCTTGAATTCAGTGATGAACAAATGACTGATTTAAACTAGCCAAAGCCAAGCAGGAGAAACAGTGTGTGCAACGAGACAGTCAGAAGGCTTTTCAATCTACACATCACCATCATCAGGGGTGCAAACTTGTCACCTTTCGGCGAAATTCGCCGTTTTCACCTTGAAATAGGTCATTCACGTGAATCGTGTAGATCTGTTAAAAAAAAAAATTGAGGAGGAGGAGGGGGGGGGGATGTGTCATCGTCGGATCTGCGAGTCATCTGTGTCACGTCACCTGCAGCGTCTTTTCCCCTGTTGGCAATGGCAGGAATGGACCTGTCCTACTCTGTCTCTGATTGGCTTACCTTGGGGCCGAAGCCCGCACCGGTGCGGCCTGTCTCGTATTTTCTTTATGCCCGTGAAAAGAACTAAAAATACTCTGTCAGTTTTGATCGTGCAGATAAGAATAAGGTATCATTTGAATCTGCAAAGGGTCTACTTTTATTTCTGTATAGTCATAATAACAACGAAATAATGTGCTTTTCTAAAATTAATAAAATAAACAGGGTGCGTTCTCTGCCGGCTCTGTCTCTGTCACCTTTCTTCACAGACACGTAAATAAAACAACCTGAATCTCCACGAATACTTGCCTCAAATACATGAGAAATATATGTACAGAAAGCTTAAAATGTCTACTTTTAAATGAAGTAAGTCACGTCCAAAACAAATATTCTATGTTAAAGTAATCCGTATGAAACCGACGCGATGTCCAGTTTTCCCGTCTCAACTCATTATATCTAATACGGTTACGCCCACGCGCCGTTCGCGCCTTTCAGATTCAAACATCCACGTGAGGCGCGCGAATGTAAATGCCCACATCGCCTCCGCGTAAACAAACAATTTCATCCTGGCTACTTTCTGTTTCTGGAAGAAGATCTGCTGAGATAACCCAGAACTTCAAAATGTGTGTTTGTTTGTTTTTTTCCTTCAGAGCACATAAACAATATACACTATGAAAATGCCAGGTTTTGTAATGTATTTGTAAAGAATTATCTTCTTCATTACTTCAGTCTTACTCCAAGTGTAACAATATACACTATACCATTCAAAAGCTTGTAGTCAGCATATAGAAATTAAAACTTTTATTTAGCACACAAGTAATGATAAAGACATTTATCATGTTACAAACTATGCTGTTCTTCTGAACTTTCCATTCATCAAAAAAAAAAAAAAAAAAAAAACCTCAGCTCTTTTCAACAGAATAATAATAATAATAAATGTTTTTTTGAGCAGCAAATCAGAATATTAGAATGATTTCTGAAGGATTATGTGACTGGAGTAATGATGCTAAAAAGTCAGCTTTGAAAGACCGCTTTGATTGTTCCTAATAAACTGTTTAACTGCACTCGCAAGTGAATCTCAAGTTATTTTGTGTGATAGCTAAATATATTCTAAATAAACTACAAACAAAAAATATATAAATTAATCAATAAAATAATTAATTTACTTAACATGTTAAAATTGATTTACAGTACTTTTTTTGCTGTTTTCTAACAGTTTGGACTTGAATAAAGAAAACTTGCACTTAACCTTTTCACAGGTATTTTGTTTTCATATTTTGACAGATATCGTGATGTATCATTATATGATTGTCTAGCAATATATCGATTATCGCAGAATCGCTGTATCGTGATTATATCGTATCGTGAGGTACCCTGCAATTCCCACCCCAGTGTGTGTGTGTGTATATATATGGGGGGGGGAGTTTAGTTTGTCACCTTTTTCACACAAAATAAATCCTTGGTCAGAATAAATTTAACCATATAAAACTGAGGTTGCTACAATTTTTACAGATGTTACTGATTTTGATAATGAACAATAATTTACCTCTGCATCCTAACTTAAGCTACTATCAAATGTGCATTTCTAAGAGACAAAAAAAAGTGATTATTATTATTATTATTATTAATAATATCATCAGGCAACCCAAACCTGTTTCTTGATTTGAAACAATATCACTCATTAGACCATGCAGAAACTAAGAAATAATTTTTTCTATTTAGATATTTATTTTAAGGAAAATTAATGGTCTGGTTTCTACAACTTTTCACTTTGGAGCAAAAATCTGTCTTTAAACTTGAAAGAAATAAAGATTTGACATTTATCGTGATAATTATCGATATCGACTGATATAAAAAAAAATTATCGTGATAATTTTTTTGGCCATATCGCCCAGCCCTATGTGTAGGCTATATTATAGTACAGTATAGACAAAAGTTTGGACACACTTCCCGTGTGTCCAAACTTTTGACTCTACTGTATATAGAATACAGTATATACATAAAAAGAATATATATACATAAACACATTTTTTGCAATGATAACTCAAATGTTGTGATCAAACACTTATAATGATGTGACAAACAGAGGCCTATGTAACGGAGGCAGGGTATTTAACAATAAACTTTATTCAAAGTGAGTCTGACATCAGTGCACTTAACAGTAAACTTCACTTATTATAAATAACTTAAAAAACACAAATAGAACAAAATATATATAACTTGAATTGAGAAAATAAACAAGGTAACTGTGTAGGGCAAGCAAGCTACTGCCAAACCAACAGGGGCATGTTTATGCAGGAAGCACAGCTTTTCCAAACATCTAAAATGAATATATAATAATAATGAATAATATTTTTTCACAAATTCTGTGTTGTGTATATTCTGGTAATCAAATGAACATGCAGAACATGCAGAACATGAGGATTCATATTTAAATAGTCTTTTTGCAGTTTAATATTCAGAGACACTAGTCTATATCGCGATTTGATTTAAGTGTACTGACCTGTTTTTTATTTATTCATCAAAAATGACAAATTCCATGAAATTCCGCGTTATACAGTAAATTCTGTTTTTATGACTGCATTCCGCGATTTCGTCTTTGTTTTCCACATCGTGGAAATCACAGGGCCCTACTAATGTAGCAAACGAGTATGATAAGCTCATTGTGAAAGTAAAAAACAAAGACATTGTTTATTTACTTTATAGCATTGAGTCTCTCCAACTAGGTGACAACGTAGCGTTAAATCACCATTCAACAGACTCAAGCCACCACCACAATGCCATCTATTGGACTGCAGAAAGATACTGACTTTTCAATCTGCTACATTACTGACTGTACACCGTGTCTGTGCCGAACGCGACAAAGCGACAGTTGAAAATCATTTGAACTTTGTGTCAGTACGTCATAAATAGAACGCGGCATCAGTTTACTGTTTGTACGGGATTTGTTGTGTCGCGTCACACCGCGCCGCAGGCAGTGTAGACGGCATCACTGATTATAATGGGTTCTATTGTATTTTGTCGTGCCGTGCCGCTTGTGTCCGGTGTAGACACCCAGTTTGGAAATGTGATGTGACCGATGTGATAAGCATGAGTTGTGGGCCGCCGCGCTGCCGGTATAAACACCAGCATTGACTGAGTGGCCACGATCACCTCTGGTGGCCATGGAGCGGTAATGCGCCGCAGACGCGTGCCGTGATGAGCAGATCAGCTCTAACGTCACTGAATCTGCTGTTAAAAATGAACCATCCATTCATCATATCATAATGCAAAACTAAGAATTAGAATCAGTGTAATGTGACGATCAAATATTGGTGCGGGTTGGTGGCGCGTGGATAATTTATTTGAAGCAGCAGGCTCGGGTGAAGTTTGAGCTCATCCACGCATCTCTACACTACAGTGCAGAGATGGACACTTGAGTTAGTGACTCGGACTCGAGTCGCATTTTTATAGACTTTAGACTTGATTTCAGACTCGACCTGAAATGACTCCAGATTTGACTCGACTCGAGGAAAAGGACTTGTGAAAAGCAACTCGAGTCTTTTGTCTTTAAATACTTATATAACTGATATTCAAAAGGTGGACCGCATCCGCACCCCGGCATCCATCCGGACCGCAAGCCCTAACAGCAGCACCATTTTAAGTGAGCTGCGCATCAAAACAGTGGAGCGGATCACATAACAAGCGCTCAGGGTTAGGGTTGTGCCGATAGACGATAGTATCATGTATCGACGATAGTCAGAGATATCGACGATAGCAAATGTCTTTGTCGATAGTCAAGACGATATTAGGCTCAATCTCCTATTAATGTATAAAACTATTATTATTATTGTTAGGCAGCCTATTATTATTGGGCTATCAAATTGCCCCGCAATTTCACCTCAGCGCCGCACTTCACACACACGCGCAAATGAGGATTAAGTCCAAAGTATACTTCGGCCGTCGGCTCACCGTCCTTATTACGTCATTGTCGTCATCAAGAGGGCTCGCGGACAGTCGCGCACCCCGTCCGAGTGCAGGCAATTTTTTGAGACAGCGCAAGTCAAGTTGGTGGTTCTGCGCATGTGTCGAGCTCGTCCATCCGCACTCTTCAGCGGCTGAGTATACTTTGAATGCTGCGCGGACACGGCTGTGCGTGAGACGGAAAGGAACGGAATGCGGAAAGTGAAGTATACCCGGGCCTTTAGGCTTCTCCTCCTCATTGGAAATGTTTTAAAAATGGACTCTAAAACTAAGCTCACATCAAAATTTAACTGCAGGGTGATAATCTTTATTTACAAATTAGGCTATGTCAAGAGTGCAAAAAGAGACCTCTTTTAGACATCTTCTTGAACAGCTTCGAGCTATGAATGAACATGACGAAACTGCACCGGCAGCATTTCGTTTTCTTTACAGCACATTATCAAAACACATGGATGCTTATTCTTCATCATTGTTATTATAAAAATATGCAAAAAAAAAAAAAAGACTGTTTTTTAGACTGATAACTTCCGCGCCGATGCGGCAAACCTGTCACAGTAGGGCGTGCAGTCCTAATAGTGATGTATTAGGACTAATTAGGACTGTATCTGAATATGAACTAGCTGTTTTAAATATTTTTATATTTAACATGTTAGTTTTTCAGTATGTTTGAAAGTATATTATTTCGGTTATTGGTACTTCCAGGCTCTCTCTCTCACGCACGCACGGTTTAAAATCACCAAATAGTTATGAAATAGCCTATGACAAGTACAGAGAGTCTCTCTCTTGCCCACACCCACCCATGCACGATAATATCGTGTATCGGCGATCTCACAGGCTGGCGATATGACGATATGAAAAATGACCATATCGCTCAACACTACTCAGGGTCGTTTAAGGTAAATATCTTTCAGCGCTATTTCCTCTAGTATTTTTATCTAAAGCCAAACGCGCCTTATTCAAGCCCTTTCAGCTCCGTGCGCTTTCTCTCTCTCTCCGGATGCATGCCGGCGCCAGAGCTACAGATGACGCGGTTATTTTAACAACAACAGAAACACGGTGAACACCAAAATTATAGATTACTTTCACTAAAACACAACAGAAAAAAACAATGCTGCAAATGTAGTTATTTTTCTTACTATCTATCAGATGTGATTTAGCATTATTAATCTGTAGGCTAAGAACATTTCAAAAGAATGTAGCCTAATTATAATTGGGAAAATTGTTGTTAGATGGCTAGGATAGAACTTAAACTTTGAAACTGCTAGCAATCTTTCTTTTTTGCTTAAGATGAGAACTGTTTTTAGTAGGCTAGATAATGCTTTTTAAGTAAAATATAAAAGAAATATATTAAAATATAAACCCCCCCCAGTAAAATATAAAATAAATATGTCACATAAAATTAAAAAACCCCCAGTATTTTATTCTGTATCTCACATGTAAAAATACAATACGTGTATCTAAGTTAGTAAAAATATGCAACGTGTAAAAAGCCTTCTGTTAGATGGCAAACATATGAATATTCCTCATACAAAAGCCTTCTGAGAAGGGTTAGACATGGCAAATTTTTCCATGAATATTGACAGGGTCATACAAAATGTGAGAATTTTTTCGTATACATCTTGACATAATTTTTCCTTGGTTGACAAGTTTATCAATTTTTTGAACGTATACCTATATATAATATTATTTCATTTGTGTGTGGGACAGAAGGGAGGGGGTTCAAGTTTACGGTCGTGTAAACTACCTATATATAATATTATTTACATATGTGTATGTGGGACAGAAGGGAGGGGGACACGGTCGCATCACAGAGTATGCTGGCCACATCAAAGCACATGGCACTGGAAAAGTGTTCGGATAGAAGAAATGGAAAATACTCGTCTGACAGATTGCAATACAAGATACTCGTCTGTAGCTGCGCGCGCAATACAAAGCTGCGGTTCAGTATGCGCGCGACAAACGCTGCCAGTATGGGTGCGCGCTGCTCCTGCTCTGCTTAGCACAATGGGTGCGCGCTGCTCCTGCTCTGCTTATGCACCGCTTCTGTGCTGCTCACGCTTGCGGTGTGAAACGGGCGTAACAGTGGAAGCAACTACTCCTTATAGTCATAAAGATAATCATAATTGTAAAAGGTTTGCTTTTATTTGTGTACATTCACAAAAAAAACTAATCTTTGTGCTTTTGTAAAATAGGCCTAAAGTAAAATAGGATGCCGCTTTCTGCCGTCTTGGTTTCCTTTCGCGCAGCACAAAAATGAACCGAAACTCTGCATACTAGGCTACTTGTTGTACAGTTTTTCTTTCGTTTTCTTAATTAATTTTCTTAGCTAATGTTAACTAATGAACCTTATTGTAAAGTGTTACCATGTTAGTATTTTTAACGGGTCACAGACACTTATCCTATCTAATTTAATTCAATTCTAATTTAAAATAATCTTGTCGGTTAACGGTTAATAATCGGTTAACGAGTGTCAGTTGTCCTTTAGGAAAAATAATCGAAATGAACATCCCTAATCACATTATTAAATAGTACTTTATAATATCAGTAGAAAGGTACATCTTTGAAATTCACCTCTCACTTGAACATCCCTTTTTTCTGGCAGAATGCAAATAAGACATTGTTATTTTGCACACAGATCATTCAGGCAAATGGAGGGACCGTGGACTCTGCTCTCAGCCGTTGCACTCATTTACTTTGTGAGAGTCAAGCCAGCAATACCTATGTCCAGGTAAACATAAAAGCTTGTTTTGAAAAGAAGCATACATTATCCTTACCGTCTGTTCAAATGCATAGTGGTTTAATTGGTGGTAAAACGTCCTGAATGATATGTCTGCTTTTTTTAGGCTACTCTGTCGTGACATTTACTAATGATCTGTTATTAAACTGTTTTTCCTGTGCCAGGCTCTGAGAGAGGGAAAACGTTGTGTGACGGCTCACTGGCTTAACACTGTTCTCAAGAAGAAGAGGATGGTTCCCCCTCACAGGACCCTTCATCTTCCTTTCAGCTTCCCTCCAGGGGCCAAGCCCTGCTCGCAGCATGTAAGAACCAGTCTTTTCTGTTCAGTGGCTGTAGTTCAACATCATAGCAAGTTAGGGCTGGGTAAAAAATATCAAAATTGTCAGCGTTCATTTGAACAGAATTAATTTTCATTAGAATAATCTTTTAATCTATACCTGCTTGTCATAGGCTGAGTGGAAATTGTTATTATTGCTGTTGTTGAAATTAAATTTAAAACTCTTAAAATATTATGATTATTTAAAATCAGGACATGACTTTTAATTAATACTAATATTTTATTCTTTTTTTTTTAAATAATAAAAAATTACCTGATTTTAAAGAATCACATTATTTTAAATATTACTCAAGTATTATTGATAATTATAATAAAATTTACATCTAAGACATAAATGTTCACACTTTTTAGTGTGTGAACTATACTTCTTGGTATTGAATTAATACAAACACTGAGTTAAATTCAATCTGGAAATTAGTGCCAATACCCAATCATGTGCTGTTATTCAGTTTATCATACAGTACATTTGAGCGGTGTATACATGAACTTTAGTGTCATTATCTGATAATGTGTTTACTTTTTGTTGTAACAGATCATTTCTGTGACTGGATTCGTGGACAGTGATCGTGATGATTTGAAGCTCATGGCCTATCTAGCAGGAGCCCGATACACAGGCTATCTTTGTCGTAGCAACACTGTACTCATCTGTAAAGAGTAAGAACCAATGCAGTCTCCAGTTGTTGCCGTTTTTCAGCTGGTTCACTTCTGGAGATTTTTTTGCCTTCCCTGTTTCTTTCTGTAGTTTAATCTAGAGTTTTTTTCTCACTATGACAGTTTATAGAAGTATAGTAAACTGTTGTTTTTATTTCAGTGGTTAATATCAGTACTTTTTTTTTTTAAACAATGCCTCTCCCAAGAAAGATTTTGAATTCTCTTATAAGGCAGTTAATAAAGTTTTTAATGTAACTTTTGAGCAAACAAATCACATTAATCGTTTCATATCTTTCTGAAAGCTCAGTCTTATTATTTATATATGCAATGCCTCCTCTTTCAATGGCATCAGACCGAGTGGGCTGAAATATGAGAAGGCAAAGGAGTGGAGGATCCCATGTGTGAACGCCCAATGGCTGTGCGACATCCTACTGGGGCACTTTGAAGCTCTGCGGCAGATCCAGCACAGCAGATTCTCCCAGTTCAATTTGCCTGAACCGCTGGCACCCAACCCTCATCTTGTGCACAACCTTCTGAGTAAGCGTTATTCCAAACAGCAATGTGATTTTGAGTTATTGCGATGCTATAGCTGCCAGATTTCCAAGCTATTGAGGAGGTAGAACATAACATGCTCTCATTTTTGCTGTCAGGTGCTTGGCGAATTCCTGTGAAGATCTCACCGGAGGCGTTGGCGGTGAGTGGGCTCTCACACGGACACACTCTTGATTGCTTGCTCTCGTTTGTGATGCTTGAGCCTTGCAGTGAAAGTCCTCAGCGGATACACATGTAACAGCATGTCTGGGCAGAGGTGTATGTGTTGAGACTCGCAGTCATCTTTTTTTGTTGTCGCCTCACACAGAGCTTACGTCTGCAGCTGAAACAGAAACAGGCTGATGTCGGCTCGCAGCCACCCAACAAGAGGCCCAAGTGAGTTCAAACAGTGAAAGATTGTTGGAACTGTAGGTAGAGCTGTATGGTAGAATCCAGATTATGCCGTTTCCAGATCCAGTTTTTCCCCAGAATTTTCTGTTGTATGTCTCAATGTCACTATAAAGTCCAAACTATTTTGACTGTGAGACTAATTATTATATGAACAAGTTCTTACTCTCAGCAACAGCCTGGAAGGAAAACTAAAATCTCCTGGAGAACATGCATTCATATCTTGCCATATGCACACAGTAGCATTAAAAAAGTGCATTATAAAACATTAAAGGTGCATGTGTGAGCTGAGTGTACAGGGCAAGCGCAGTTAGAGAAACCTGTATGCGCATGCTCTGGTGATGATGAAATTTGCTTCATGCATATACGCTAGCTTATGTCTACTTTAGGCTTAATAGGGGACAAAAAGGATAAAAAATAGAAGATAAAAATAGTGTTATTAAGTACAATAAAAAATATGGAAAACTTTCCGGGGCAGAATGCTGAACAAATAACACTCTCTCTTCTTTTGCAGGTTAGAAGAGTTGCCAACACCTACTAAAAAGCTTCCACTTGAGTCCACACCTTACGTGCTTTTCACAGGCTTCGAACCTCTGCAGGCACAGCAATACATAAAGGTAACTAGACACATGCACACTTTTTGTAAACAGTGGAAAAATTAATGACACTGACCTAGTTTTAAGAAGTACCATAAAATGTCTCTAGTCACATTGTGTCTAGCTGGCGGCTCTCAAGGCTGCTGGAAAGCTCTGAAAATGAACATGTTTGTAAAATGGTCATGAGCTCATTTCCTCTGAACTGTTCGAGAGCACTGAGAAATATATTGCTCCATTCAGATGCGCTTCAGTAAGTAACCCTCATGGTGTTCTGCTCGCCCTTCCCTGCATCCTTTTATCATCTCTCTTTCTCTCTCCTCCTTGGCTGCAGAAATTGTATGATCTTGGAGGGGAAGTGGCTGACAGCGCTCAGAAGTGCACTCATCTGGTTGCTAACAAAGTGACAAGAACTGTGAAGTTCCTCACTGCCGTATCTGTAGTCAAGCACATAGCCACTCCAGAATGGCTGGAGGAAAGCTGGAAAAGCCAGAAATTTGTGGGTGAGTCAGTGTGGAGTCTAATTTATGTTTCAATTGATTATTACTGATTTGTGGACGCTCTGAGGAGCCTTGCTTCATATTCCAGCAAGAAATATTTTGTGATTAAAAAATTAAATATTAATGTTATGTAATGAAAAATGGATTGGAATATAGTTGGTTCTTGAATTCACAAGCAGTTTCCATAGAAATGGACAAGCAATCTCAACCCACTTCTGACCTGGGTGTTAAATCATTTCTATACCTATTAGGAATGTGCTGGTGTGGAAATTTTCATTGGTGCTGCCAATTTTTTGACACCAATGCCAAGCTCACACTTGTCACAAGAAGACCAACCTGTCACCCTGAAATATTTTAGGTTTGTTTAAAATTGTTCTGACAGGTTTGAAATGATTTTGAATATTTCAAACTGGTTTGAAATTTGAGCACCGTCCCAATGAGTAAGAAAACAGCCGACAACATAGAATGAAGTTGCCAGAACACAAAAGAGTGTAATAGGAGGAAGTGGGAATTATTTTGTTTCTTACCTTGTTTCATTTCTATGCAAATTGGTGTAAAAATGTCTTTCTCCTTGTATTTTAAAAACTTTTTTTTCCCCGAAAGTTCTAAATTTGAAATCAGTCCTGTAATGTATTTTCCATAAACTCTGATCTAGAATGTTACAACTAATTTACAACAAATGGGGCAAAATAAGGCATGATATGATCTGCTTCGAGTAATGTTTCAATCACACCAGTGGCTGTAATTTAAAGGCACATGTCACCCAAAGATGAAAGTGTGTAATTTACTCCCATGTCGCTCCAAACCTGTTTGACTTTCTTCTGTGGAACATTAAAGAAGATCTTTTGAGATTTTCTCCATACATTTTGAAGGCATTGGTCACCAAAACTGTCTTGTTACCAACATTTTTCTGTATTTTCTGCAACATGTTGTGCAAGAGAAAGTCATACAGGTTTGAAACAACATGTGGTTTAAGTATCCCTTTGAGAACATTATATCAGTAGATACAGCTGTATTGTGCATCCATAATGCTAATTTGATTTGTTCTTCTTTGTGTTTGCAGATGAGCAGAGCTACATGCTGCGAGATGCAGAGGCAGAGGTGCTGTTCTGTTTCAGTCTGGAGGAGTCACTTAAGAGAGCTCATGCAGCTCCGCTCTTCAAGGTTAGTAGCTTTGGGATATTTAGAGTCCATCCACTCTATCACTTGTTTATGTGACTGTGCAGAACATAGGCCAAACAACTATGTATCTCTGCACTGACATGTGGCCTAATTGGATATCACAAGGAAGCATGTGTTCAGTTGTCTCTTTCTTCCTTTACAGGGGAAGTATTTCTATATAACTCCAGGAATCTGTCCGAGCCTCAGCACAATGAAAGTTATAGTGGAGAGTGCCGGAGGGAAAGTGCTGTCCAAGCAGCCCTCCTACCGCAAGATCATGGAGCACAAGCAAAACAAGGTACCCTAATTAGATCCCCAATACAGAGGCGTGTGGGGCTGTTGTATTGATTGAGGATGCTGAGTCAGACTCGACTCGCTTACTTAAAGGGGTTGACTGGTTTTTTTCTAGGCTTGATTGTGTTTATGGGGTGCAGTCTAACATGTGTTCATGCTTCGTTTTTTAAAAAACGCATAATTTTTCCACATAATTTACATTTATTCCACACCGCTCTGTCCCTTCTCTGACAAACGCCTTGATTATTTCCTGTTTTTATGAAGCCTGGGTTCATGATGTATCGGACCCGGGAAGTAACTCGTTGTGGTCCCTTACCTGTCGTTTTCGTAGGCATTAAACTTCCAGAATTTTAAAAGACGATATCTCCGTTTGCATTGAACTTTCAGCGCCGCAACTTTGCAGATATTGTTTATGCTCAAACAGCAACATTACACACTAACTAACGTTAAAAAAGTGAAATCGCAATCAACTATCCCTTTAATGAACACCTATTTACCACCAACACAGCTGTTCTTTGTGTTTTGTGCTCTTATTGTTTTGTTTGGTGATTGGAGTAACTGCTCTGAGTCACAATGTGAATTCAAAGTACCATTAAAAGGGAGTTATGCCAGTAGATAAACAAGGATGCATTACACTTTATTTATTGCCATGATATGTAGGCTTCATAATATAATACTGAATATTCACTGTAGTTCAAAAATGGAGGCAGTAACATTTAAACCCGTTAATAATTACAGAATTACATAGTGACAATAAATACATAATTACATAGTTATAGAAGATTTCTATTTCAAATAAATGCTGTTTTTTGAGTTTTCATATTCATCAAAGAATCCTGTAAAAATATTAAGCAGCACAACTGCTGGTCAATAACAACGAAAGCTGAATCATATTGACATCATTAATGATAAATGTACTAGTAGCCAAACAATGCTTTAGAAGCCGACAAGCGCCCTTGTTGTTTGTGAACAGAAGCCGATAAGTCCATTTTAGCGAATCAGCGCGCTGTATTCAGGTCAGGTGACAAGGCTACTTTCACTTTGAAAAGACGTGCTTGCTGAGAGGAGTTTTGTTAAAAGTGATCGAGGATGGATAATTTCAACGAACTTGATGAACCTGTGACATCATCTTCAGGGCGAAAAAAAAATAAAAGCTGAAACGTTTTCACGCTCCGTGTCACATCCATACAGTCCATGATCACAACAACAACAACGTTTGTCAGACATCTACATTGTCATCTGAGGAGATTACAAAGATTAAACAAGTGTTTTTTTAAACTCTAAAACATGAAATGTGGAGTTATCTGCTTTTGCTATAAAACAAACTTTTAATATGAAAAAAACATACTTTCAAAGAACTTTAATTTAGAAAATTACCTGTATTTGTTTAAGTTATTACATAATCAAAACAACCCAACTGCAGTTTGATTGATATTACTTGGAATGCGCAATAAAAAAAAACGTGATTTCTGAAAAAAAATAAAATGGAGTTATCGGTTTTTGCAAATTAACTCTTCAAATATTCATCAAAGAATACTGAACAATAAGTATCACAGTATCCACAGAAATATTAAGCAGCACATCTGCTTTGAACAACATTGATAATAACAAATGTTCCTTGAGCACCAAATCATAATTGAAATTACTTAAAATTGTAATAATATTTCAGAACATTATTTTTTACAGTTTTTGGTGCACAAAAGAGACTTCTTTCAAAAACATTAAAAAATGTACCAACTTCAGACTTTTGAATGGTAGTTTATAATTAATAGATGCAATAAATATTATTTATAATAATTATTTATAAGGTGTTACTTTAACAAATAATTTGTCATTAACTGTGGCCTGAACATGCTTTGAAGTGCATGTAAGAGCTGATTTAAAATGATAACAGTTTGTTCTGTTGGTGTTTGACTGTGTAATAATAACTGACACTCTTGTGTCATGTTTGTTTTAGAATTTACCGGAGATCATTTTAATAACCTGTGAAAATGACTCCCATCTGTGTCGAGAGTACTTCCTGAAGAACATCGGTAAGAGAGCATATCCTTCAGACCCAGTTCCATCTCAACATTTACATTTCTCACTGTATAATATAAACCACTGTAGTAGGAAAATGTAACATGTACACATTTCAATCAGTCAAGCACAATCTAATGATTTTTTTGATGATGTCTTCATTTCAGATGTTTACACTGCTGAGCTCATATTGACGGGGGTGTTGACTCAGACCTTGGATTATGAATCATATCCTTTTAAAATGCATGCAAGATTTAACAGACACATGAAACAATCACTTTTGAATGATTTCTGAATCGACATCTGAGTGATATGAAGCAAGAACTGTTTTGTGTAATTAAGCTTTGTTAAGCTCGTCATTACTGACGTTCATATGACAGCATGTTACACATTTTCAGCTTTTTTGTAATACATTTTTATGTATTTATTGATTTATACATGTATGGTTTATTATGCTCCTTAACAATCTCACATATAAATTCACATGATGTCCTTGTAAGGACATGAATATTATGACTGCTGGTGCCCTGTTCTGGATCAACGCTAAAGGTTACTTATTACATTTTTGTGTACAGTCATGTTATAATGTTTGTATTTTATTACTTGATTTTAATAAATAATTTGTTACCAGTTTTATAAACAAAGTAACAGTGAATCTAAATAAATTACTGTTATTTGTAATGGTTGTTTTAAATGAAGGCCAAGCTATGTTTTTACTGTGATAAATTTTTGCCCCTTTTATGGTTTTGGAATAAAATCTGAATTTGATTGTGTTTTAAATAATGAATCTGTCAGTATATCTGTCTGATTTGATTCCTGATCTGGAGACATTGAGTAGTATTTATAAATGATTTCCTAAATGACAGAGCTTTTATGCGCTACAATGGTTTTAAAAAACAAAAATACAACTACTTTTGGCAGGTCGCAAATCGTATTTACACAATGACTCCCAATCATGTCGTCTCACCGATGCTTTTGGGAGTACACAGAGTACTCTGTTCTCATTGAGGCATTCTTCTCTTAAAAGCATTATTCCTGATAGACAAAATTCAATTAAATGCTAATGAAGTGTTAGAGTACTTACCGGTGGAAGGCAATTGTGTGCTGTCAGACAGTTCGCCCGGGGTGATCCCATGGCTCCTGAGCTGGGTTGTGGAGTGGAGCTGGCAGTAATGCCCTCTAAAATGGGATAAATTAAAACTTACCCAGCCAAGGTCATGTGCCAGAAATGCA
The DNA here is from genome assembly GCA_027422415.1 of Schizothorax lantsangensis. Lineage (NCBI taxonomy): Eukaryota > Metazoa > Chordata > Actinopteri > Cypriniformes > Cyprinidae > Schizothorax > Schizothorax lantsangensis. The sequence goes on along the minus strand of CM049845.1, from coordinate 22,365,042 downwards.
ACAGGGGAAACAATAGGTGGTTCGCTCAGAGCTTGAGATCACCCACTCTGGTGTGGAAATATTGATCGATACATCTACGCTAAGAGTGTCTTCTCAATGCTTTTGTTTTAGAGTCTAACAACAGGGAATGCTTACAACTGTACTACATAGCTTAATACATGAATCCATTGAGGTGGTTCTTTATGTGGATACAAAAACCGTGAATCTATTGTTGTGTGTCCAGATTTTTTACTCAACACATGCATCGTTCATGGTTCTATGGCTACAAAATGTGTTTTTAATCTTTGGTTATCTGGATATGTTACAGTAAATAAGCTCTAGCAGAAGATTGAGAAGCATAAATGTAATTTTCCTTTTTTTAGAGGCACAATAAATAGGATTATAAGCAAACAGCAGTAGCTTGAATAGCTATCGCAGCCTTCTTAATTTCCTATCCAATTGACACTCGTTAATTGCGATGAATTAAAAATGCAAATTAGTGACCAGATCTTTGATTAACTTTACACAAGTTCCTTGTTGGTTTGTTAATGTCCTCAAAGATTTATGATGTTGATGCTCTTGTACCATAAAACATCAGGAGACACAATAATTAATCTTAAATGCTAAAAGGACTTGCGCTTTAATTACTCTTGTTCTCCTCCTCTCTATAGCATTGTAGCATTTTGACTCCTCACTTCTTAATGGTAAATGTATTATAATATACAAATTACATGCTAATTAGATGGTGCAAAGCTTAGGGATTCAGTCATTCTAAAATTTGCATATGAACTAATTATCTTTCATTAAAGCTGGCTAATTACAAATTTGAGGAGGACCTGGAATGGAAAAAAGCAGCGTTCCTTTGTCCAGACAGTGTTTTCATCTCTAATTAGACGTTGGATAGTTTATCCCTATACATTTGGAAAAACAGATAAAATCTGAAAATTAATTTTTATAAATTATTATTATTATTATTTATTAAAAAAGCCCTTGAGTGAATACCATGGTGCTTAGTATGTGAATGGCTACAATAAAACTGGCGTTTTAAGCTGACGATCGACTGCACCATGTGTCTGAACAGGTACGCTAAATTAATTCTTTAAGACTGAATTGAAGTTGCCGTTAAAAGTAATGCATATCTAAGCACAGAGGAGAAGTCCAAATTAATAGATGTGCCAATCATTTGTCTCGGAGGAGTTTTGCTGTCCACATAATAGATATGACTCTTGCATCAATCAGGTATTAATTGCTTTCATGTCTAATATAATGAAATGACTGCTAAGGGGCATAGGCACAGTTCTAAAATGGCTTTTGAAACCCATTTTTAAAGACTTTTGTTTAAGATCCCCACTTCAGTTTATCTGATATCTCAATATAGCCTTTCTTAAATTGTTACTTAAAGGTCTGGAAGAGTAATGGGCTACTCTGGCAGCATCACGTCCAAAGTATATTATAGTAAGGCATGTTACTAAAAGGGGTAAAAAACTATTGTCAGCTGCTGGGTTTTTTAATGGTCAGTAGCCTATTTTTTTACTTATTCGATATTTTTTCCACTACAAAGTCCACCTCTGCCAAAAAAAAAAAGCAAGATTACAACAAATTCTAAATCAACAATTAATAAATATTAAAAGATGCTTCCAATTGAACTTTAGATTATTACAGCATGTCTCTTTTCACTGAAAAGTCCTGCAAGTCAGTGCTGCCCTCTGCAGTTGAATACTGAAGTGAGAGAAACTGGAAGTGCTGTCATCAGGTTTCAAATGATTTAATCAGCCCTTGAAACAGGTTAAACTGATTTATGTTTGCTAGAGAGACAGGTGTGATGTTTTTACATTTGCTTTGAGTTCTGTTCTGCATCCTTGTTTTAAAATATGTATTTATCAGACATTTCACACATTCACATACACAGCATTTAAATAAAAACACGAAAAAAATAAATGACAGTACACTGGAAGCCCTTTATTTGATAAACATCTCTGGCAAGCATTTTCTTCCAAACTATTTTTGTACAATTTATACAGTATTACAAAATCAGAGGTAATATTTACAGCATTTACCTTTGCATTATCCATGGTTAAATATCTGAAAAGCATGCATAGGAGTTAAATTTGGCACTTTAAAACATTATTTTCATAGCCAATATTTTTGAGAATAATATTTAGCAATTTAGCATGTAAATCACTATATTGTTTGGCATTTGACGAGCTATTTGAAGGAGTACAAGAATAAAGTAACACAAAGCTAGGCTACAGAACCACTCACACTACTGTATATATATCTTTGTTTTTAAATGAAAAACAAAACTTTGGTTTTATGGCAAAACACTACAAACTGCATATTGTTAAAACTGGCAGTGCACTGGAGGCAAAAAAAACAAAAACAATTCAGATTAAATTTGGTTAAATCCCTTTCAAACTGTCAAATCAATCACCACAAACCTGTTAAACCATTTCTGATAGATATAGAGTGGGCTCCAAAAGTCTGAAACATCTGGTGAAACTGCATTTTTAATATTTATTACACCATGTTTAAAATAAAATTATAAGTATAACGATTAAAGTTTGTTTCCAGCATGATTTGAGATGATCCATAGAGCGCCTTGTGCTTCAACAGAAGCATGAACATCTGATAATGTGTACAGTTACAAATTTGCTTTGTTGACCCAGTCATTTGCTTCTAATGACCTAGAAGAATAGTAAAATCCTAAAACAAAACAAAAAAGATTTTATGAAGGTTCTATGAAGCTTTTGTTTTCACAACAGACTTTTGGATCCCACTATATACTGCTAATTTAAAAACAAAACAATCTAAAGTATCATATACTCATCTAATTTCCTTTCTCTAAAATAGCAATACATATCATATATAGTTCATGTAAGTAAACAAACACACTTCTATAAAATAAAAAGCCAACACTGTCAAGTTTAATCCCTCACATATACCAAAACAATATCCGTAATATGCGGCTCTAGATTCTGAAACACTTATGGATTTCAGTGGAAGTGCACAAAGACAATAACACCACCCCAAATACACTGCATAACTAAATCAGTATTTCTGTTACACCTTTAAATACCACCAGAATGAGTGCAAACAGAATGAGCAAAAGAGAGAAATGGACAGCTCATGCCATGTTCCCGGTAAAGGATGCTGGTGTGATAGCGGCTTGGCCACTGCTGGCCTTCAGAGACCTGCGGCTGCTGAAGCTGGGCATGTGAACAGCTCGACCTCCCTGGCACATGGCAGTGGGAGACAGGAGGGATGGAGAGGAAGGGGACGAGGAGGAGGAAGTAGAGGTTGGAGAGACAGAGGAGGAGGAGGAGGAAGAGTATGAGCTAGAGGATGAGTAGAAATAGGAGCAGGACTGGCCATTTTGAGTCTGTGGAGGGAGGGTTAGGTTTTGACCTTCAGGCCGCTGAGAGGGCGAGACGGGTCTACAGCTGGGCCAGCTCAGGCTGAGACATGGGATAGAGGACTTAGAAGAAGAGGAAGAGGTTTGGTTAGTAAGCCTAGAACGAGCAGCACGGGTTGAGCTATGCTTCCATGAGCTAGGAATAAAAGCTGGGATCTTAGAAGCAGGCAAAGCAAGGGAAGCATGTTTACTATTCCCACCAGCTTTCATAGCACTCCCGTTAGCCTGCGAACAAAGATGCCGGAAGACATGGAAAGTCAAGTAGGATGATAACACATACGTGAAAATATAGAGCTCTATATTCCATAAAAATATTCTACAGTACAACACCAACAAAAATATTACTCTTATAACAAAAGGCATAATTTTGTTTCTTTTCTCTCACAGTCTATTTCACACATTAAGCAGTAAAGAGAGAAAAGAAGGACTAAAAGGAGGAATTTGGGCACCAGGTTCTTCAAAATATTTTAATAATCCAAAGAAATGGAAATATAAACCAGAACTCCCCAACCAACACAGTAGTTCCTAGTGTTTGCTCTTACGATTGACTGTTGGATAACAACAATCACGCAGTTTTCCTGTATAGCTCAATTGGTAGAGCATAGTGCTAACAACAGCAAGGTCGCAGGTTCGATTCACAGGGAGCGCAAGGGTTGGTAAAAAAAGAAGACGCATATCTTGAAAGTGTCTATGTGTAAATGATAAACATGCACAAGGAGTTGGTTGTGATGAATTGTAGGGGAAGAGAGATCATCATATTGGATCGCTGTGTGTCCTCAATAAAACTACTCAAAAGACATTTCCCATCTGTGTCTTCATGCCTTACACTGCCCTACAGTAAAACTACCTGACGGAAATTGCCTCTGGGAGTCCTGGAGCTTTTGAGGTTTTCCGGGTTTTTCCACACTCCCTGCTGGCTGCTGGCGAGACTTGGGTGAGGAAATCTGACTCGAAGCTGGAGAGTCACCAGAGTTCTGAAAAGATCAATAAGGAAACAATGTCAGCGATGGATTGATGCGATTGACAAGTACAAGACAGAATGAGGACAAAGCTTTTAAAGATTTCTCATTTGTAGACATGATTGGGGAGAGAACGATACAGGCAGCATGCTCAAGTGTACCACCAATTTCCCAACCACAGTACATGCACTTTATTAATCCCAAAATAGATCGGAGCAAGACGCTCAGAGAGAGAAACGGTTTGTGGATTCAAACTCATTGAAAGTCTGAATAGTGAAAGTAGACAGTGGTTTAAAAGAGAAGAACACCAAGTCCGTAATCATGTCCACCGAAATCACACAGAGCCCTCAAAACAGAGCGTTCCCAAGTGCGTTCACACGAAGACACCTACAAAACACATTCAAAGTTGATTAAAGTCATTGGTTAGAAAGTCAGGCTTTGAAAGCAAACCCAAGCCACCAGCAGAAGGTGCAAAGGAGTTGAGAAAGACCTGTTTACTGCTGGAGGAACTGGAGGAAGTGGACATGCTTGAGGAGGATCGAGACTGTGTTTTGGATCTCTTTTGCAGAGATGACTTGTGGGGTTTGGGCTTCAGAGGGGCTGGCTTTTTTGTGGGACTGCCCTCCTCCGGCTCTGCATCACTGGCCATTCTCTTTGCTTTCGATTCCTCCTTGCAGGAGACTTCAGAAACCAATGTAGGCCCAATATCATTTATGGTGCTTTCTAACTGCTTAATGGTCTGCTCAAGGCTGTCTAATGTTTGATAAGTAGTCTTACGGAGTTCCTCAGTTCTGTCTTTGGTGCTCTGTGATGTGGTGTTCTGGTTTTGTGATAAAGACCTAGGGGTGGTAGAATCAGAGTTTGCGTGGGACTTGATCTCAAACCTTTTAGCTTCTTTGAGCTCCGTCACGGTTCCATCTGGTTCCTCTTCATCCTCGTAGACAACTACCTGCAGTGTCTTTTTGCCAGTTTTTGTCCCTGTACGAAGAGCCTGGCCAATAGCTGCAAGCTGCTTCTTGGGGAACTTAAATTTGAATTTCTTTTTCGCATCTTTAGGAGATTCTGTCTTGTCTCCTTCCTCAACAGTAAGAGCAGAACTCTCAAAGGAACTCTGCTGTTGTAGAGGCACTGGAACGCTACTACTTCTCTGATTGTTTACCCTGTTCTCAGTTCTGCACTGATCTAGATTATGTCTAGGTGTTATCTGACCGACCTGACTCTTTGAGCTGGCTTCCACTTCCTCCTCGGTCTCTTCATCTATCCTCTCCTCTGATAGCACCCTCTCCAGCTCTTCTTCACACTCAAAGACGGTGGACAGCCGCTTGTAGGCCTGATGGATATCCATAGGCTCGTCAAAAATGATGATAACCGGCTTCTTGTCAAATCCAGAGCCCTCGGGGGCAGATAGGGTTGGTTCTGAGCCCACTTTAACAGTTTGGACATCTGTGCCTTTACTGTTTACCAGCTGTTGGTACTCTCCAGTTGTTAGAGCCTGTACCTTGGTGTTAGTGATCCTGAAGGCAATGTTATTTGGTGGAGGAGGACCTTCTTCTCCTGGAAGGTCTGGACTTAGACTGGCCTCCTCAGTGTATCTGGCTTGATCTTCAGATGATCTCTTTGTTACATCCTGCTCATTGTCATGGTCATTCGGTAGTGCTGAAAATGAGGCATCAGTGTTGGGCTGATGGACTGGTGAGTGAACTTGAAATTCAGAACTTTGTGGAATCTTGCTAACAAGTGTAACTTTAACAGTGGTTGTGCGATGTCCATGCTTTACTGACTTATCCAGAACAGGTGCGACTTGCTCAGAGGAAGTACGCAGTATCTGCTGCTCTAACTTCTCCTCAACAGGTGAAACTTTCTCAGAAGGTGTGGGAACCACCTGCTTTAGGGACTTCAGCACTGATTCAGTCTTGAGCTCTTTGGGATTAATGAGCGATGCCCTTTTTTCAGATTCAGTGCTGTTCTTTAAAGAGTTAAATGGGCCAGATGGCACCTTATGAATATTATTTTGCTTGCTTTGGACCTCCTTGACTAATTGGCTTGACTGAAGTGAAATTACAGATAAGTCATTTGATGTTAACAATTTTTGCTGGTCAGAAGCATTCTCAAGTGCAACCTTTGAAGGAGAAAAAGTTGCTTCCTTGGGTTCCTTTAGGTCATCTGGCCTAGAGGTGCTCTGCCTTGATGTTTTTGATGTTCCAGTGATATAATACATGACCTGACAAAGAAATCAAGAATTCTTTGGACTTCAAACAACATATTAAAGTCAAAGTGAATGCAATGTGTATACATGCTCTTAAATCACATACAACTAATGGAAACAGTAAAACAAATGATATTTACCCCAGGTGAACCAGGTGTTGCAATATATTCCCTACTTTCAGATAGTGCTCCTTCTTCAGATAGGTGAGAGGTGGTCTGCTAGGACAGTTTGTTAGCACAGATACCTTTATTTACATTCTCAAAGTAATATCCAGCTAGTCAGTACAATGCAGAGAGAAACATTACAAAAGAGATCAATGGCGCCATCTAGAGTTTAGTTTAGCTTTCATCCTTAGTTTACTAAGGACTGCTGCATGTTGTCAAGCATTGCTTCAATATAATGTATTTATGGTGAGGGAGCAGTGAAACTGTATGCATAGCATTTTCCATGCAAAGATGTTTGATGGTGATAGAGGTTGCTGGAAAACACATGCTTAATTTTTTTTTGTTTATTTTTAAACAAAACATTTTAACGAAGAAAGTGACTTGTATCTAGTCTTTGTATAGACACTCAAGAATATAGAAATATTCCTGTTTTGAAAACCTTGGCACTGTTGGTCTGTAGGACTAAAAACATTATAAATACTAAAGTTAAACATAAATATATACATTTATTGCACATGCATAGAGATGAAAATATTATATATCCCTTATATGTTTGTAGAGCCCAAAACATCACATATTTTGAAAAAAATATATTTAATACAATAAATAAAATAATAAAAAAGTATTAAATATTATTAATATTACAAATATTTATTTTTATAAAACAATATAAATAAATATGTAATGTGTGATATCTACATACATATTTTAATTATATTTACAAAGCAATAATATTATATTTTTATATCTCTTTATGGTGGACATTCTGGTCCTTTTTCAAAGTGAACTCTGAATACTAAAAAAGGAAAAGGTCAGAAGTCAGAGCACTGAATGGCCTTTCCAACGCTCCAGTCACTCTGACCCACCCCATCTTCTACAGCTGTATCTATTAGCATTCAGCAGGAGAGTGTGAGTGACAGACCAATGTTAGACACGTTCAAACATATTACGCCCTCTCTTGATGAGGGGCTACGGTCAGGCATTGACGTGCATCAGTATGTCAGTATATCAGTACGGGCGTATTAGTGTCATTAGAGCGGGAGGTTATGGGACTTGACTGCTCATGTGAGCACTGTTGTTAAACTGCGATGGGGAGTTAGCACACATCACGTCCGTTACCTTTGTGTGGTAAGATAGGGAAAGCCCTGGCTCCATCTCACTGTCTGAGGGCTCACGGGTTGTGAGATCAACAATGTATCTGGGCTGTAAATCTTTAATTGTGCACTTCTGAAACACCTGAGGATGGGTAAGGGTACGGACATTAGGTGCTACGGCTGTACTTTCTGCTTTCTGTCCTGTGGTTGTTCAATTATGAGACCTTGATCCAGACAAGGTACAGGAAATGATCCATAAATATAATATTATTGTTGATTTTTAGAGTTTATTTACACACTTGAAAGCAAATATATATAAATTAAAAATAATATATATAAACGTTACTGCATTAGATACAAGTGGCACCTGCAAATATAAGATGCTGTTTCTTTTCTCAGAACTTCACTTTTAATTTTTACAATCTAATAAAGTAATCTTATTAAAAAATGTATTAATCTGAATAATAATAATATCAATCATAATACATATTCTTCATTTCACTATAAACCCATATACATACGTATATTCATTCAGTTATATTCATTCATGTAAATGTATAATCATTCATTCATATATAATCACTATTCAAAACTTCTGTTGCACAATATATACATAATCCTATTCACACTACTTTGTCTTTTTTTAAACTTTTTGAATAATTTATTGCAAACATTATAATAATATTTAATTTTTTTTGTGCTATTTTTTTAATACATTTCACTTGGTTTCCTTTAATATTTTGTTAGCTAATACAACGGCATTCATACATTTTTCAGTGTGACGTTTACAAACACTTTCTGAGGCCACTTTATGCAGTTGATTTATTAATTTTATTCAAAAAATAAATAAATAATCGAATTAATGATGACACATATTTATAGTAAATCCTACCCATTCTCAACAATAGAGGGCAGCACAAGTCAAACTTCTGAGACAGCCATAGTGCCCTCATTTTGATGCGTTTGTGTAAATGTTGACACTGGTGTGGCCGTTTGAAGTTTGTATGGGCTCAATATTTGTCCCTTAACACCTCTGACATGTCTCAGACTTCCTGTGTGTTTGTAAAAGAATAAGTGTGCGTTCATGTCTTTGTGTGAGTGTCTCCTGTGAGGACGATTGTGGTTTGCTCACCTGTAGCTCAGCCATGATCTTATCTCCTTCATCCTCTTCATCTTGTAAGGTGGAGGTGTTGACAGGAGGAGGGGTGCGAGGCTTGGGCTTGACCTCTGGGGGCACACGCAAGGGTTTGGGCTTCGGGGCCTCCTCTTCACCCTCCTATAACCAAAACAACCAGCTGAGTGTGACCGACCCTCACCCTCCATTATGTCTTTCAAATCAACAAAAGCAGCTGGAATCTCTACCGTGACTTCCCATCATTATTATTCACAAAAACAAGGACACAATATGAACCGCATGGCACACCCAGGCAAAATATAGCACAATGAAATTTCTACACATAGTAGGTACACTGTACGAGATGTGTTGTTTTCAAATAATAGTAATGACAATTGTCATGTTGTCTGGGAATGCGGCTCAGCAAGGCCTAAGTCACATGAATAATAGTGTGTGATCTTAATTACAGGAAGCTGAAAAAGCATGACTTAAGCACCTGTGCGCTCGTGGACTCTTTCCGGGTGGAGTAGATCACCTCTCCTGAACGTCCAGTGGTCAGTCCACTTCCAGAGGGGTAGAATCTGCGTGGAGGGGGAGGTGGAGGAGATTTGCTGGCCGTTTCAGGGTTGGGCTGTACTCTGTCAACACTGGCCCTGTGGGGCTTCTCTATGGTCGGCTTCTGTGGCCTCTCCAAACTGGTCTGGACTGGTTTATCTGCTTTGGGTCCATCCTGTGATGCGGTTTCTGTTTGAAGTTAGATAAAGAGTGCCTCGATATTAAATCCTCCAGAGGTTAGATCCAACTGTAATCAAACACATCTGAACAAGCTATTCTGGGATTATTAATAAAACAACAAGGCGTGCTGTAATATATATATAAAAAAAAACTTCTGTCAGACAAAAAACTAAACATAACGTGATCAAACCAGCATGCAGAAAAAACATGAAACAGGAAATGATAGAAAGAACCCCTGCAGCCTTTAATGAATGTGTCAAGGCTTCTGAAATATTAAATAATTTCATATAATAAAAATATCATATAATAGTTTAGGTTGTAATGTAGTGTGACCCTAAAACTTAAAAAATATTTATGAATTAACAATAATTAAAAAAATAATTAAGTAAAAAATAAAGTAAAAATAATTTTTACTTAAAAAGCGTATTTATTTATTTTTGCAAAGCATGAGTTTTTTTTTTTTTACTTTTACGGGGATGCGAACTCATCAGGGGTGAAAAAGTTGACAAAGACATGACCCCCCCATCCCAGTGGTTTTTTTTACCCTGTCTCAGACCACATTCACCCTGTTGTTGTTGTTGTTGTTTTTTTGGTACACATTCAGTGACTTTACAATAATATTACATTATAAAAAATAAATAAACCAATAAAGAAATATATTACTATAGCATTAATACAATTCTGTTTTAAAATAAAAAATCCAATATTTAATAATAATAATATACATTTGTTTTACAGAACAACAGTAAAAACAATGCTAATAATATTAATGACTGTTTTAACTCTCAAATGTTAAACCATAGTGCTATTATTTTTACAGAAAAAACTACACAACCACTCAAAATACATATTTTGGATTCAAAGCTGTGATTTTTGCTCAAGTTTCAAATTTCATTAAATTAATTCAGAAGTCATTACATTTAAACTTTTCTTGAGCATGATTTGTTTTTAAAACAAACAAACAAACAAACATATGAAACCAACTTGAATACAAAGAACACATCTCTAAGATGTGCTTTTTATCATGGACACTCTTTTATCATGGACACTCTTGTCATTCAGCCAGATCCCAGTTTAGTGTTATCCTACAATCTGAATTAATTGTTTATATGCAGGCTCATATGAGTGGACAGGCATACCAGGGAGTGGAGAGTCCACCTCATCTGGCAAGATGCTGGGTGGTTGGGAGGGGGCGCTGTCCACCTGTTTGCTCACTTCCAGGTCAGGTATGGCCTTCATAAGGCTGGTCTGGGTCTGCTGAAGGATCCTTTCCATTTCTAGTCCAGTAGAGTGAACCTTGTCCTCCTCTACTGCCTGTTTTGAAACCTGTGGAGAACCCGACAGAAATTAGTTTGTTGGAAACAATTACTGGGTCACATTTACCATGGTTCTGCAAAATTTTGAGTCTTTTCAATCGGAATCGGCACAGACGGGGAGTTTCGTGTGAGGGCGAAAAAGTTCTTCATGCAGATTTTGCTACTTTTCAGGATGGTCACTTGATGCTAACCAACAGAAAGCTACATTGCTTAAAAGTGAGTTTTGTGTGAGAGAAAATTGAACTTTTCTTGTCAGCAAAATTTTGCTAATTTAAGTATATTTGGGAGAAAATTGACCTATTTTTGTCAGCTAATATAGTATATTAATATATAGCAGTAGTAATAGTATATTTAGAGGAAGTTCTTTGGACTCTTAAAAATAAAGATTCCAAAAAGGGGATTTTTGCAGTGATGCGATACAAGAACCATTTTTGATTTCCCAAAGAACCTTTCAGTGAACAGTTCCTGAAAGAACCATTTTTCAAACCTTTTTCCACAATAAAGAACCTTTTGTGCAATGGAAAGGTTTCATGGATGTTAAAGGTTCTTCATTGAACCAGCGATGCCAATAAAGAACATTTATTTTTAAGAGTGTGCAGATAAACACAGAAATAAGACATTCTTGTGTTGATGCCAATCCATGAATCTTAATCAATCAAAAGTGAAAGTCACAGTTGAACCACACCTCTTCAGGCATGGGCCTGCTTGTGTTGACAGAGATCTCCTCTGGTGAGGAGGATCCAGTCGTGCTGATGGAAGCGGTTGCTGGCACAGCTTCCTGGCCCTGCGGAACTGCTCTCTTTTGCAGGGCAGGGCTGTTTTCTCTGCTCCTGGGACTGACCTTCGCCACGGTGGGGGAGTCCCTGCCATGGGTGGATGTGAGCGGGGGACTGGGGTGGTGTGTGCTGATGGGAGCCGTCTGAATGTGGTGCACAGTGACTGGAGAAGATGGCACAGGCTCCGAGCAGCTGACTTTGGCAGGTGATCTTGGTTGTGGGGTGGGGGACTCACAAACAGGTTTTGGAGATCTGTACTCTTCCACAAAGGAAACTGAATCAGCTGGTAACGGGTCAGAAGTATGGTTGTGGCTTTCAGTGGTGTATCTACAACAAACAGAAACCCTAACAATGAACCTGCCAAAGCTCTGAAGGAATTTAATATTTCAAATGGTACATAATTTTTACCTTCTCAGTCCACTGAGAGTGTCAGTCAGAGCTTTGACTCTCTTTAGCATGCTGTCCATTTTGTGAGGCTCCTCCTTAAGGAAGCGCACCGCCTCCACCTCCACCCTCAACACGGCACGCATTTTCATCTGCAGGGTTGGGAACTCTCCTGAAAAGATGCAATTCATTATTATACAAGAGAAAGATCTACACTACCATTTGAAAGTTTGCGGTTTAAGAGTTTTTTTTCTACATTTTTGAAAGAAACCTCTTTTTTTCTTTTAGGATTTTTTGATTATTAAAAAGTTCAAAAAGATCAGAATTTATTTATAATATATTTTTTAAACATTATAATGTCACTTTTAATCAATTTAAGGCATCCTTGCTGAATAAAAGGATCTTTAAAAAAATACTAAGCCTAAACTTTTGAACGGTAGTGTATAATAATTAAGAAATGATTATATAACTCCACAGGGAGGATAAATACAAATGCAATCACCTTTGAGTGTGGCCAAAGCTTCTCCTACTTTCCGCAAGTTGACCGCCCCTTCCTCCACATCCTTCAGAGTGACTGGTCGATTGCTCATGGCACAGGTGGATTCTTTCTTGAGCATCTCCACATAGTTTTCCAGCTCTCTGTGACATTGTTACAAGGATGTGTCATTTATTAGAACAACTGTCACTTTAATGCTATATAGGCTAACAAGTATTTTTCTTTGCTTTTTTTGCTCAAGCAGCATGTACTCTACAATGTAAAAACTGAACTGAAAAAAAATGTTAATTTCCTTGTGTACATGCAAGTAGAAAAAAACTCCCATATTTCCAATGTAGTCTCAGACATTTGGACGCCACTGTTTATATATATTTCAGTTGTATTTAATCCAGCATTTAGCGACACTTAATACTATGCAATAAGCAAGTCTTGACTGTGAGTCTTGATGGCTAAAGGCTGAAACCTGTTTAACGTGATTTAGTCTTGTTTGTTGACTGACAGTTCACATACAGAGAAGTTTGGCTGTGTAAGCAAATTTGGCAACAAAAGTCTGCCCTCAGCCAAATACTTTCAGAGGATCATCATAACCTATGTCTTTCTCAGATTTTCTGACTTAATCCGTCTTGAAATGGTTATGAAGTGTGAATTGTTGAAGCTGGTCATCATGAGTTGTACCTGCATATAAAAGCCTTTAGCAGGGCCAGCTATGCAGGGATCTGCAAGCCAGTACACATGCTCTGAGATCATAGTTTAACAACATCCCTGTGGGAAATGCTTTGTGTTTTGTGTAATTTACCTGAGGGGTGTCTTAAGGGTTTTCCCATGCACAATGTCAAGTCCTGCTTTTTGTTATCTTTCTCACCATAGCCAGAGATGGGCAGTATTTCAATTAAATGTATTTGAAATACGTATTTAATTACTAAATACGTATTTTGTAATTTGTATTTTGTACAACACCTGTGTTAATAGTACTGTAACTATACCCCATCATAGTTTTTGGCTAGATGTAAGTAAATCATGTCCTCTTGGATCCGGGTTAGTGTCATTCCAATCCTGTAAGACCTTCGTTTATCTTTGGAACATAAATTAAGATATTTTTGATGAAATCCGAGAGCTTTCTATCCCTCTACAGTCAGTCATGCAACTCACATATTCAAGGTCCAGAACGGTAGGAAAGACATCATTAAGCAATCCATGTCATTACGTATATCATTAAGTAATCCATTTTATTAAGTACATGAGTGCTTTTTTTGCACAAAAAACAATTTACCAATTTATTTCCAAAAATATTATTCAAACACACGTGTTGTGGTCTAGTGGACACTCAATCGTTGACGCGAGTTTTCTATGGCATGAACACAACACAAATGCGTTTTAATGCTTTTGTGAACACAATGCCGATCAATATTTTCATAAATAAAGTTGTAAATTATGTTTTATTGTGCAAACAAAGCACTCACGTTGCTTAATAAAATGGAGGTTAAACCACTGAAGTCACATGGAATACTTTAACAATGTATTTCCTAGCGTTCTGTGCTGGGAATGTGTAAGTTGCGTTGGTGCCTATGAAGGGAAAGCTCTCGGATTTCATCAGAAAGATGAAAGAAGGTCTTACAGGTGTGAAATGACATAAGGGTGAGTAATTAAAGACAGAATTTCCATTTTTGGGAGAAATAAACCTTTAATTCGTCCATGGTTCCAACTGGAATAAAATGAAAGAAGCTGTTTTTGGTGCTCAGTGCAAACTAGCCAAGTATGTATTAAAATATATACTATCAGATATTGCTCACTGAATGTTATTACAGGACAGAAGAAAAAGCTGCTCTAGAACTTTACTTGCTGGCTCACAAGTGACGTTAGCTTGTTAGCTACTTGTTAAGAGACAAACTGAAAATGTTCAAGTATTAAATTAAAATAAATATTATTGATAATATCTGAACAGCATGTAACGAAAATGAAAAAATGAAAGCCTGTAGACTAATTATTATGTGAATGACTCAGGGTGGTTTTGCTGGGGAAATCCAAGGGAAACTGTCATTGCAGAGTAATTTTAATGAACCTCATCTGTTGACATGATGTCGGAAAATCTCACTGGCCGTTGCTCGCTGGCTGGCATTAGTGTGTGCAAGAGCATGAGCAATGAGTTACTGACTGATTTTTTTTATGTATACTTCTTTGTGTTGTTTTCTATAATATTGCACTGTCCATGGAGCGGACCTGACTCACATTTCACTGCTGGTTAATACTCTCTGTATAATTGTGTATGTGACAAATAAATCTTGAACTTGAACTTGAACCACAGTTCACTTAACGGCCACCGCTGTTGCTAACATCAAGGGTTTCTGTATTCTAGAGCCCTTTAACAGCTAAATATCAACATTTTCAGGAGTTAATCTTTACTGTTGACAGTGAAATAGCTTGAGCCATTCTCTTGAGTATGACAATACAGTTTCGCAGGACTGCTTATTTTTTGACATGCTTATAAAGAAACGATAAAGGAGCGATAAAGAAACATGAAAAAATAAAGTGGAGAAATGCTTGATGGTATTCAAGTAAACAGAAATTAGAAGAAATATGGATCAATATATTGTTGTTTATAAGTTTTTCAAGGAGGGGAAGCATTTATCTTTCTCTTATATGTGTATCTAAATGTTATGGCACGGTCTCTTGCAATTGATTGCTTGAAAAAATTGTATTGCATTTTTGTATTTTCAATTTACAAATTACTTGTATTTTAATTAAATACATTTCTCACACCAGTATTTTTGTATTTTAATTAAATACATTTGATGAGCTTATATTTGTAATTTGTAACTAAATACATTTTGATGTAATTGTGCCCATCTCTGACCATAACACAATCTAACATAAGGCAGTAACAACATTTCTTGGTTGTTATTATCTCTATGAATAGATATCTGTTGGTCACTGGAATAAAATGCTTTGTATATTTAATGCAGTGTAATTTTAGTATTATTTAATTTACTAATATAGTATTTATTCATATTTCGAATTAGCTTTTATTTTTAGCTTTCATTTTAATAACTGTTAGTAATTTTAGTAATTTTGTTGTGTGTCTGTCATTATTACGATTATTTAAATATTTCTATTTAGCTTTCATTTATTTTTATTTCAGTTTTAGTCATATTTAATTTCAGTTAGGTGCTAAAGCAACATTCTTAATTTTCATTCAAGATTTTAGGTTTATGTTTTTTATCTAATATTATTTTCAGTCCTTTTTTCAGTTAACATATAAATTTTTAATAGTGATATTTTATAGCTTTTTAGTTTTAGTTTCCAACTGAATAACAACACTGGTTTCATGCACATTGTGACTAAACACAGATTAATTTCTGAAGCAATCTGACTTATATTTCCCCCTCAGGATAGCACACATTCATCATGACAGGAAACACGTAGAAACTATCTCAAGCTTTATTCTTCTGAGACAGGTTGAGACAGTGGATTATTCACTGTGTTGTTTCATGCAATCGCACACATCTCCACCCAATGAAGGTATGACTAGTTTTACTTAATCAAGGTTCACACCAGCAAATGGGTTTTGGAAAAATACTCAATATAGCACTAACGATGTAAAAATCCCCTCTGTTCACATCTATTATAAACCTACACTGATCTTTGTTTATTAAAGTGTGCATTCAGCATTGACTGGAGACATGGTATTATAATTAATTAG
Organism: Schizothorax lantsangensis; assembly: GCA_027422415.1. Lineage (NCBI taxonomy): Eukaryota > Metazoa > Chordata > Actinopteri > Cypriniformes > Cyprinidae > Schizothorax > Schizothorax lantsangensis. The sequence goes on along the minus strand of CM049845.1, from coordinate 22,348,710 downwards.
TACGGGGGATCAGGGAGAATTCAGCTTTGATTAGACGTGAGCAGTTAATCAGCATCAAATCTGGCTCGTTTGGCAGCAGCTAATCAGTGCGCTGATTTCCCCCTCTAGATCACAGCATTTGTTCTGTTCGTCTACAGCTGTCTCTCACATTCTACAGATGACCAGTCCATAATGAATTCTTCATGGGTAATTAATGTCAAGGTCTTAACAGGATCAGTAGTCACATACAAATTATGCTGCCTTACTGTCTTACCCGAGCTGCACAAGAACCGTCTCCTCCATGCCCAGATATCTGTGTCTTTCTTCTTCCACCTGGACTCGTTGTCTATGAACAGGGTTCTCAAGGTGCAGCACAGTGTCTGAAAACCTCTCTGAGATCTCCTGCTCTGCTTGTCGCAGCATCTGCCTCATGGCATCCTGGTTTTGCAGCTGTATATGCAAGGCAAAGCTCTATCAGCACACTTGTTTTCTGACCAACTGTGTACTATAACTCATGTGTATATTATAACACTGCATCACATTACTATCATTATATATTATGTGTTTGTGTTTATATACTACCATTACAATTTTGGGGTTTTTAATGTTTTAAAAAATATATATATTTTGAAAAATGCTCACCAATTCTGCATTTATTTGATAAAAAATACTGTAAAGAGTAATCCTGTTTAGTATCATTAAAATATATAAATAACTGTTTCCTATTTTAATACATTTTAAATGTGATTTAATCCTGTGATGACAAAGCTGAAGTCTTCAGTGTCACATGATCCTTCAGAAATCATCCTAATATGCTGATTTGGTGCTCAAGAAACATTTTTTTATTATTATCAATTTTGAAAACAGGGGATTCAAAAGAACAGTATTTAGTTGAAAGTTAATTTTTTATAATAATAATAATAAATGACTTTACTTTGATCAATTTAAATGATTGTTTATGAATATAAGTATTAATTTATTTTTCTTTTCTTGTTTTAAATCTTAACCCCAAACTTTTGAACAGTAGTGTATTATTTAGAAGTGAAATATATGAAGATAGTTGCTTCACTACTGAATTATTGCATAACTATTGCAAAATACTTTTTTTTATTTGACTGACAGCCCTAATATCTATATATATTATAAGACATTATAATATTGTAGGACAAGCATTTCAAAAGAGCAGATGCCCTGGACAGAACCTCATTTCAATTAGAATTTCACGTGTACCTGCATCTGTTTGAGTTGATGGAGCTGCAGTCTGAGGTCAGAGACGTTTCTCCTGAAGGTGGAGAGGATTGAGCATATCGCAGGGTCTCTGACAGGAGGCTGAACCTGTGCTGAAATACTGTCTGTCTGCACAACTGGGTCTTTAGATGACGTTACAGTACAGACGCCTGCACAAAAACACCAATTTATGAAGTTATTGCTCTGGTAACAACACAAATGTGGTTAAATTAAGATTCAATTCAGATCCATGATTCATAAAAAAATGAATGATAAAGGAAGCATCATTATAATCAATAATTGAACGCTTACTTACCACCATTCTGTGCCAGAGACCACATCTTTACCAGTTTCTCACTATAGAGAAAGACAAAACGGTAAGTCTTCATCTTACTGTTTTCATCTTCACATTATACTAATACAATTTAGATTCATGCTATTTATGAATCACATTAAATGTTTCTGTGAACATCCACCTGGAAGTCTCTTTGGCACTTGTATTTGGCTCTTTCATAAAAGCGTGTTGAATGAGTCCAGTAAGACTGGCTATCTGCTGCTCCATTGCCTTTATTCTTTCACTGCAAAACAAAGGTCACATGACTCACTTCAATAAAGAGATCATTTCATAAATGAATACACATACTGTTCAACTGCAAATCTAAGGAAAAATTAAACAAAAGGGGGAACCAGCAAAATTATATTGCCTTTCTCTGTTCCTGAGGGAAAAACTGTGATGAACTTTGATATTCAAGGAATGGCAGTATATATAAAAATGATGGGCTTTGCCCAGAGGAACTCTTGCCCTTTTCTCAATTACACAACATGACTATTCTGTTATTTTCCCCATCAGCTCTTCATTACTCATGCATTATTTGAACAAATAACAACATCAGACAAAAGAGAAAGGGAAGTATTATCACCGTATCCTTGTTTTAATATAATAGAAAATAATAGAATATACATACACATGAGCAACCATGTGTCTAAAACACATTTTGAGTTGTCTCACAACGCAGCAAGCTGCAGAGAATTTAAAAAGTCTCACCTCTGAGGATCTCCGGCTGCCACGTGTCCTTGAAACGGCCTCTCTCCATGACTGGGCGGAAGGTCGGCGAAAACAGGGGAGGCCACATTGCCTCTCACCCTGGTCGCCACCTCCACGGCCCCATTACTGTCCTTGCGGACAGATCTTCGCACAGGCGATGCTCTTTCCACTGCCACACCTTGTGAGGGCATGTGGGAGTTCTGGCCTGGGAGCATGTCAATCATTCTGACCTCACTGACCCTGTGAGGAGAAGCAGGCGGTGTTTTGGAGCCCATGGTGGCGAGCTGACTCTCACTGAACTTGCGAGATTTCTGTCTGTAGAGGGAGTGCTGCAGATCCTGGCCATCTGCGTACACACCTACAGACTTGACAGAGGCACGGTGCTGGATGTACGCCGCCACATCCGGGACGTCTCCAGTATGGCTGCCTTGCGATGAGGAGACGCTGAGCCTGGCCTCAGGCGAACCGTACGCTTCTGAATACAAAGGAACGCTCTTGCTGCTCAGATCCTCATCTGGTTTCACGTCCCGTCGCTCTAGGATGGCACTGGAGCAGGGTGTGATAGAGCGACTTGGGGGCGTGTTGGACATACGGTCCCTGGGTAAGGTGGCGCCACCGGGCATGGCAACAGAGTGGCCGAAATGGATCCTGGAAGGAGATGAGGGCATGGAGCGAGGTGTAGGAGGAGACATGGAGCCCTGGACTGAATGTATGGGACTGTGAGGCAGTGTGTGCACTGGGCTTTGGCCTCCCGGCTGCTGTCTGCCGCTGTAGAGCCGCTCTCTTGTGATCTAGGGATAGAACGAAAAAGCATATCAGAGAGAAAAAACAGGTGGTAACACTTTACTTAAAGCATTTGTGTATAATGCACTATAAAGGGTTACTAAAGGGTATAATGCATTATAATTATTCATAATGTGCGTTGTAATACAATATATCTTGCCGTGAATAATTATAACCAAATTTAAAATGTATGGTGTAACAATGAATTGATAAGTGTTATAATGCATAATTAATGCATTAACATCTACTTTTATAATGCATTATACATAAATGATTTAAGTAAAATGTGTTTGGAGGGTATGTAACACTTGTAAGAAAGAAAAAGTGTAAAATAAAGGTTATCAACTGGTTTTGCTACATCAAGTGGCTACCAAAAAGTAAAAAAAGCAAAAAGTACCAATACAAATGTCCTTAAAATTAAACAATAATATGTATTATTATTTAATACTAAAATTAAATATAAATTGCATTAGGCTTACTATTTATTTATTTGTGTTTTCAATTTCTTTTTAACATGTGAAATGAAGCACCATCATTTTTTTCTTTTTTACCAAAACCAAAATTAAAGTTTTCATTTAGCTGAAAACTGAAACTAAATATAAAGTTTGGGTAATTAAATTTGGGCAGTTGGGTAACTGATGTTCTGGGTATCATTTTCTCTGTTGATAAATTAAACCAGTCATAGGGAAGTTCTTTGGCAACAAACCGTCTCTCGATATTTCAGCCGAATAATTTTTATATATTGCAACTCTTGTATTATAATTTTTGGTCATGATAAAGTGCATTCACATGTGCACTAGTGACATGTTTACATGTTGTCGCTTATCTATGTTTTGTGCACAAAATTAACAATAACATGCTCAAAATGTGTCCTTGGAAAATTTCGATGAATGGTTTAGGCCCACCAAAACTACAAAACTTCAAATATTGTTTTCTGAAATTTTGGTGCATGACTAATATATTTACCATAAAAGACATCATGGTTGGTGCTGGTAAACAACTCTCAAAGGTGGTAAATGGATATGAAAAGGATCTTTGAATTTTATGAAAAGGAGCTTTTTATGACATATTTGTCACGAAAATGATTAATCTTCACAGAGAAGTTTTCAAAGCAGGACAGTAAAAACAAAAATTGTATTGTATGACTGTGTTGATATGATTTATGTTTAGACAAGTGCACAGATATGAACAAAAAGATGGAACCAGTGCAAAAGCACAGACAATAGCCCTGCCCAGACCTGTCTTTGTACAGTGGTCATGCTTAAGCGTGCAGTAATAAAGCCCACAGACAGAGCGTGCGTGCAGGTGAATTATCCGCCATTCAGAGCACCAACACCCTCTGCATTAGCTTAAAGATGAACAACATTCTCCAAACCTGTCCTTATAACCTCAGGTCTAGTTTCAGACCAGATTGATAAGAGAAACCAAGAAAATTATAATTGCACTTAATGTATTTGGTTGATGATTTGGCTGAATGCTTATATCCTGAAAACTGTATCAAATGAATGACAAGACAATACAAGCTGTTTCAAATAAAATACCTAAGAGTTAAGTCTGTCTGTCATTGCTTCTTAAAGATTTCTTTAAAGAAGTTTGCTGTTAGAAATAGACCAAGTTCTCACGAAGGACAACCCAAACTGAGTCAGGCATGTTTAAACAGGTGCAGCCATCGTTTCATTATTGTATTATCTAAGCTCAAAATAGGTGTCTTCTTTCAATGGGTAGACCTCCATAAAATTAGCGTAATATTTCGCATGCGACCACAGGAACCAAATGTACTACAAACATGCATGTTTAAACGCAAAAGTCTAGGACCTTTAGCTTGCCACATGTCAGAAGTGATGCAAAGCACCTGGGAAAGCGAATTCACAGAGCATCACTGTACATGGGTCTATAAATTATGCGTATGAAGGACAAGCTTCAACTTTCAACAGATTTACAGCGTTGATAAACAGCTAAAATGAAAGGCCAATATATCATCGAGCCCAAACATTAGAGAAAATGGGTCCATTTTTGCAATCCTTCAAAATAAGTGCATCACATCAACAAACGTGTCTGTGCATGTTTGCTTTCTCATGCTCTCGGAGGACTTGTTTTACACATCCATTTGTTTTTCTAGTTCCTATCATCCCACTAATCTAAAATGTGGTTTAGGTGGGAAAAGGGCTTCCCAATATCACAACAGGTGGGCAGAGCGCAGTGTTTTTGCACAGACCTTATTGTCCCATGAACTCAAATTGACACATGCAAACACACTGTGTAGAGATAAAATGGGAGGGGCAGGTTGGCAATTCCAGCTGTGAAGGACAGGAAAATGGAACATGTGTATAGACACTTCCTTCTGTGAATGAGTTGGTCAACTTGTCAGTGATTAGTGAGGTTGACTAGTTTAGATGTTTTATAGTTTTAATATATTTAGTGGTGGTACTTTAAAGGGACTAAATTTGGAAATCCAACATTCCGCAGATTTTGTTTTAGCTTTAGTATGCAAACTGTAACTGTCATAATGCTAAAACCCTCTATGAAATATGTTTATAAATTCACCCCCTTTAAACTATTGCTGCTCCAGCCAACAATGCATCACTTCTAAAACAAATTCATTAAATGTAACGCATTTCTATCAAATTTCAAATTGCCTACTGTGAACAATGCCCCTGCTATTATGCCTCGGGTTTCAACACTTTTGGAGGCTGAACTCTCAAAGAGATTGAAATAATGGAGAGCTACAGAAATTTTAATGACTTTTTAAAGATTTCAGCTATTTTCCAGCCCTTAAAAATCACAATCTTTAAAATGCCCTGGTATTTCCAGGTATTTCACGAATGTGGTAACCCTGTATGCACAACTATGACAGTTATGTGCAATAAAAAGTCATGGCTATTTAGCACTTTTTTTGTAGAATATCTATCCACGTTACTTTAGTATTATTTATATACTATTTATAGTGTTACATAATATTTTGAAATAGCTTTTATTTTCATATTTTCAGCTTTCATTTTAAATTTAGATTAAATATAAAATTTCTCATCATTTTACTTAGATTTAATTTATAACAGATGTAGTAAGTTTAAAGCAATTTTAGTACTTCATCATGTATTTTAAGTCAGTTAGTACGCAGTTAGGCATCATTTCTCATTTTAAAGTTTATAGAGATTTTTGTCTGATATGCATATTTTATTTCAGCTTTTTTCAATTAATGACAATTTCTGTAACAATAACATGGATATTAATAATCCTATTTTAAAAAAGCTTGACTGGAGTCAGGTGGACATAACCCTGAGCCAGCCAAATTATAGAGGGCTTACTAGTGGACTAGTTGTTTAGACCAACTGCTGATTAGTTAATTTTGCAAATATGCAGTTTCGCACATCCCTAGTCTAGACTCATTCTTCTGAACAGACTATGCTCAAGAAAATATTTTTAAAAAATCCAGTTAGTTGCATTGGGTTTGAAGTGGGTTTGTTCTATTGATATAGCTGTGTATCATCTAGCTACTGTTTTCCGCACTAGATGTTGTTATGAAGAACACATAAGCCTAGCTAAACAGCAGGCTGCTTGTGTTGTGGGTGGTGTGGTGGTGCAGACAGGAGCTGGTCCCTTCTGCACTCTCATTAGAGCTGAGAACTACAAGGTCAGACGCATCCGCTGCCGTGCTCTCCTGAGAGCTTGACCTCAGTTCATCTCCACACCCGGCCCAGGAATTTCAGCTCTGGCTTTGAATTATCCTTTTCCCAGTCTTCCATGGCCTGCTGAACTCAAGATATGGATGAGATAGCTGGAGACAACGCAGTCTTCTCCAGAAGTGCTTATAATTAGATAAAGCAAATTACACCACAGCAGAACAGCTCCTAAATGTGTAACTCATCCTGTTAGAGATAGGATGCTATGAGTACATTTCTGGCCTGAAATGAATATTTTTTTCATTTTTTATTCACTATTATGCATTTCAAAACTTAATATCACTCTAGTAGCTAAAGTGATATTAAACATGAATAACATTATCCTACTGTACATTTGTAGGTCAATATCATAAATTTATACGCATGGATTCATGGAAAGCAGATGGGTTTGATTAGAAAGCAAGATGCTTAGAGCTTGGTTCCAATTAAATCTGTTGCTCAAATCAAATTCCATTTGTTTCATAATGAGATAAGGAACAGGCATTGTTTGGCTTTTTAAAATGTATTTATAGCTTCATTGGTCTCCAGAGATGCTGCCATAATTCTGCATTATCTACATTCCTGATGACAAACAAATCACTTTAACACAGCATGGCAAATACTATTGTGCCTTTGACATACAGTAAAGATCTTAGCAGAGCTGACCTGTTTTGCTAAAGGTGATCGCATATTATAATTGCCCAACAGTGGAGAGACCAATCAGTGGGCCCCCTGTCAAAATGAATGGGTGTGGCAAGTATTTGCTTCAAATTCTGAGCTCTAAAGAACAGATGCAGAGCCTTAACCTTGAGGGTCCTGCCACCTGTCAACACCAGCTGCAAATGGTGTTGAAAAGCAAAAGAGCTTTTTGAGTTAATGATTTTTGAGTTGAACATGAAGAGTAATAATAATGGGACAGTTCAGTGGGACTGCGGTTACACTCTGTCACTCACCCTAATTTCTCCATTATTGGCTCTTGCGTTTTGATTGAAGGCCTGGGCTGGGTCTTTGTGATACACTTTCAGGCAAGACTGTGATGTGATGTTCCTGCAAAGAAAACATATTTTTTATATGTATTCTGCTGCTTAATATTTTAGTGATTTTTTGATGAATAGTAAATTCAGAAGAACAGCATTTAAGTGAAATACAGTTTTTGGAGCATTTAAATATTCATTGTCACTTCTGATAAATGTATTCAATCCCTGCTAAATAAAATACTTAATTTCTTTCAAAAAATAAAAAATAAAATATTTATACATTGACCCAAAACATTTGAATGTTGGTGAATATATTTTTTCTTGATGTGAAGTCCAAAGTGTTGTGGTGTAAATAACACTTGAAAATTCAGGTTCAATGAGGCAGAACAGAGACTACAATGAGCTGCAGCTCACAACGACACAAAGGTTAGAAGCGTGTCAACACAAGCTCCTTTCTCATAACTATAATGCTTGTCAAAAAACCAAGCCCATCCTGTGCCGAATAACACAAACACACACACACAGAAAAACAGATTGATCATGCTCTCTTTCTATTCCTGCTGACTTAGGAAGCCGCAGGCCAGCGAAGAGGAGGGTGTGGAAAAGGGAGTCACCCAACAGTTTGAATGCACTGCAATTTTCTGTACTTAAATCCAAGCACACTGTAAAAGGGAAAGGCTGTGATCTGATATTTTTTAATTTTTGTACATTGTATGGTACACTTTTTAAATTCATGATAAAATTCACGCAAAATAAAGTCTGACAATGACAAGAGACACACACCTGATATCAGTCAACTCATAGTACATATTCCTCATGTCATCTTTGATGTATACAGCCACGCTGGGGGACTCCAGTGTCTTCATAGTGAGGTGCTGAGGGAAGGCACTGACAAACAGAGCCTTGATGGTGTCTGCACCCGTCACCTCATTGGGCATTCGGATCTGTTTGGTCTCTTCTCCATACTGCAGGTAGAGGACACCTAAATATAAAGCAAATATAAGAGATTAATACTAGCACAATGTGTAAAACATAAGATTTCTGTAGTACTTTGGAGATGAATTAAGTATGGAATGACTAAAATCTTAAATGCATACAGTAGAGCATATAGGCTAACAAGGGTACCAGTGGTAAATGGTGACAACTGCATTCTGTCCCAGACCCTCCATTAAATGATTCTCTTGAGACATCCCAAATGGGGTCTGGGAGGAATGCAGTATAAGCATTTTCTTGCCATATGATTTCAGATATCTGGAGCAAAATGTACCATTTGCTCTCTAGCTGTAACATAAACCAGATGTTTAAACATGTATGAACAGATATAGAGGTTTTATTAAAAATAAAGTATATCTACATTAATAAATTTACCAATTAAAGTGAAAGAATGCCCAGTTTTTGCACATTCACCTCAAGAATGTTTCCAAAAAGTGAAATGTCTTTAAGTGAAATCCTAAAAGTCCATTTGAAACCGTTGTATGCATGCATTTATATATAATTTGTACACTACACTGGTATCTACTATTCATGAAATTCTTGCTTTTGGAAAAACAAAACAAAACACTGCAACAGGCCAGCTGGCAAAATAGCAAAGAATTTAGAAATGGCGTCAACATTTGGTCTGACATGCCCAAAGGTTGTCACTTTCTCACAATGTGTTAGAATTTATATTACACACTGTTTAACAAAGAAATCTGTAAAGTGTTTAAGTAAGAATTCAATTATAATATTCAAATATTGTGTTTAAGATAACAACAAGGATATATATAGATCATCCCTTTAAATGTGCAACAAAAATTCTCTTAATTATCTGACTAACATCAACCCTGCCTTGAACTTGATTTGTAACCTCATTAATAATACTACAAAATATAATGTGGGAAGGACAAATAAATCAAAATCACACCCACGAGTTAAAAACTCAAAAACAGCGAGTGAGTACTTTACCTAATGACCTGTCCTTGGTCTGGTTATTTGACTTGACCACGGGGAGGCTCGCTCGGGAGCGGATGCCTCGGGTGAAGGCGGAGGGGGCTTCTCCCTCCGACATGGCCTCCAAAGACTCAAGGGACGCCAAAGAGAGATGCTCCCCCGGCTCCCCTACAGCAGACTGAGGGGTTACACTGTGCCCAGAACTCCTGATCTACAAGACAACACAAAATGATCAAAGAAGAGGTTAAACAGATCATTCAGAACCTGATCTTACATCAAGCACTTCACAAAAGACAGTATTTTTGTCTGAATAATTTAACCCTATGTTATTTTAGCATTATTTACTGTATTTATTAATATTTTGAAATAGCTTAAGTTTTAGTTTTAGTAATTTTGTTATGTGTTTTTGCTATTTATTTATTTTTCAGTTTTAGTAATCTTAATACTTACATTTCAACATCACCAAGGCAACATTTATCATTTTCATTTCATTTTTTATGTTTTTTATTTAATATTAATATTTTATTCTATTTCATCTGTATTTCAATTAATGATTTTAGTTTTAGTTTACACACTAAAAACACAGTTGGGTAGCATCTGAACTGGTAAACATTTGGAAAAGATTTATAAATTTATTAACTGTGCATTCTGAATGTCAAGATGTGAGCAGTGTGGTACCGTCATAAACTTTAATGCTCAATAAAAGGCCACAGAAAGGTCAGAGAGGAATTGTGGAGAGATACTAAATAGACAGACACAGCTCTATTCACTAAACAATCACCTGAGAGAAAAAAAAATGTAATTAAAATCTTTCATTTATTATTCAATCACACTTTCCATATATGTTCTTAAAAGAGATTAACTAAAAACAATGATCTACTGATGACAAGGGTGACTACCAAATAAAAAGAAGGTATGGTAATCATCTGACTCCTTTTCTGTTTCATGACACGTGGACATAAAATCGTCAACACGTCTTCAAGTCAATTACGGCTCAATCCTATAATTTAGCTCACATTAAAAAAGAAAATGGAGTGATTTATCTCGTGACACAAAAGCAGTAAATGCACAAAGACCAATTAGTGTGCTCTGGCACAGACATTATCCTTTGTAGCCTATTTATATTCAAGGACTAAAGTGCATCTACAGTACGTGGTTGTCCTCACAATACAACCACACATTTTTGGGCCTATACAGACAGCAGACATAGATGATGTATATGTTCTCAAAGGATGGGCTTTCACCCTGAGCCTCGGCAACAGAAAGAAGCGACAGGCAAAAGGCCACAGATACTGAGTCAGACTGCATCTCATCTTAACGGCAGCATGCACACTGACCTGCTCTGACATGTACGCCTGCCAGATTACCACCCTGCATGACCCCAAGGAACTTAATCCTTCTATACTGCGCTGCTTCATTTTCCACTGTGGTTTTGGTGACAACGCAATTATGAGGTCAGGACAGAAGCACACAATTACACCTTAGACTCCGCGTTTGACGCAGGCATTTCCGAAAGAGTCTCGAAACATTTCTGTGAACACCTTTTCAGAATTATATTTAAATCAAACCATTCTTTCGTACATTTTATAAAGTTTTTGTGCATCCCTACAGATTAGTTTGAGCTCTAAACGTGTTTTGACCGAACAATGCTCGATTGTGCTAGTCAAAGTATGACTCAGACACTTTCGATCTTTGGTCTTGTGTTATGCAAATCTAAAAAAATACTGTTGTACCTTTGGGAGGATCTCTGCTGACAGTAGTCTGTGCAAAAATCTCTATGACATGCTGTATGCGAGTTTATACTAAAGAGAAAGGTCATAACCGGTTCAGCCTAAGGGGTGATTCACACAGAATGTGTTTTTTTGAGCCTTAAAAAAGAGAAATTGAACTACTTTTTAAAAAACTTTACTTTTTTTAAAAGTTAAAGAACTTGAGCGAGTCATGAGCGAGATGTTGTAAAAGATGCAATATATAAATGCAACGGTCAAAGACATCCGTCTAGCAAATGTTTACATTGAAAACAATGGAAAAGTATGAATGCAAAATGTGTTCCATGTAAACTGTACCTTTAATGTTTTAAAAGGGGTTAGAAAAGGGTCTTGTGTCTAAAAATGCGAGACACAGAGCAATGGAATATAGGATAATGCAAGAAGGTTGATCTTTTAATTTAAGCAACACGTTTTTAGTGGTGTGTAATGTGCAAAGCATTGCAATAGATGTGAGACGTGAGTGAATCAGTCAAACACTGCCGTCTAACACATTTTCAAAGAAAAACAATGGGAAATCAGATCAGTGGAATGCAAAAAAAAAAAAAAAAAAAAAAAAATCACGGTCCAGAGACACATTTTTTTTAAAGTTGACATTTTAACTTGAGAGCCACATTTTTAGAACGCTGTATTATGCACAAGACATTGCAAAAAGATGTGAGCACAACGGTCAAAGACATCCATCAATGCATGTTTTTATAGAAAAACAATGAAAAAGCAGTGCAAAATGTGAGACACTGGGAAATGTAATTGAATTGTAATTAAATTTGGGCACCACATTTTTAGAACATCATATCATGAGCGAGACTGCAAAAGGCACAAGACGCAAACCCAATGGTCAAAGACATCTTTCTAGAGCATCTTTACATACAAAAACAATGGAAAAGCAGTAAAGTGGAATGCAAAAACTCATTCTGTGTGAACAGCCCATAAGAATACAAGAGGTCAACTTCTGCTTCACTTTTTGCATGTTACAGCTGCACTGACACCAGATTCACCACATCTTCATATCCCTACACTGAATTAATTCTTAGGGAATGTACAAATTATTTTCGATGGCTTTGATGGAGGTGGCTGAACTTGCCCATTATGCAGGCATTACCAGAAACCTCAAAAACTATGTTGACTGATGAAAAACAGTGCTCTGGCAATTCACTAGGAGGCATATCCAAAAATCTTTCATTCTGAAGGTCCAGGCTGAGACTTGAAGGTGATGAATATGAGTTTGATGTTATCTTTGCACAGGTGTTGCATTGTGAGTCGACTAACAATCACTCCGGTGTGCACAGACACAGCAAGAGCAAATAATAGGCTTTTATGTTCACTTGAAAAAAAGTGCATCAATCCGTGCCCAGATTAATGGTGCATGACAGCTGGGATCATTTTAGACATGCATAATGCAACTGTAAGTTAAACATTTCATTGTGTGGATTAAACCAAAAAAATATGATCGCATTCTTAAGATTGCTTAAGCATAACCCTGAGAAAAAAAAAAAAAAAAGTAGTCAACAACAGCCGCTGCACTTAACACTTGTTGAAAGTGTTACTCTGATTATCCAGATCCAGATGTCCCAACTGCACCCTGCAGACCAGGGATCAAATTTACACCTATTCCACATGCATAAGCAAGCCGTGCCGACATACGCTCACACTCGGGCATTGTCAGAATGCGTTACCTGCAGAATGCCAGGAAATCGAGAGAGGCCTGAAAACTGCAGGTTAAAGCATTAGGGTGGGCTTGAAGGGAGCAGCTCGCACGGTTCACTGCACTCTCCTCTAATCACAGGCAGATGAATGGCCACAGACCATGCTTCATCTGAGCTGGTCTAATGCCAGGTCTTTGAACACACTGGCAGGGTCAGATAAATCATACCTCATTCTCTCTGGGTCTGGAGAATATTGAAGAAAGAAAGAACGAAAGAGCGAAAGGAGGATGAAAGACACTCCCTCCTGCTGGATGGGCTTCAGTTTTATTCAGTGCCAGGGGCATGATATGATATTACTCACGGCAGAAAAAACATGCCAAAACTATGCTGAGAAAAATAAAAAATCAAGAGACAGACACATTACATTGAAAGAAACCAGCTATTGGGAGCGCATGTGATACCTCTGAGTTAAAAGAAAAATCCACACACACAAAACCTTACAAAAAGTACTCTGGCAGTTCACATACAATGGAATCAGATGCTGGTACATGGTACCTTTTTATGGTATTTGCCTGGTATTCCAAGGTACTTTAAATACAAATATATTGGTACATGTTATTTTGGGTACATTGAAATGGATAAGCAATAGTTTCTCATAATCTGATAACTAGCAGAATCTCATAACTCTCATATCGAATCGTTTTGCATAACTTTAAGTATTTTGATCAAAAAGAGAACCAGTATGACGACTTCTCTGTTTACATCTGCAGTTTACACATCCATTACTACAAGACAATGTGTTGATTCATTAGCTAAAAAGATCATCATTTAGTTTAATGGTATTAGGAACTTTAACTATTAAAAAGAACCTATACAATATAAGTAAGATAAGCATTAATTTTCTTTACTCAACGAGTTAAGACAAGCTTACTGTTTCCACAGACTGACTTGCTGACATAAAACAATTGTCATTTTAGTTTAATTTACAATACCTTGATGTAAAACCTCCACCTTGATTCTTCACACTAAGAAGTACATATTCCAGATAATAAATGTCAATAGCTAGTCCGGTAGTGTGTCTGATGTAGATCGCAGCAGAAGTTTGTCTGCAGTGAAGTGATCTTTGAAAGCCGTGACATCAGCGTCTGGACAGATACACCCACCTACATGAACTTACCTGAAAGACTTGTTGGACTACAAAAATGTATTGAAGCCAGGTGGTTGCGAAATGTGCCTTTCCGTCACCTTCTTGTTTACTAAAACTTAAATCAAGTTAGCGACATTAAATTTTGAAAATGTTGGTGAGGATATTTATTATTAAACAGGCCTATTAAAATATATTACGCAGCTCTGGGGAATATAGGCAAGCCTAATTCTGATTGGTCAATCGCAGTAGGCTATTATACGAATAAACAGTAACGTAAATGAACGTTTTTCGAGAACCTTTCCTGCATAGCTGTTTTCTGCAGTAGGCTATTGTCTACTTGTATACTGATAAAATAAAATATACAAATCGCTGTCTGTCGGCAGTAATCGCAAGTGAGGTTTTGGCGGTCAGCGCTCACAGGTAACGCACTTTATTTTACATCACGCGTCCCTATAGCAAGCCGTTTTGACTTTGAAGGCAACTACTAATGGTGTAAATACTAGAGCTTTGGATAGCCTATCTGTACGTGAGCACAGTCATCTGGAGAAGGCATGGTATTACATTCATTCTGTACTTCTTATGTTTACGTGACATAGCCTAGCTATAATTTAGCCTACCTTATTTATTTATTTTAGGTATAGGCTATGTTAAACAATTTATTCACATTTATTTAACTTTTTATTACTTTAATTGTTTATTCAAGCATCCATTCAAATAAACCTGCAGTCCAAGCTAACACCACTCAAACTTATCCAACCGGCAAAGATACAATGGAAAATGTCAAGCGGAAACTAGCAGCAATAAAAAATGTGGTGTTCCTTAATCTGTCAAGCCTCACTTGATATGTGTAGATCATAGTAACGTAACGATGTGATATGTAGATGAATGGTAACGTGTGGAGAGGGGCTCAACCAACTGTAAAAGTTATTCTTGCAAGGCTTGGATCAATGGCATATAGAAATATGCCATGTTATGGAATTTAATTGACTATGATGACAAAATGTAATGATTTACATAAAAAAACAATGGATATTTTTTGTGCTATTATCTTATTTTATCATATAGACCTGTGCTTCCATCTGTTTTTGATGTTGCCATTTTGATTTGACATTTATATTTAAAAACCCAATTTAGCTTAAGTAAAAAAAAGTCTTTACCAATAGCTGATTTGAATATTTCAGAGCTTACCTGGTCTCGGAGTCTTTCCTGGTGCCCCATAATGACAGAAGCATGATGGGGATACTTCTGTTTCAAATGCTGAAGAAAGGCCTCTTTCTTGTGGTCCATGTTGTAGGACTGCATGACGATCACGTCCCCAGCAGTGCGAGGCCCTCCTACTGTGTGTCTCCTTGGCACGGTGCGAGGGGACCAGGGGTCTGACTGCTCGCTCTCGTCTGCACTGCTTTGTTTTCTGCTGTGGCTGTCCACATCCTCATGGGAGTACAGCCTCTGGTTGCTTCTCGCTGGCTCTTTGATTAAAGGCATAAAAAAATATAAAAAGGAATACAGATTAGATAGGGACACTCAGTGGGCGGCTGTACTTGGCTTGAGACCTGCAATCAATTAGTGTGATAAGCAACACAGTCAAGGCAATGACCGGCTTAGAGTCGGACAGCTGCTGGCCAAGAGAGCAATTATTGAGCAAAGCTACAAACAGGCCATTTGTTTCCCATAAACAGCTTGCACCTTGCCAAAAGAGGTCTCAGAGCACTCAGTGTGATGGCTCATTATTAGCCCGGGCTGACTGCATGGCATTGAGGCCCTCCAGTGGGGAGTCAAACCACTGCGCAGCATCAGGGGTCATTTCTACAAAGCAATGAGTCACAGTTTTATACTGTAGTGTACTTTTAGCATTATTACTCACATGCATTGTTGTTATTGTTAACTAAAACTGACAAAACTAAAACTCTTAAAAATCACGGTAACACTTAACAGTAAGGTTTTAATTACATGAACAATATCTCTCATTTATTTATATTGGTCAATGATAATTTCAACATTTATTGGTCAACTAATAAATAGGTTTAATTGCAAGTAATAAAACGAGTCAAACTAAAACGGAAATAAAAATAAATAACAGTTAAATATAGATATTTAAAAAATGAAAATTGAAAAGACTTCAAATGAAAACTAAAATAAATGCTAACTCCAAATATTAATAAATACTATGTAATAGTATATAAATAACACTGCTTACATGGGCACCATTAGAATATTTTATATATATACTGTATATTATATATATATAAATGATTTTTTTCCCTGTCATTTTTTGAATGTGCATTCAAGAGACCTGCGTGAAACCAATATGATAAAAAAATAATTAATGTATTTTCTTATTCAATAAAACAGCTTAACAAGCCTTTAAAAACAATTTTAGATATAAAGTACCATGCTGCTTGATATTGCAAGCACTGCACAAATCTCTGTAAAAAGTTTTCTGCTAATAAATTTCCATCTGTGGAACCTGTAGGTTTTGTTCGGGGGAATTATGTGCCAACAAGTTTACTGTAAAGAATTATTGCCTCATTATTGGCTATGACACACACATTCCATCATGGGAAGCTAATGAGAGACGAGCAGTAATCCCACTTAATTTCCTTTCTCATGGTAGCCATTTCAGAGTCTCAGGCTTCTTGTTAGGGAAAGAGTTTAATGCTTAATGAGGACATCTAAAAAACTTTCATCAGGAGATATTCTGTGGTATGTGGAGGAATTTTCTCATTCTTTACTGTGCTGTCCTCCCTTTGTGGATAAGATTCACTGGAAAACATTAGGGAAAAAAAGAGGAACTTTATGCTCTTGATGCTCTTTCTTTCATGTGACCTGTAGTTTGTAGTGCACAAGTCTGAATATAGGGACTAAGATGATCCATTCACAGACAATGGGCCTCATTTATCAACAGTGCGTAGAAAAGATTCTATATTTTGTCCTTGTATTTACACACATTCCTACATATAAGTAACATATAAGGAGGGCCAATATGTGGTGAGATTTGTGCTTTTTTTGAAGTTTTTTAGGCCTGGTCTTTGTTGGACAGCTAAGGTGTCATCTCAGTGAAAATTTCTTTAGTAACGGTCTGCTGAAGCCTTTTAACTTTTCCTGACCTGAAATATCCCCAGCCCATTGCTCACTTATGAAAAAAATGGACACTGAAAGAGTTGTTTCCTCACAGAGACATTGTGAAAGAAAAATCACTCTGTCAACAAGACTGAAGAGGGTCAGACCGATGAAGATGAAAATGTTTTCAGTTTGCATGCCTTTGCACTTATTCCCCATAAAACATAGCCTATTGCATGAGAGAATATAAATCATTTTTCTCATTTTTGTGCAGAAAGTGTCACATTGTGAATGAGGTATGTTGAGATGGAGTGATAACGTACATCTGTACTAGTCTAGAAGAAAAATGAAACATTTTTACAAGACGCTTCCCATTTCTGACTAGAAATTAGATGTTCCTTACATTTTTACCACCCAGTTGAGAAAAAACAACCATGCTTGGTGTGTGTGTGATCAACATCAGGCATCTGGACGGCCCCGAGAGGAAGGCCACGGTTAATGCTGCTGAGTGGTTGTAGATAACTGATGATGGCCAGCTGTTCCTGTTGTGATTATGTATGAATGCCTGCTTTTTGTTGGACTAAACAAACATTCACACTCCTCTGAAAGCTATCATACAGATAGATACAGTATAATACTGCAGTTATTCTGAGGAATGTGAAGGACATCTGTGTTGTTATGCACATCCTTGGCAATTGTTTTGCAAATAATCTTTTGATGTAAGGTTGAGATTTTGTAATACTTTTTTTACATGTAGAATTTCTCATGATCTAAGATATACAATTAATATTATAAATAATGTTTTTGTAAATGTAAAAATATACGCTATATACTCTTTATTCATAAAGGCTGCATTTATTTTATCAAAGATTAAGTAAAAACAGTAATATTGTGAATTATTATTAAAATAAAAAAACTGTTTACTATTTTAATATATTTTAAAATGCAATTTATTTTCTGATGGCAAAACATAATTTTCAGCAGCCAGTCTTCAGTGTCAGATGATCCTTCAAAAATCATTTTAATATGCTGATTTGGTGCTGAAGAAACATTTCTTATTATTGTAAATGTTGAAAATAGTTGTGCTGCTTAGTTTTTATGTGGAAATCATGACACTTTTTGCAGGATTCCTTGACAAAAGTTCAAAATAACTGTTTATTTTGTAACATTATAAATATCTTCAATGAGACTTTTGATCATTTTTTTAAAACAAATCCTGGCCCCAAACTTTTGAATGTAAATAAATAAATAAGCAACATAACATAACATAACTTAATTTTGTATATTGAAACATTATTTTGAACAAAAATTTGTGATACTCTGTGACAATGAATAAATGACATTTTGTGTTATAGGCAGTTGTATCACAGTGAGCTGTTTATTAAATCTGTTAAAATTGTTGAAGCATTTATGTTGTATCTATCCATCTATCCATTCATCCATCCATTCATCATCTACATTATATTTTTATTGTCTTTTAATTACTTCAGATGAACAAAAGATGAGCTAACATTATCTCCAGTGGTCTTGCAAAGCCCCTCTGGGTAACTTTCTATGTTTGCATCCAGTTTATCCCACAGTAAAACTCTCCCCTTAATGGTCTTTTAATGTTATCCAGTTCCAAGTGTATGGATTATTAAAAACCTTCCCCTATATCCTTTCACTTCCTCAGAAAACTCTCCTCAGTAAAACAGACAACCACTGGAGAAAATCCAGGCATTGTCTGTCATTTTCCAAGCATGTGAGGTCACTTTATGGAGAGGATATCCTCTCTCTCACAGATGTTGTTTATGCACGTGGGACTGGATAACAAACCTGTATCTCCAAAACTTGCTGAGGCACAGCCGTACAGCATTAGCCGTTTGTAAACACATTTGAAAGTCTCACTCTGATGTTTAATCTGAAGTTTCACATTAAACACATTACACAGGACGTCAAACTGTGTTTGACTAATGTCTCATCATCCATACTAAGCTATAAGCGTGGATGATTTCAAGAGGTTTTGGGATTTGCAGGCCTGGCATCATGAGCATTTGCTTTCCTCTCAAAATGAAGTAAATGTTGATTCCTCTGCGTCTTTCATGAGTATTGTGTGCTTGAAAATTAGGTATAGCAGTCACATGCCATGTAGACACTAAATTTAGCTTTGTATTAAATTAAAATTTGCATTACATTTATCTAAAGAATTTAACATTGTTAAAAGCAATATTTATTTCTTCTTTTTTTTCTTTTCTCTTTTGATTCATCAGAGATTTCTGATTCTGAATAATTGGAATCTATTAGAATTTATTAGAATGATTCCTGAAGAATTATGTGACACTGAAAACTGGGTCATCCCAGTAATAAATTACATTTTTAAAATATATTAAAATAAAAGTAATAATTTTACTATATTACTGTTTTTACTGTGTATTTGATCAAGTAAATGCAGCTTTGGTGAGCATAAGAGACTTGGAAAATAATATATATCTATTATTATTTAATATAATTTAATAATATATATCTAATATTAGTAGTTAGTAAACAAATAGTGAGTGAAACTTTGATAAAAGGACATCGACAGTACAGATCAGGCTTAGTCATGAGATCCACAGTGAGACCATGATTTTTCAGGCAAGGCCATTATTTGTCTTCCCATTCTGATGGGAAAGTTTTTTTTTATGTGACAAAGAAAACTTTTCCTCACGGCAAATCAACTTCTAACTGGCATTGTGAATGTCCTAATTATGGCATTTGACATAACTGGCATGCTTAGAGTATTTTGTGTCTGCCATCTGCCATGGCTTGAATGTTTAGACTGCAGTGTATTGTGATTAGTATTCAGTGTGGTGTCTTCAGTTGAGAATCCTGAAGTATTATGTAAAACTGAATAGTCATAAAATGTGGGATTTTTTAATGACTTGCTTTCAATCAGTTTTCACTACAGCGCTTGCATTATAGGTGTTGGCGCCTGTGCTAACCATGATAAGCAGCTTTGCATGCTTACCTCTCTGTCCTGTTATGGGAGAATTGCTTTATCTTTCAAATCCTAAACTGTGTTTGGCATTCGTTTAGTCTGGCAATAAATACTCTGAAGTGTTACGTAACTGAAGGGACACTGTGTGAATGAAATAAAACCAACACATCCATCATTCTCGTCAACTGACTTGCTGAGAATGATTCCTTGACTTGTTCGAACAGATCCTCAGTTATACAAAGTACAAGTTCCAAACAACAATACAACATATAATGGTGAAGCTAATCCCTGGAATCAGGCGTTGGATGACTAAATGGTTTACTACAAATGTCTTTAATATAATGTATCAGTGCCATCTAGTGTTTAATAAGACTGACAGTTCTCATATGTTATGATTAGTCAAACCTGGAAAAATAAATATGGAAAAAGTTAAAAAATAAAATTATTTTTATTTGTAACATGAAAATGAAAATTCAGATTTAAATGTTCTTAAGACATATTCGATAATGCTGAGCCACAGTCTCAATAAACAATATCTATTAATATGGTAGGAGTCTATAATGTGAGTGTTTTTCTTTGAGCTTCACACTTTGAGAGGAATGTACCTCCTTTGTAAAACTTATTCCATGACCTTGCAATTATTTTGGTAGCCTCTCTCACAGTCTAAAGTAGGCAGTGTCCATAGAAACCTGTGCAGTGCTTTATTAGCCAAGAGTATCAGTCTCTCAGTGTAGCAACAGCATATTTAAACCGAACTGTTCAAACGGAACTTTTTAGCAAACCAAAAAAAAAAAAAAAGAGAAAACTCGACTTCAGGCTGTTCACCTCTGCTTTCCATCAAGGATTGGAACGTATCATTAGAGAATTGACTATACCAAGACTGATGGATGTTTATATGAGCCTAGAAATTTAGTGTCTGGAGTGAGAGTGGACTCAAATATAGATAAATATTAAAGTTGAGTTACCCTAGTCTCTTCAATAAAAAATAAATAAAAAATATATATAAAGAAAGTCCTCTTTTTCATTGCTATTCTATGAGTGGAGAGCATAGGAATCTTCCATTTAACCTGGTACTACACTTAGCATGACACCAGCATCAACACAGGCAGGAAATATCACCCAGCCCAGATCCCCTTGCATAGTCTTTTCCATTCATTTGTCCTTGACTGTTTTTCCTGCCCCCTTGTAATTCACACAGACTAACAATAAACCCAAACCAACTCTCCTCATCTAAAACTAAAACACCATGATGTATGGCTGCAACACTATACTGGGTTGCCTTTTGCCCTTTGCTGGGTTGCCAAAGTTATACAGCTACAGCTGCAACCCACCCACAAATTTATGAATACACAAATTGTATTAATTAATATTAAAAAATACATTTTTGAATAAGCTGTTTTCTTTGCACACAAAATATTCTCGTAGTAGTTGAACCACTGATGTCACATTGACTATTTTATCGATGTCCTTACGTTTCTGAGCCTTGAACATGGTAGTTCCATTGCTGTTTATGCAGGGTCAGGAAGCTCTTTCATTTCATCAAAAATATCTTAATTTGTGTTCCGAAGATGAACGAAGGTCTTACGGGTTTGAAACGACACGAGGGTGAGTAATTCATGACAGAATTTTCATTTTTGGGTGAACTATCCCTTTAAATGCTCGAGCTCTTTAAAGGGTTACTCCACCCCAAAATGGAAATTTTGTCATTAATCACTTTACCCCCATGTCGTTCCAAACCCGTAAAAGCTTTGTTCGTCTTCGGAACACAATTTAAGATATTTTGGATGAAAACCGGGAGGTTTGTGACTGTCCCATTGACTGCCAAGTAAATACTACTGTCAAGGCCTAGAAAAGAATGAAAGACATCACCAAAATAGTCCATCTGCCATCAGTGGTTCAGCCATAATGTTATGAAGCTACGAGAATACTTTTTCTATGCAAAGAAAACAAAAATAACAACTTTATTCAACAATTCGTCTCCTCTGCGTCAGCGTAGTGCCATTTTGGAGAATATCTGCTGGAAGCAAACTGCGTATGCTGTTCTGTGTCAGCCGTGCCACACGGATACACTGTTTTCGTTCAAATCAAAGCATAAACAAATGTAGATTCTGTGGTGGATTCTGATTGGCTGTCAATGATTTTATTGTTCATGCAAAAAAAAAAAAAAATAATTGAAAAAGATTCCAAAGATATTGTTCCTCTTTGTTGTTATCGTTATAGTTATGGTGTGGACTTTACTGTATTAAAACTGTTTTAAAACTTTAGAGTTATAGTCACCATAGTTATTGTCTATGGTGTGAACGGACCAACTAGTTAGAGTTTAATTATCAAATCTATGAGTAAACCTTATTCCAACCCAATTTTTGTAAGCAGGATAAGTGACAACAGGCGAAAATGCTCCTCAGCTGATAATACTCAGCAACTCAACATGAATGACTTCAGACCATTCCAGCAAGCTCCTCATTTTACCAGCACTACTACTGTGCTGAGGAGATGGTGAAGTTGATGTTTAAAAAATTATATCTTGTTCCCTCCAAGCTCAGAACAAATCGCAGTCTTGTTCTCCGACATGCATGATTCATGAGTCAAGCTTGTATTAGATTGTCAAAGGAGTGTAAATACTGGTATGTGAACGTCAGCTGAGTTAAACCAGGGTTCTAGAGCACCACAGAATACAAATGGACATGTGCACAGAGAGAGAGCTCATTAGAGTACATCACACACTGTGTAAGCAATGGGAGCAGGCCAGTGCAGTGTCTACACATGTGATGCACTGCATAAACTGCTATGGGTTTCGGTGATCATTACTTCATTGTTTATTGAGAAGCAGGTTTACATCTGAACCGATAGAGTGCATCATCAATAGCATTAAGTTAATGGCACATAAACACAACTCCGAATGTCTCTGGGCAGCATTTTACAAGAGTGCTAGTCTATACCAAAACATGTAGTGCCAGTAATTTCCTCCTTTAAACAAACATGTTTTGCAGTGGCAAATCTTTAAAGACCCCGTGAAATCAAATTCTAAAAAATTGTTTACCCAAAAATTAAAATTTGCAGAAAAATGTACCCTCAAGTCATCTAAGATGTCGATGAGTTTGATTATGAACAGATTTGAAGAAATTTACAGAGGGTCCAGGAATTATTGTTTGATATCCTAAGTCATTTTTGTAAGAAAAAGTGAAAATTAATCCAAAATACTTTATACTCAACTATACTCAACTATGTTTCATTGTCTTTCCCACATTAAAATGTATTAAGTAAAATTAAAATTCAATGCACAAGTATAAAACTCTACATTAATAATGTATATTTGTAATGACATTGTAGTGTAAACATCATAAAGTATGTAAATACATTAATATTTCACTATACACATTTTATTACAGGCCATTTTATAGTATGCAGTATTCAGTCTCTCTTTCTCTCTCTCAACATGTACAATGCAAGTAAAAATACCCCTGACCTAAACTGTTATGTAGTTTCTCATAATCACATATGTCATTTTAATAAATTTTAAATAAATTAAAAAATGTACTGTTAAATACTTCCTGTACATGTTTAACAGCTAATACAAATGACTTCAGTTGTATTTCACAAACACATTTTGATGCTTTCACCCACCCACAGCCGCAGTATAACCCCCCACCTGTTGTTGGAAATATTGAATGTGCCGTCCCTGCTCTCTTACTCAGGGCTGGCACAATCACGTCAAATACAAATCCTCCCTAAGTCAGCAAAGCAGTGGAATGCAACCCATCCAGCGCCCGTGCACTCACACAAATGCCTCGGCTCAAAAGATTTGGGCTGACGCATGGCCATCAGCATTTCAGCAGACCTCAACAACAATTAAGCCTCATCAACCAGTGCTATTTCATAGACCATTTAGCTGGCCCAAAGTAGAGCCCTGCATTCTACTCCATTAGGACTCAAATCTCTGTTGATGTATCACAAATATCTGAACCCTGATTTCAGTACTGTGACACTGTCTGCGGGTTACTCTGGAATAGCCAATTCATTACTGATACCATTATTTATGTACCTGTAACTGCTGGTTCATTTTCTAGCTACTACAGAGCATTTGAAATGACATCCTATTTTATTTTGAAACATTATACTTTGTTTTTATATTGAAATCTCATTTGATTCATTTGAAGAGATTTTCACTTTAGACACAGCATGAAATGAACATTACCCTATCTGTTTTCTAAATGCATGTCATAGATTTTAGTGTGAACGATTCATCCATGAATGCTTCTGACCTCAAACAGTCAAACAGTCCACTCATTTAGTCTGCATATGTTTTAGTGCAACACCCACATGCAGTTATAACCACTGGATTTCTTTATATACTGTATATTGAAAGGGGCAGTGGAGAGACTTCCAACGTGTGACATTCGCTCTGATAATATTATCATCTTTAAAACACCGGTACACATCAACACATCAGATTCATCCACACAGAAGAGCACAACCAAAGCCCAACTCACATTACCAAAACAATGTTTTTCCGCAAGTAACTTGCAGTGTTATGCTTCAACCCCCAGAGGGCCAAAAGTTAAATAGTGTAGCTTTAAACATTCTGAGGAAAAAAAGCATACTTTGCTAAGGACCATTGCCAGTCTGTTAAAAACACTGCAGTTGAATAGAACAAGCCTCTTTAAGTTAAAGGAAAATAATCATAACCTAACAAAACCTAAAAATGAAAGAAAAAAACAAGATTCTGGAGAAAGCAATATTATACTGTAGATGTCTCATATTTTAGAAATAATGGAATGAAGTAAAAAACGTATTAATGATGATTTTGTTTATTACAAACATGCAGCTTTTTGCTTTATAAGATGTTAATTGATCAACTGAAGTAAGTACATTACTTGTGGATTATTGTGATGTTTATATCAACTGTTTGGACTCTCAATCTGACGGCACCCATTCACCGCAGAGGATCCATTAATGAGCAAGTGATGCAATGCTAAATTTCTACAAACTCATCCACATCTTGGATGGCCTGAGGGTGAGTACATTTTCAGCAAATTTTCATGTTTGTGTGAACTTTTATAATTGTAAGGGTATTGTCACCATGTGTTCTCTTAACTTAAAGTGATAGTTCACCCAAAAAATTAAAATTCATTAATTAGCACCCTCGTGTTGTGCCAAACCCGTAATACCTTCATTCATCTTTATAACACAAATTAAGATATTTTTGATGAAATCTGAGAGCTTTCTAATCCTGCATAGATAGCAATGGAATTACCAAATTCAAGGCCCAGAAAGGTAGTAAGGACATTGTTAAAACAGTCCATGTGACATCAGTGGTTCAACCTTAATTTTATAAAGCTTCAAGAATATTTTTGTGCGCAAAGAAAACAAAAATAACAACTTAATTCAGCAATTTCTTCTCTTCCGTGTCAGTCTTTGATGTGCGTTCACAAGAGTAATATTTTATCGTTGTCCTTACTACCTTTCTGGGCCTTGAACGTGGTAGTTCCGTTGCTTTTTGACCGTAAAGCTATCAGATATGTTATTTCCTACTAGAGGACTAAGCTTTTTATTAAATAGATGTGACTGCTTTGTTGTGCAAGAAATGATCTCTTGGCCTGCATGTGTGAGAGTATATGACAAAAATAACATCTTTACTGCAAATGAGGTGAGCAACACTCCCCTCTGTACATTTCACACTTTCATTATGTCAGTGTCAGTCTTTTCAAAGCATAGCAGATGAAGCTGAAACACTGTTCCTCTTATTAAATCATACAAGCACACATGTGGTTTGCCAAAATAAAGCATGACTAAAACATTTCCTTAGAAGAGGAACAAGAAAACATTTCTTGAATTTTAAGGAGTGAATAGTTGCTCCACACCACATTAAATATTGTCAAAACTTTTGGCTCCATGCTGATACCATTTCAGCAATGAAACTGTGGAGCCAATTTTTCATTCCACGATCATCCTATTTAATTAATCTGCCGGACTGATACAACCGCCCAATTCTTGAACATTAATAACCTGAATATGATGTGATTATTATACTTAATCACTGTGGTGCTGCATAAATAAGGATTTACCTTAAACACAACAGTACAACAAAGTCAGGTAGATTGATCAATATAATAAAAAGTCTAACACACTCGCCATCAACATACTAGTCATGTAAAAATTATATATTGCAAAATCTGAAATATCTCTTTACACTGGTTCAATGACAAAAAGCTTTGCAAAAAAATGCTTAAGTCCATATAATTGCAGCACATTAAATCACCACACACAACAATCTGGTTCTGGCTGTTAAAACATGCAATATAAATCTCAATGACAAAGTTCAATATCTGCAAGGAGTTCTAAAGCAGCAATACAAACATAAAACATAAGCATCCCAAACCACTGTTTATGAAATGTGTGCCCATAAATGATTTGACATTTATAGGGGTAATTCAGTCCTACAAAAAAAACTCACCAGCTTTAAATGTCCTCCGAGTCAGTTTGCATGTGTATCCTGTTCGGTGTGAGGCTCACACTGCCTCCCTCTATTAAATATACGAGTGTCTCGCCCACTGCTCAAACCACTGCTCTACTCTCTGCACTACTGAGCTGAAGTTTATGTAAGTTAGAGTGTGTGCGAGTTGGAAATGCAGCAAAAAGGAGGGTCTATTGTAAGACTAATGGCACTCCTGTTACTGAAACCTCACCTTTGTATACTATCAGCAAGCATAGGACAGAGGTGACAGAGAGACTACTGCCTAGAAAAGGCATAGACAATTAGTTAAGAAGTGTTTATGTTTGTGGTTCCAGAGTGCTTGGACACAGGTTGCGGCATCAGAGATTTAAGACAAAGAACACAATAAAGCCAATAAGAGCTTTCCTTCACGTTTCAAAGCACAGCTCTCATTCTGTCAGCAAGGGGTTCGTTTTTCAGCAACAAACCCTACCTGTGACCCTGAACAGACAACAACAGAGGTTTCAACAGCATTTTTAACAAAGCTTAGATGAGTAGGGCAGATTCTGTTACATCTCTTGCTATCTCCTCCTTAATGAGATGCAAGATGTTTCTCAGAAGATGCTAAAAATTCCACTCCTCATTGTTTTTCATATGTTTCCAACACCTGCCCATTGTTTGCAGGAATTGGAAAAGATTTTGCTTGTTGCAGAACCAGCGGAAATTTAACTAATTTCCGCTGGTTCCTCCACCCTCTCTTTCTGTTCATCCACAGATAGAGTGAGAAAAAAAGAATCAACAAGGCATCAAGCCAAAACAACAGTGGCTATACAATGAGATAATATATTAAAAACATTATTTTATACAAACACGTTTGTATCTAAAGGGTCCATATTGGTCCCTATACATAAAAGGTACCGCCCCAGTGACAGCTTTTGTACCATTTTCTGAGAGTGTACTTTTTTAAAATGCCCATCATTTTTCAAACCTGCTTTTTTCATATCATGTAACTTTCCTCTCTCATCCAAATCAACTCTCTCCAGCCACTTTTAACATTTAAAAGAAAGACAGAGAACAAAGTGATAACAGAAGACCAACTATACTATACAGTCCATTGGGCAAAACTGACATTTATATGAAGGGCTGCCCAGAGGACATCATATTTTTAGTCATTCCTCTTTCAGCACCATTAGACAGACACCAACAACACAGATAAAAGTCCCTGAGCAGGTCAGCTTTATTCAACCAATGACAGACTTAAGCACTGCCACAGCCAAGTTTACACCTCTAAGCTCTTCATTAATGGTATTCGGTTCCTAAGCTAACCCATGAGGGTATAAATACACCAGGTCTCTAGGATACAAGACACTCTCCTGAAACTCTTTTGGACTTTGTGTTTTAGTAGGATAAGGAGAATTAACTGCAAGTCAGCATCACTTTGTTCAGTGTTAATGTACATGTGTGGTTTTGTTTTTCTATATATCGAACAAGTCTAAAACAAAAAGTCAGTCAACTTGAAAGCAGGTAGTAACAGATAAACAATATATTATCTCTCAAAAGATTGGGTCAGTAAGATTTTTCAAGAAATACAGTAAAAACTATTTGTTTTAATTGTTACAATTTAAAAGAACTCTTTTTTTCTATTTGGATATATTTTAAGATGTAATAAATAATTTATTGAATTATTGAATTTTCATCAGCCATTACTCCAGTCTTTAGTGGCATATGACCCTTCAGAAATTTAAATTTCAATATGCTGATTTGCTGCTCAGTTATTAATAATGGGTATTATAATCAGTGTTGGGATGATTTCAGGATGTTGAATAGAAAATTCAGAAAAAAACAACATTTATGTGAAATCTTTTGAAACATTATAAATGTCTTTACTCTAAACTGTGATACATTTTAATGTGTCTTTGTTGGATAAAAGTAATTAATTTATTATTTTTATGCCCCAACCATTTAAATGGTAGTCTATCACAGTTTCCACAAAAATATTTAGCAGCACAACTGCTTTTAAATTTGATAATAATAAGAAATGTTTCTTGAGCACCAAATCTGCATATTAAAATGATTTCTGAAGGATCATGTGACTCTGATGTCTGGAGTAATAATTGCTGTAAATTCAGCTTTTCCATTAAGAATAAATTACATTTAAAATAGCCTACATAAAAAAAAATAAAAAAAATGTAATTATATTTCACTATATTGCTGTTTTTTACTGTAATGCAGTCTTGGTAAACATAAGAGACTTCTTGTAAAAACAAAAAAAATCTTAATATGCACTGATTTGTAGAAGACATAAAGGATATATTTGAAGAACTGTCTCCATCAGTGTTTTGATGTAAAACAAAAAGGCTGCCAAAAGGATGTGACACCTAAGAGCAGCGCAGTGCATGGAGGGACACAGATGTAACGGTGGCGGTGGAGGGCTCTCCTAGGTTGACAAAGCCAAGCTGATTGATCTAGTTCACTTGTGCCCTGAAGCAGGGTCCTCTGGACTGCCATGCTGCAATGGTTCACTACACTCTCAGTGAGCGTGTACTGCGCTGCACAAACAGCACAGATGAGAGGAGGAGAAATTCATTATGGTCCTGAGAAGGATCACTTCTCTGCTGTTTGCTCCTCTTTAGAGCTTCTGGCTGGACAAAGACAAGCACAGAGATGGGGAGCCATGGTTAAGAGAGCAGGAATGAGGGACGCTGATCTCTTTTTTTATGC
Source organism: Schizothorax lantsangensis (assembly GCA_027422415.1). Taxonomy (NCBI): domain Eukaryota; kingdom Metazoa; phylum Chordata; class Actinopteri; order Cypriniformes; family Cyprinidae; genus Schizothorax; species Schizothorax lantsangensis. Next base: position 22,319,382 of record CM049845.1, on the reverse strand, counting down.
TGTTGCAAAACATGGCATCATAGCTAGCGGCTTGTGGACTAGGCAGTGTACAAATTACCAGCCATTCTGGGCAGTCTATTAATTAACCAGTGACAAATCTAATCTAAATCCATAATTTATCCCTGGCTGAAAATGCCCATGATAAAGTATATTATGCTACAATGGATTCAGCTTCATCATATAAGACTTGTTTTAAAACAGAAGGACTTTTACAGAATTCACTTCTATGATTCATTTGGTTACGAAGATACAGAGAATTATGTTAGAAAATGAAAAAGCACACAAAACATTACTGGAAGTCGAGACAAGGACTCAGGCATGAAGAACCCAGACATCTATAAAGAGAAACAGTGCGGCGTGTTCAAGACAGTGGCTTTTGATCAGTTAGATCTGGCTTGTTTGGCAGCAGTTGAAGCATTGGGAAATTTAGTGTTGTCCTTGTATGACAGCTACAAGATGCTTCTGTGATTTGACAGCATCTATTAGAGTTATCTAAAAGGACAGTTTCAGTCAAGCATGAAGATGACGTATTCTGTGTTCAGTGCTGTGCAAAAACAGCTATTAAAAAATCTTTAAACGAGAATGCACATAATAAACTGTACTATGACATACTTGAAGAATGTGTCCAGGCCTCGGTAGTAATAAAGAGTTCAAATTATGTGCATTAGTCTGTTCTTGGCTCATTATGCACCTTTAAGCAATTTATCACTGCCAAAACTCCTATTCATCATATTCCAATTCATCACAGTCCTGTAGTTGGATTAAAATGGCATCAGATATAATTCTTTAAAATTAATAATAATAATAATAAAAAATTGACATAATTGATCAAATAGCATCTCCTCCTCAAAAAAATAAAATAAAATAAATAAATTATACATTGTATAAATTGTATAATGTACAAAAAATTGTATAGCCTAATGTACAAAATATATTATAATACATATAGCCTTGTACTTCTACTAATCTACATTCATTCATGAATACTCTATGGCTTGCCAATTATTTTGCTTTCAGGAAAAAACAATAACTTTTTTGCTGCTTGTTCAGGTTATTTGTTAAAAGGAACCTAATTTCATTATGTTCAGTCCACTAACATACATTTGTAAAAAAATTACCATTAACAGATTTAGTTTTGTTCAGACTTCATAACTTACTGTCCAGTATCCATATTTTATTTGGCATCATTAAAGTGTTTAAGGCCTTTTTTTTTTAAATAGTATTTTTCAAATATTTTCATAAGTTTTAACCTTCCAGGAAAAAGCTAGCTTTGAGTTTGCTATGTTAATTTTGCATTTAGTATGCTTTTCATGTCTCCTTATGCTGGGTCCCCTGTCACCTATTTAAATTTTGTAGGTACTTTCACTGTAACTTTTGTTAAATTGGCATGACTGTAACCTGAAAATACCCTAAAAATAGTAAAACCAGCTATCTGGTGTTAGCCAGAAAACCACAAAATCATACTTTGAGAAAGAATCTCTATATGTGTGCAGAGCGAAAAACAACATACACTATGGAGAAAGAGAAGAGGCAGAAAGAGAAACCAAACCATGGCATTTTTAAAATAATACATGACCTCCACCTATGGTAATAGATAACCTCAGGAAACGCTCTCCATTTAATATTACACACCACTCCTGCCAGTTACAACACTTCAACCTGTAATATTGCGAATGACTGATTGTCCCAGATTGACTTTACTCACATCTCAGGCTTTAAACAAAATACTAATAAAATGTGACAATTCAGTGGCTTGACTAACAACTGAAAATAGAACATAAACTTTGACAACAGCTCTACAGAATTATTTTAAACTCCAGCTGCCAAATGGTCTGTAATGAATTGTCTTTCCTGACTATAATGAGTAGAAAATAAATTCTCTGAGAAGAAGGATAGCGCAACCTGAGGAAGAGTTATTGCCGTCTTCTCCCTCCAGTCACCTCTAAGTCTCATTTTAGGTAGTGTGTGTGTGTGTGTGTGTGTGTGTGTGTGTGTGTGTGTGTGTGTGTGTGTGTGTGTGTGTGTGTGTGTGTGTGTGTGTGTGTGTGTGTGTGTGTGTGTGTGGTTGTATCTTTAATAACTCCATCTGAAGAGGCCAAGCTAAGCAGTCTGCAGTGTGGATCTTGGCCCGCTCAGGTTTTGAAGTAGTGTGGTTCTGACAACAGTGAGCACTGATATTCCTGGGCTCAGCTGCTGCATAACCAGACAAACTGGACTTGATTGGAGATTAGACTGAACGCATGCTCACAGCAGCTTTAAACTCCAAATCATTATCAGAAAATTGCACAGAAGTGGCCAGTATATTAACCAGTTTTCTGCTGTTCTTCCATGCAGAACGTGCTGCTGAATGAATGAACAGGAATGTTAATGTGGACATAGGATTGAATCTTGGGAAGAAAATAAGCTCCATAATTTCCAACATTGATTTTTTTTTAGGTTGTTGTGCTCTGCATACTGTATGTTTTCTGAACTGTTTGGTTCAAAGCTGTGAGAATGCCATAGAGCTAAGCTGGTGTTGGGGACAAAAATGAAGTTGGACAGGGCAGCAGAGAGGAATGGGAAAAGACAGGCACACATCCTGTGTGAGATCACACTGATGTCAAACCATATCGCTTCCTGCTGATTAAGCTGACGTAACGGCACATGAAGATCTGGCTAATTCCTGTATTACATTAGTGCTTCAGAGGCAGATGCAGGGAGGTTATATAACTGCAGAGCATTAAAGTTCAGTTCACTAGCAAGATGAAGACATCTCCAATTTCTGTGTACAATAAGCAGTTTAGTAGGATGATTAAGTGAAATTTTAAGCTTTGACGATAAAACATAACCACATTTTGCATGCAGGATAAAAGTCACGAAAGTGACATTTCCTAATGGGAGTGTGTTCTGAAAAAAAAGCATCCTGTTTTTCTTAGGGTTTGATAAGCGTTAACTCTTTCATAAAGAGCACAATTTGTTGTTCCAAAAGCTTTTTTGAGAACTTTTAATTTTTCCCATACAGCTGCAGAGTAGGCGAATGTAATCACACTATTTAGCAAAGAGAGGCCCAAATTATCTCCAACCTAGCAAAGCATTTCCTCACCCACTACACCTCTGTAGCCTAATTATGATTAATGTCACTTGCTTTTGAAACATATTTCTCATTCCTTTCCCTAAGCTAGCACAAAATCAAAGAGTCACTATATGAAAGACTACTTATTTGGTGATATAAAAAGCATGAGCAAAGGTTCAAGCTACAGTACAAGCTTATCATGATTTGAAGCAGCTACAAAAAGTTAACTACACTGATGTTACTTAATAGTGATTTTTTATTATATATAAAATTATATAATTATCAAATGGTGTAATTGTTTAATCAGAGCAGTATTTCTGCTGGCACTAAAACAGTTACGGCTTTTGAATGAAACAAATCTCAGTTAAGGTATCAAATTTGAACAGGTAAATGTACAATACAACAAAAACATCCTAATTTACATAAGCAAGTTAAAAATATAGTAGAGGATGAATTGGTAAATCATATCATTGTGAACACTAACATGAACCATTCAAATGAACTGTTTCACTAGAATGAATCCTTAATGCTACACATTTGAGAAAGAGGACTGTTTTAAATGAACCAATCTGCTAGAATGAAAGAGAAAAAGAGAGGACCATTTTGGCAATTGTGTTTGATTATTTGTTTAGGAGTTACAGCTACAGGGTAAATCACATTACAAGCTTGAAGTAATGAATGGATGAATGAATGTGAATAAAATTGGTCAAAAAAAAATTTTTTTTTGTTAAAGTATTTGAAAATTGGGCAAAAAGACAAAGGACAAAAATGAGAGAGTAGTATAAAACTTTTGATTTAAAGATTGATGTAGAAACAATACATTAAGAGTTTTCATTAAGGGTACTAAGAGTTTTGGTGTGATTTACTGGTTTCGAATGGTGGAGATTTTTTTTCTTGGGTAATCTTGGGTAACTCTATTGTTGAACAAAGTTATTTAGAGAAAAAAAAGAATTAATATGTTGTTCAACAAAAGCATATATCATAGATTAACAACTTTGTACCTCACAGTAGGGCTGTTTTATAAGTTATCGTTCAAAATCAATCCTTTGACAGAGAAAATGAATGGAATTTTTATTTCCAAAACCTGACTGTTGCACTATTGCAGTCAAACTGATGCGACAACCATTCTGATTTGCTACAAAATGAAAGGCCACACCCCCAACTTTTTATTTTTTGCTTGTTACAGAGCTTCAAGCTGTCACAAAAACAGGTGTGATATCTCAGGTGCACCTTTTGCTAAAAATGCATTTTGGAGTTCAGCTGAATAGGAAAAAATACATTCTTCATAAACATGAACTGCAGTTCATTGCACATATAGCCACAAGAAAAGAGGCTTTAAAATTAGGTGTCTGTTCATGGAGGCAATTGGAGGAATCTCTTTCAGCACATTTGGAGCCTCTGAGGGTAGAAAGAACTCTAAGAGTCCATGCGGTGTTGGATTCTGTGCCTGTGGAAATGTCATGTACTGTATCTGCAGCGGCGTGGCAGGATTGGTGCTGTCTCTGGGATAAATCTCTGTTTTAATAGACCTAACGGAGGGAATGGGGGACAGCAGGGGACAGTGGTTCTAAGGCTGTGCCTTCAATCTCATACCTCTCCAAGCAGTGTGAGTAAAAATCATTGAAGTGAAAGAAAACTATTTTGCCATTTGAAAGTCACTGGAGACTGATAACATAAATAAGCGCAATACTAAAAAAAAAAAAAAAAAATCATACATACCCAAAAACAGCAAATAGCAATCTAGTGGAAAGTAGGTAGTAATAGATAAACAATATAATTACAGGTGCATCTCAATAAATTAGAATGTCGTGGAAAAGTTTGCTGGCCAATCAAGGACAGTAACACCATGGTCATTGAACCAGCTTTTGGTACCTTTGGCAGTGTGGGCAGGTGCCAAGTCCTGCTGGAAAATGAAATCAGCATCTCCATAAAGCTTGTCAGCAGAAGGAAGCATGAAGTGCTCTAAAATTTCCTGGTAGATGGCTGCGTTGACTGTGGACTTCAGAAAACACAGTGGACTAACACCAGCAGATGACATGGCAGCCCAAATCATCACTGACTGTGGAAACTTCACACTGGACTTCAAGCAACATGGATTCTGTGCCTCTCCAGTCTTCCTCCAGACTCTGGGACCTTGATTTCCAAATTAAATGCAAAATTTACTTTAATCTGAAAAGAGGACTTTGGACCACTGAGCAACAGTCCAGTTCTTTTTCTCCACAGCCCAGGTAAGATGCTTCTGACGTTGTCTCTGGTTCAGAAGTGTCTTGGTAGCCCTTTTCCTGAAGACGTCTGAGCGTGGTGACTCTTGATGCACTGACTCCAGCTTCAGTCCACTCCTTGTGAAGCTCTTCCAAGTGTTTGAATCAACTTTGCTTGACAGTATTCTCAAGCTTGCGGTCATCCCTGTTGCTTGTGCACCTTTTCCTACCCAAATTCTTCCTTCCAGTCAACTTTGCATTTAATATGCTTTGATACAGCACTCTGTAAACAGCCACACCTTTCAGTAATGACCTTCTGTGACTTACCCTCTTTGTGGAGGGTGTCAATGTTCGTCTTCTGGATCATTGCCAAGTCAGCAGTCTTCCCCATTATTGTGGTTTCAAAGAACAAGAGATGCCCAGAATTTATACTGTATGGATGGTCATTTATTAAAACTCAAGTGTAAATATTCTAATATTTTGAGATACTGATTTTTGACTTTCATGAGCTGTAAGCTCTAATCATCAAAATTAAAACAAAAAAAAAACTTTTGAAATGTTTTACTTTGAAAAAGATTCTATATTGTAGTACCACCCATTACCCAGCATGCTTTGTGTTTGTGTAACTTACTGAGTTTGTAAAAATGAGTAAAATGAATTTGCATAATTATAGTTAAGTTTACTACTGGAATTGGATTTTCAATTGCATGTTTGCTGTTTGTGTTACCATTATGGATCTTGTATTACAAAGAATGTAATGCCTGATAACTAGCCTTATTTTGAAATAGTTTGTGTTTGTTACTTTTATCTGTGTGTGTGTGTGTGTGTGTACCTGGTATTCACTATATTATGGGGACCAAATGTCACCACAAGGATAGTAATACCAGTAAATTTTGACTTGAACATTTGTGGGGAAATAGTTTTTTTTTTGGTTTCCATGAGGAAACAAGCTTATAAATCATACAGAATGATTGATGTTTTTTGAAATCTAAAAATGCAGTAGGTTTTGTGTGATGGGTATGTTTAGGGGTAGGGTAAGGGGATAGAAAATACAGTTTGTACAGTATAAAAACCATTACATCTATGGAATGTCCCCATAATGATAGGAATACCAGCGTGTATGTGTGTGTTTACAGTAATGAACCACAAGAAAGTCTTTTGTGGAAGGTGTCTGATAAAATTTTAATTGATTTGAGAAGCCTCAGTCCCTGTACCCATTAGCTACCATGTGGTTTCTAAACTGACCTAATTAGAGCGGTGACAGTTCTTCAAAATTTTTGCCTAACCGCACTGTCAAAACTTATAAGTCAACTGCTGACATCAATTGAGAGAGCTTCCCATTACTGCTCTTCTCTCTGAACATTTTTTCAAATCTTTTTTAACTATTACACAGTGCACACAAGTACACAGATGTCATTGTTAATTTCATAAAATTTAACTTTTCAGAGATTATAAAGTCAGATACTGTAAATATACATCAAAATCAATCGGAAAGAGCACAGGTTGATAAAATCTTCTGGCTCATAAATTATTTCTAATCATTTTATGCTTAAATCAGTATTACAACCATGTGTTTAGCTACCTATTCAGTCACTGTTTAAAAATGTGTAACTCTTAGTGAATCTAGCTGAGAGTTGCTGGTTTGATTAGCACCAATGAGATCAAGTGATGTGAGATAATTTGATGATGAGGAGGGAATGTTACTAATCAGCAGAGTGAACAGTGAGGGTCAAACCCCTGTCTTAATCCCCCATATAGAGAAGGCATCAGCCAAACTATACAAGCGTACTCATGTGCTGCAGTCAGGAATACCATACAATAGCTTCTCAGATGGGCGGATCTAAACTGATGGCAGAACCGTAAGCATATCATATCTGTATGTGTGTGCGTGGTCATATGTCTAATATTTTGTAGTGTGACACAAATATCTAATCATCTAATCAAGATACACCAATCAGATTTAGGAAGCATAATACCTGGATTGGAACCCACTGGATTAGTGTCAGAAGGCTTCTGGGGTGGTCTGGATCTCACCAGGTTGCCCTCACTGCCAGCCCTCATCAACCTCTCCCCGACAACCAGCATGTGTGAGCGATTCCCTGGAGGTTCCTTTTGGGACTGCTTGGAGGGTTTGACCAGACGTGAAGGTTTGGACATCTCTCCAGGTTCTCCCAAAGCACGCTGGTAAGGGATTCTTCCAAAGTTCTCCCTTCTTTCTGAAACTGCACACACCTTCACCTGTCCAAACTTTGCAGATAACCTGACATCCACCTAATTGATTTGCTGTCCTTCTCTGTTAATATTCATTCTTGCTCTGACGAATACTGAAAAGTGAAACCAGTTGAAGTAGTTGAGGAGTCCTTGGAGAGAACCATCTGCTCAGCTTGAGGCACCACACAACTGAACGCTTGAAGAACTGTTTGTTAAGCTCTAGCTATGCAGAAACGCACAGCATGCTGATGTCTAATCACTTCTCCTGCTTTGGAGAAATGATCCTCCTAATAATCCAGCACCAGGCAAGCATCAGGCATCTAATCTACTTGTGTAGTTGCTGGTGAAACACAGTGCTCTTAATGCAGATGTAATCTCTGTGTTAAGTCGCCATGCAGATTTAACCAGGGAGGCAGCAGAGATGATCACTGTGTGTCAGTTGGCTTCCTACTGCTGTGCATGCAGACCAGAGCCACAGCTAAGTCACACTCGGGCAGTGAGAAAGAGAGAGAGAAGGGATAGAGAGGAGAGAGATTTACTCCCATGTGCATGGTTGTGATAGGCTAAGAGCTCTTGTAACCTCCCTCCCCACCTTATCCTCATATAGTGCAGGCATGTTGTACTGCACTGGAATGATCAGCGCACAGGTAAACTACAGTATCTATCTATCTATCTATCTAGTATTGATCTATTGTGCTTGTTCAAAAGTCTAATTAAATTTGTGAAATGCCTCTGTTTTGCATTTTTCTATTTTATTTTTTCATCACAAATTATATTACAATAAATGAAAAGTTTAAAGAAAAACCTGATGATCATGTTCTCCAGCATGATTTGCTTCAGTGGAGAAACATTTTACCTTTTAAACAAAGAAGTTCACATGGTCATACAAATTTGATTAGTGATCTAGAAATAATATATATATAATATATATATACAGGGTGCGAACTACGGGGGAGCTAGGGGGAGCTCGGCTCCCCTTAATAAGACATGGGCTCCCCTGAAAAAGTGATTTGTGAAATTTTGGAGGGGTCTCGAAAAATATTGACAATGTTTTATTTTGACGTGCAATTTCAGTTTTGTGTAATGTGATCATCGTGGATTATTATGTGTAAAATTGCAAAAATATAATTCAATGCATGACGGCGATTTAAACCTAATTCACTTCAATAAAGATAACTATACATGCTATTCTTGTCATGAGCATCAAGGTGTGGGGGCGCTGCGGTGCAAATTCCACTCATGTTTAGTACGTTAACTCAAAGCAAAGACTAAAGGGACTTTGCTCAAATTCGTTGAAAAAATATAAACGTTGGAGACCGTTGATCTGCGCGCAAAGTCCTTGAAATCCATTCTGCAGTTAGCATCATATAGCCACCATGGCAAAAAGAACACAAGGTATTTTGTGTTAAGGTAAGACATGTTATTTGACAGCCTGATGCTAAATAGACTATTTTTGGGTGGCTGTTTGTTTGTATCACCTATCAATTCGTGTCGATAAAGTATAATAGGGTAAATCCTGTATAGTGATTTATCCTATATAGTGCTTGCATAAAGCAAGTAGTGCATACACTTGTAGCTGTTACGTATCTTTGTAAGTCATTGTAAGCGCACGAGCCCCCCCCGCGCATTATTAAAAAAAAAGAAAAAGAAAAAAAGTGTGCTCCCCCAAAGTCCACGGTATAGTTCGAACACTGTATATATATATATATCTTAAATATTTCTATTTCATGCCATAACATTTCTTTGATTACTAACCTTTCTCTTAATGTCAAACTGTGGGTCAGATTAAATTTGCATTCATTTTCATTGTAAATAATTAATGAATAACTGTTATCTTCTAGTGCTGCATTATCAACATTCATTTTGGTTGAAAAAAGTACTGGCTATGAAATTGTTGCATTATTATTATTTTTTTATTAAAATATAAAATGTTTTGATATATCTGACAAACAATTCCTCACACTTCAAAGTCCATGAAATCAAAAGTGACAAATCATATTTTTATAATAGAATATCGCACTCTCTTATATGCAAATGAGATGCACAGATCCCCACTGTAGGGTACTCTATATTTACCCAAACAGAAAAAAAAAAATCAATTTCATTTTAGCACACTTAAAAATAGTGTTGTTAATGCTTACCCAGAAATATAATGGGAGGTAATGTGACACTGACTCTGTTTTACACCTCTAAACTTGAACTTGTAGAACATCTCTCCACGTCTCCAAGATAGAAGGGTCATAATTGATTTTCTCACTCATTTTATGTTGACGTAAGTCAACACCATCTGGACCATGTTACTATGAATTGAAAACTGAGGGGAATAATTATTTTCAAGCTACTGTATGTAACTAAGTGACTGTAACACTATTCAGTAATGATACAGTCCAGTACTGGTCATTAAACACTTTAAAAAACAAAAAGAATCTGCACTTACTGAGAAAAAAAAGTCAAGTTACTCAAAACAATGAATGTTGAGGCAAAGAAAGCATTCCTCCTACTAAGGCTATTAGTCTGGCCCATTCCCCTCCGGAGTGACTCTAAACTAAACCAGAACAAGGGATGGAGAAGAGTGATGAGATTGCTGATCGTGCTGCAAAGACTGTGAGGAAAGAGAGGATCTTTAACAAGAACTATCTGCTCTTATGGGAAGTGCAGAACCAATTCATATTCATGAATGGTATGTTTAGAGTTATATAGCTTGAGATAGTGTATTTAATTGGGATGACTGCTCAACTGAGGTCTGTTCACATGTGTTTACATGTGCAGTGAGATATGCACAGTCATTAACCTTCTGTGCATTTGAGTGCATCGCATGTTTATGAAACCTATACAATTATTCTAACCACTGCTCTGCTATGGTACTAATAGGAGTATATAAGGGTCTGTCTATATGAGTATGTATTTTTGAATATTTAGATAGTTCACCAGTATTACAACATACCCTGCTATAAAATGGCGTCAACTCCTTTGTAGCCATGTAATCTAAATTCACCTTAACCCTTAAACTTGACGAGAACATACAAAAAATAATAATAATAAACTTAAAAAAAACAATATTTTCCAGTGATTTTAACTGAAGTAGCACAATTTATTTTCTCTAAAATATATGTATATATATATATATATATATAATAAATAAATAAAAGGGGGGGGGGGGTAAATGTATTATTACTTTCCTATTATGGTTATGTTTATAAAAACTTGTAGCAACTATGAGAGCAAGAGGTATTAGCGCAAATTTTTTTATTTCTGAATGCATAATTTAAGAATCCAACAGAAACACATCATAGCCTACTACGGTTTGCATTTCAGTCTAACTAATAACAACAGGAGGATTTAGAGATGTTGTTCTGCAGTTCATCTGGCTGTTTTTGTCAAACACTGCCTGTTATAAAAGGGCATTTTGGCCAAAAGCAAACATTTCAGGTTTGCAATAAGACATGCAACTACAGCATATCATGGACATTTCACAACCAACATAGCCTGCAGCCACACAATGTCTTGTTTCTCAGATTAAAAGAAAGACAATCCACATCCTCCTCTGTGATAGCCATAAAACATCCATGTGTAGCTAGACTCACAGATGCACTGAAGTATCTTGTGGTCACAACAATTAAGTGATGCCCATGTCTCACTGCCCCCTCCGGCATATTTTTGTGTCTGTCATGGGTTACTGTGCTCTAATCTGTGCCAAAAATATCTCCCAAGCACATGGTCCAGGGAGTTCATGCTGTCATGGTTCTCTGAAGAACAGGAATAAAATGGCTTTAATAGGTGTTTATTTTCAGCCCGCCCTCGGTTCACATGAGAGCAGGCCTGAGGTCTAAAGAATGAAAGCTAACAGACATGTAGGAACACAGGATCCTAGACTTTAGGTGTATCCTCGTCTTATGACAGTTTGACTCGTCAGCCTGTCTACAGCTTCTGGAGTTGATTTTATTCAAAAGCACATATTCAGCAGTCCTGCCAGAACAGACTACCTATCAACTCTGCTGTCAGCACTGTCACATGAGAACAAAAATTGGTGTCTGGTTTTATTATATACCATGTGGGATAGGAGGAGGTCATTGAGAGACACTGACCACACTGCATTTTCTCTTACGGTTCACATGCCTTTCTGTAAATATTTTATTTTATTTTATTGGTTACATTGTTATACTAGCAGTTAGTAAAGTCTTTATGAGTGAGGCAGATTAATTCAGAAATTAAACAAGAGACTTTTTATGATTGAGTCATTGAATTGCTCACCCAACCCATTTGTTGAAAAAGCTTTACTACTGTGTGTTGCTTGGTGCAATACATTCAGCTGTGGCTTTGAACTATTTTCAATGCAGAGCAAAAAGTATCATATTCTAAAATGTAGAGTATATCAAAATTGTAAGTTTACATTTTGTAATATCATATATTTATAATCCATTATAAAATGTTTGAGTGTCTAAAATGTAAGTATATTATATTATATTATAGAACAATAAGTGTTGGAGCTCCACAAGGTTGCGTATTGTCACCAGTGTTATATTCCATGTACACTAATGATTGTGTTTCACACAGTCAATCAGTTAAAATTTTTAAGTTTGCAGATGATACTACAATAATTGGTTTGATAACAGATAATGATGAAACCAATTATAGAAAGGAGGTATCTACATTGATTGAATGGAGTCGTACCCACAATTTGACATTGAATGTCTTTAAGACAAATTAAATTGTGTTTGACTTTCGACGGGGTAAAAAGGCTGTTATGCAATTATGTTAACTGTTAATGGCCAGGTCATTGAAAATGTGGAAAGTTTTAAGTTTCTCGGAACCACAATATCTGCATCTTTGAAGTGGCAGGATAACTTAAGAGGCATTATTAAGAAATCTAATCAAAGATTGTGTTTCTTAAGACAGCTCAAATTTTTTTGGAGTAGCTAATGCTGGTATGTTCAGGTTTTATAGAGCTGTCATAGAAAGTGTGCTGACTTTCTCAATAATAGTGTGGTTTGGCAGATCCACAGTTCAACAAAAAAGTCAGATTCGTAATATAGTGCGGACTGCCTCAAATATTATAGGCTGTGATCTGCCCATGACATTTATGTCTCACGTTTGCAGAAAAAAAGCTTAACCAATTCTTAGAGATTCCACACATCCGGCCAGACATTTTTTTTTATTCCTTTACCCTCAGGCAGACGACTTAAAGCAATTCAAACTAAGTCTGCACGCTTTTTGAACAATGCCTATTGTAGGATGGTTCATGTTTTACACTCTTCTAGCTCTTATGCATCTGTATTTCATTCTTTATAATGGTTGGAATAATTTATGTATGTATGTATGTACGAATGTGTTTGTGTTTGAGCTCACCAAGAAATTCCAGACAATTATGTTGTTTGGCAATAAATAAATAAACAAATAAACAAACAAATAAATAAATAAAATATTATATTATATTATATTATAATTCAGTTAAAGTCAGTTCATTATTGATTCAGTGAAGTCATCATCCGATAATGTCTGTGCAAACAAGTTGATAATATTGCCAAATATTAAGTATCCACAACTGAGCAGGCCAAAATGTGACAGTGGCAAGGAACCCAAACTGCACCAGTGACAGAAATGGAGAAAAAACCTTGGGAGAAACCAGGCTTAGTCACCAGCCAGTTCTCCTCTGGCCAAATGAACCAACATGTGGTTTAATTCCAGGCAGCAACCCAAGTCAGACTGTGAACTGGCATCACTCAGAACATCCATCCAATTCCTTACACTTGAATATTGGTGTCAAAACTGACCACATTATATTATATTATACATTACTGGTTGTATAATCTTTGGTCAGTACTATTAAAAAAAAAATCACATTTAATCACAGACCAGTGTTCTTATGAATTAGCATGCAGGTGCAGCAGAAGAATCTTCTGTTGTAGTAGGAGCTCTGAAGTGTCAAGACACTGCTTTCCAGTTTGTTTACTGATGTTTAGACTCTGTGTGGGTTAAGAAAAACACAAACAAAGGCATCATCACAATTATGAAGTTCATTGAGGCACATTACAGAGTTACTGGATCATTTGGGGGGTTACTTCAGGGGTGAGAGCCTTCTGTCCACCCTATATTCAACAACCTTTTAATTTCAGGCAAACATGCGTAACTACACAACATCTTATTTCCTGTCTTTAAATCTGAACCAGTCTTCCATGATGACTCTGAGTTCATTCTCTCTCCTCCGTTTAAAGGGAACGGGCAGTTCTCCGTCCCTGATTGTCTGAGTAAGTTATCAGGAAATGAGTTTCCCTCCTCTTAATTTAGTTTGCCTTTGCTAGGAGCCAAAGGGTACGTACACACATATACACACTTGATTGATCTTTGTACTTACATTGTGTGTGTGCAGAGGGAGGAGGCACACTTATGGTGAAAGAAAGCAAGTGACTATAGGCTACAGACCTGCTTATGGTTTATTGATTTTTTATTTTTTTATTTTTTACAAAGCTCAGCCATGGAGACAGATAGCTGAGTAAAGCCCAGCTAGTGTCCAGCTCTGTGAGAGAAGAAAGGGCACAGTGGCAAGAAGAGTTCACCAGGGAGGAGATGGTGTCACTAGAGTCCTTCCTGTGTTTCTTCTCCATTAGCCACAGTAATATAAATGTCACCTTCTTACCCACAAACAAGATAAAATAGAGCCCTCATTATCTCCTCGGGATGAAATGCCATAGCTGTGTCATGGTCAAAAATAGGCCACCCTGACTTCCCTGAGTAAGACTGGAAGAGTGTACACTGGATTTGCTTAGAATATACTGCACATCTCCTTCCTCAAGCTGCTTATTGTGACACCACTTGTTAGGAGAAAAAAACATTATAAGTTAGGACCGTAGCATTCTGTTCAAGACATATAGCTAGCAAATGTTGAATATCCTCCACTTTTTTTATCATTTCCAATAAATGGAATAACAATAATGTCAACTTCTTCTTCACCCCAAGAGTGCCATTAGCAAAGCCAGAGTCCAGTTTGAGGAATAAGAAAGGTGGGCTCAAGTTAATTGTTTTAGGAATGATCCATCCCACAGGCTTACCATCCATCTATTTTCCAAACTGCTGTAGGATGGTGGAGATGATGGAGTCTAGCCAAGTGTCTTGGGCTGTAGGCAGGGCTACGTCACTCCTAATCCAATCTTCACTTGCAGTGAGTCAGCTAAGCAATTAATAGGTGATGACCTGCAATGCGTAGGCCTAATCGCTATGATTGTTGAGAGGTAAAGCCATGGAAAAAAGATTCCAGTTAAGCAATTCATATGCATTTATTACTCTGAAATATTCTACTCTGATTGGTCAGTAGATTTACGTCTGGGTAGTGCCATATCTTTATTTTAAAGTGTTGCCAAAATGATGTTTAGCTACATGATTGCCTCATTGATATTGCTAGTGGTGAGTGAGCTGGTTTGTAGGTGGGCTGTCAGTGAGTTGAGCCTTGTGTGCTGAGGGAAGCCGAAGAAGTCCATTTTAAATTAACTGGACTCTAATACCAAGTCCAGGTCACTCTCCCCCACTCTCATTTCATCCTTTGAAGTCTACTCCTACTCAGCCTGCATTAATATCCATGCGTCTGATGTTCTCTCCCACAGACCTGTGGTCACACACAAGCTACGGTAAGAGCAGACTGTGGGGGTTGGAGAGACAACTATTTCTATCATGTTGAAAATACTTTTAATTTAATCACCAAAAATGACTCATACCTGGCGGCCCATCATTAACCTGAAAAGACTGGGATATATTTATTAAAGAGAACCAAACCGTCCAGAGTACAAAGACATTGCAGCTTAAAATAATCAGTCCACATGAATGGAGTTGTATGGTGACCAGTGTTGGGGAGTATAGGCTAACTAGTTACATGTAACTAAATTATGTAATTTAATTACAAAATAAATGTAATTATAATCAGTTACAGTAACTGATAAAAAAATGTGTAATTAAATTACACAGGGACTTATGAAAATGTTAACGATTACAAAGGGGGTTACATCTGAATTTTTTTTTACACACACCCATATATAGATTTAACTGATTTCTTTCATAAATTGCAGTGACTGCTCTAAAATATGAGACACCTATGTTTAAGGAGTTTAGGACACAGAATAGGACACATGCTTATTTGATTTTCTATTTGGGTTTATGTTTATGCTTTATTTTTTAAGATCAACGCGGTCATTGTTCGCCGCGGCAGCCAGATGCCAGTGTTTCCTTGTATGTCGTAGTTTATAACTATGCAAATCCACAGCATCTCTTTGCCGAGGTCACAACCAAATCCAAAGTGCTTTGCTGTTCTTTTCAAGCTTGAAACAATAGCCTCGTCATCCTCTCTAGCTATTTTTTCTTTACGATTGATCTCTCTTTTCCGATCGCCTTTATTTGAAGCACTTGTCCGATGCAAAATGGTTTTAAGATAATAAAATATTTTACCTCAGAACAATCTCAAAGTTAGTCTGATTTTGTGGTGGCTGTGCTTTAAAATTAAATTATTATAATCTTAATCCATATGATGAAGGATTTCGAAAATGACAGTAATCAGTGTTGAATACTACTGTAAGGTTAACCTTGTCAGGTTTATATGTTTGAAAATGATTAACAGTTGAAAACATTAGACATTTTATCAATAAGTAATCAAATTTAATCACTTGCATTACTTTAATAAAGTAATTGAAATCGTTACGCTACTTATTAAATTTTAGATAGGGTAATAATTTGTAATCTGCAATCTGTATTACATTTCCAAACTAATCTTCCCAGGACTGATGGTGACTTATACGTCTCGTCAGTCTCACAAAGTTCAAGGGTCACAAAGAAAAACAGTGACTCACACTATTCTGTCAGACTCAAGCTGGAGGCTGAGGAGAAAATGACAGAGGAAATAGATTCTCACTTTTTTTACTCAAATATGCACTTCAAAAAACATACAGTATATGGCTGGAAATTGCTCTTTTTAAAACTACTTAGAAATCACAAACAAAACTACTAGAAAAGTCATGGAAATTGAATTGGTTTGAAATTGTATGTAGTTATGGTCAGTTTCATAACAGCAAGTACAAGTCCAAACAGCACACTGTTTGTTTTGTTAATATCACCTATAATTACAGATAAAAGTTTAATTCATATTTTGTCTAGGCAATAATGTGCTTAAATTAGAATCATCAGTGAAGTTCAATCAGTCTTTCATAGTCACAGTCAAAGCTGTAGTTTGGCAGATGTTGCACAGACGTTGTGCCTCTTTCAGAAATGGCCTGCATCAAAAAAGCTTTGTGTCTATCAGTGAGCAACATTTCAATTACGTACCTCTTGGCACATTGTTTTCATAATCAGACACTGGCAGAGAACAAAGGACCTCCTTTGTGCTCAGAAGCCATTAGTTTTAGCAGATATCAGCTCTTTGAGCAGGTTCTTGGCACGGTTTGATCTAAGAGCATTAACAGGATTAAAAAAATCCCAGAGGGACGGTGGGCATTCACTGACAAATATCAGAACTGCAACTTTATAGAACACACAGAGGCACACTCTAAGGATGACAAGGGGAAAAAAAACACTGAAAAAAGAATACATATTCAAGGTATAGGCCTATATTCACAAATTTGCATCCTAGATCACAGCTAGAAAACTGATCAAACTGTTAAGCAATTATATGTCACAGTTGCACAATGTTAAGAGCCCTCAAAAAATCATTCACTGTAAATCTAAAATATAACGACATTTTTCTGAATTATATTTAGCTTGAGACCCTTTTTTCAGTATAATACACGGACACTTTTGAATGCTTTTTGCCCCTCAGAATGGTGTAGTTATGACATTTACCAGTAGAGGCTGACTGCACCATGCTAACCTTATTAATATTCTTATGACAAACACCAGTTCATTGATGGCATCATCCTCAAAAAAGTGATATTTTCAGAGAAATTTAGTTTTTGGTAATCTGTGATGTTTTGTGGTATGGTAGTTTACTTGATTTTGAGGTATGAAAGTTATTTTTTGATGTACAGTATTTTTCTTCTGTTGTCTAAAGTTTAGGTGACTGCAAATTTAAATTTAGATTTTATCTCTAGGTTATTGGCTAGCTAGCATATGATATTTTATCATGGCTGCAACATTGATAATTGTAACACACATGGCCCAGTGTAAGCACTTTGTTTGACATACTTTTCTGTTAAAAAATGAATATATTTAAGTGTAAAACTACATTTAAAAATGATTAGTGTTACACATTAAACAATGTGTTGCTTTTAAAACTTAAAAATAAATAATGAATATTATCTCCACATGATCTCATCTCAAAATAGAAATAGACTTTTGCGTTTTCAATGCATATGATGCCTGACATCTAAAAGAATTAGAACCATATACAAAATAAATCAAAAATAAATAGTAACATTATTAGATACTACAGCAGTAAGGTGATTACTTTGAGGTAGGATTTTATTTGAGATGCAAAGGGGGTTAATATTATAATTTTTTTTTTCAGTGTTATTGCCCCCAAACACTGTTACAATCACCCCAACCAATGGGGCAATTGTAGCTCTATGACTTCTTGCATTTAATTTAATATTATAGTATTTTATTATTAATTAGAGCACCTAAAGTATATTTGTTTCTTATATCAAAAGATGACTGTAGTATTTTAAGTAGTCTGAATTATGAAGGAAAATTATTATTATTATTTTTATTTTTTTTACAATTCCCCCTAATGTTAACAGATCAAAATATGTTTAAAAAGTGTCAAAAAGTGTCTTTTTAGATTCCATCCGGTTAGAACTGCTGCTCATTTTCTCGACGTTCAGATGTTAATAATAATAAATGCCTGCATTTGACCAGCCCATATTTCTAGAGATAGGCTACTTTAATGTTTTTTTTTAAAAATACGATTTTTGCACCCAAAATCTGTATAAGTATATTAATATAATGAATTTTACCCAGGACAAAGTTTCATGAGAATGAACGTATTCTCAATGTTGACATGTCACACCTGGTCAGCTACTGCCCTCTAGAGAAAACAGTCAGATATAGCGAAGCCTAAGATTCTGCAAAGCATGTCCATACACATTCAATTAAAATACATAATGTCAGGAGCATCAGATAAAACCACAGATAAGATCATGATATTTGTTATCCAGCTTATTTCTGTATCAGCCTAGTTGTTCTCACTTTCTCTAGGGCAAGGCTGCATCAGCAATAAGCAAACTTATGCCATATGCCATTTTGAACCTCTGTCATATGCTGCCAACTCTAACTAATTAATTTCTCTGTTTATTCAGAAGGGGAGCTTTAGCTTATGTCACCAGAGGCCATTTGTTAATATCATGTTTTCCTCCTCCCAGTGGTGTGTTCTCTGGGGGCTGGCATGTCTTGTTTTGGTTTCCTAACCAATCTGGCCCTGATTAGATCTCACGGGGTTCATAAACAATCTGTGTCCCTTTTCCACTGTGTGTCTGCTGTGTTGTGGCTTTCAATAAATATGACATACGTAGGTCAATCACACAGTAGTGATTTATTAGATTGTCCTACAAACAAACAAATAAAAAAATGGGGAAAAAATAAATGAATAAATCAAGTAATAGAAATAAAACAGCAATAAAAATAATAAAAAAGAAAAAATCTTCATGTATTCCATTGTACATTATTTTATCATTGTACATAATTTATTTATTTATATATATATAAAAGTTTGTTTTGCGATTTTGTCATGTTCTTTTTGTTATGTTTAAACAATGTGAAAGTAAAGATATTTATTTTACCGTTTAGAATATATATAACAATTAATGACCACAATCCATAATTAATGACAATTTTATAGTATGACAAGGGATTCATTGGCAGCCTGCCCATTTCTGACTGCTGGGGCAAAAAAAAAAAAAAAAAAGACTGACTGACCTATTTTCCACAATCTTTTTAGTAAATATGGGGATTACTGTGATTACTTCTGTGCATATATTGATACCAAATTAAATAGGAAGTATGTAAATGAAGAGTCCGCAATTGTGAATTGAGCAGACAATATATTTTTTTTCTTTCTAATGTTTTAGGGTTGCAAGTTTCTGAAATAGCCCACATTTAAGTTGTAAATAAAATAAATAAAAAATATAAATTAATATATATATATATTATTGTTTATTTGTCTCTTGCTCTTATTTGCAGGAATAACTCTTTTGGAGGTTGAGGCGTTTCAACCAGTGGAGGGCAGCAAAAATCGACTTTGTACTTGTGCCTACTTTTAGAAAAGAGTCACCCAGAACAGTGATGTCAGATCAGCCTCCAGACTTGATGATGAGCTGAAATCATCCTAAAATGAACTGTTTACAATGACACTGCTGCCATTTGTTGGCTTGGCAAATACTAAGCCCTATGAAACCGAACCCCTGCGTGCAAACTAATGAGAGTCTGTATCATTTATCTATTTATGTTGTTGAGTGTCATGTTGACATCTATAAATGTGCAATATATAAATACATATGTGAAGCATTTTAATAATTTGCATAAATTAGTGTCAATAAACCGATATAATGATCTTGTTGTCCTGTCCGAGAGCACCCAGTCATTCTATTAGATTAGTTTGATTCTTCCTCAGAATGGTCCTCATGAATGGAGTCCATAGTGTGACAGCTCCTCTTTCAGCATGCAGCTCTGCTCAGGCTCGCACTGGGGCCCCAAGGCTTCTGCGAAGTGCTGGTTCAGACTAAATGAATTAAGGCTGATTTTCATTGTCAGCTGGTGGGCCATGTCTTAGGGAATTTGTTGCTTGACTTGGCTTCATAAATATACCCTCCATTTTCTGTAAAGTTATATCTGCCTCGTCATTATGACGCAGAACTATTCAGACCAGGTTCTAAAACTAAAAACTTTAGCCATAAAATAAACTTTTGCTATTTAAAATAAAATAAGCTTTATTTGAAGCTTTATTTTTTTAAAAAAAGGTAAACAAGGCAACATTCCTTATTTTCAGTTTAACTTGATGTATAAAATAACTAAAGCTCAAACTGAAATATAAATTCATTAAAATATATATTTTTTAAATACAAATACACAGAAAAATTACTAAAACGTTAACTAAAATGAAAATGAATATATAAAATCAAAAAATAATTAAAATATTAATAAAAGCTATAATAGTATATCAATGATGCTGCTAATAGATATATAGTGTTTTTGAAAGAAAAATACAAAATATATTTGTGTTATTTAAAATAAGAATTGTTTTACATTACAAATTTCATATTTCATTTTAGAAAAAAAACTGAATATTACTTATTACAAATTGAATGACAATATATATATATATATATTCATTTTTATCTGTTAATTTTTATCACATAGAAATGAATGAATGTTCAGTATCTCATCATGCTCAAGATGGAGAAACAACGTACAATTTACACTTTACCACACAAGGCTTACTCCAAATAGTCTACAAAATTATATCTACAAAATATAATTGATGATATTATGTTTGCCTGCAGATATTTAATTGTTTTTACATAGCACATTATGTTCAATATAAATTTAAAGTTGTATACGTACTACAAGCATTTTGATGCAACATTAAATCTTGAGGTGAAAATAACAATCAAAACTGAAATAACATTTTAACAATAAAACAAAATAAAAAAAATCAAAGAAGATTTATTCCGTCTCTAGTCTCTTCATTAGGAGGTGTGTGTTAAACAAGCATGTCCAAGACGCTTGCTCTCACTTCACGCCTGACTGATACTCAATGATGCATACGTTATTGATCATAAGGACTCTCAATTGAAACAGCATTAAATAACAAACTGTTTTGGACCACATGCAAAGTGAAGATCAGAAATCTCCATTCAGTGAAAACAGAGCCAAAAAATCAACACTATTAGCCCTTTACTCTAATAAGGAGGAATACACAGAATAATTAAAGGGCCATATTGGCTTGCCCCAGGGCAGACTCTTACAGTACAAGCAACGCTGTGTACGAGGGGGAGGGGACATACCTAGAGTCTGCTGTTGTGACTGCTTCACTCAGGGTACGGCTTACAGCATGCAGGGGAGTATATTTCAGTATTGGGGATTATGCTGTTTAAGCAGACTCAAAGAGATTATGCCATCTAGACAGACTATGGCAGACTAATCTATTTTAATGGACTTTTCCTTGTCTGAAAATGAAGAGTGGGCTTTGTGATTAGACACACGAAAGTGCACAACAGTCCCCTAAGATATATTAAGGAGGTAAACCCAGTTAATTTGAAGTCTGTCTTCAGTCTGAGATATGAACTGACTATAATTACTTAATAAACACAGAGACCTAGTTGTCTGCTGTCATGATGAATTAGGAGAGCTGTTTAGAACTAATCAAGGGTAAAAACCTTCCGAATGTCACTTATGATTTCATTTGTCAATATCTGTTCTGCTAACAAGTGGATCCAGAGGATTTAAAGTAATGCTTTTTCCTTATATATATATATCAGATCAGTAAGATTTTTAATGTTGTTCAAATAAGTTTCATATGCTCATCAAGGCAGCATTTATTTGATCAAAATTATGTGAAATATATCTTAAATATACGTTATAATATATAATAAGTTTGCTATTTTAATATAATTTAAAATATAATTTATTCCTGTGATGTAAACCTGAATTTTCATCAGCTGATTTATGCTGATTTATTATCAGTGTTGCTTAATATTTATTTATTTTTTGGAACATGTGATATTTTTCAGGACACTTTGATGAATACAAATTTAAAAAGAACAGCATTTATTTAAAATATAATATTTTTGTAGCAATATAGGCCTACACTAACGTTCAAATGTCTGGGGACAGTTATTTATTTTATTTTGAAAGAAATTAATATTTTATTCAGCAAGGATATGTTAAACTGATTAAAAAGTGAATAAACTTACATTGTTACAGTAAATTAAATAAAGTAAAATTATGATTTTAGAAGCTTCAACTGTATAATCTTATAGGTTTTGAAAGTTTTTGATAGGTTTTAAGAGTTTTCAGTTTTTTTTTTTTTTTTTTTTTTTTTAGCATTTTAATTAAGTACGACTGTTTTAATATATTATTAATAATAACACACTGAATTAATTTTATTGATAATAATAATTAAGTTATTTAAAATAATAATAATGTGAAACGACTGTATCCTACATCCAGCACAAAACGGCTCTGGTTACAGTGAGAGTCTTTGGCTGGCTTCCTGTTAAGTTTCTGTTGCTACGGCAACCGTTTAGCGCAGCCGAGATCTGTAGTCAAACATTGTGCGATAGCGTTTTACGTCCCATAGTTTGGATTCATGGACGTTATCGAAAAGAGAATAGACGGCATTGCGGATGAAGCTGAGGAGGAGCTGATTTCAGAAGAGCTTAAGGAAATACGTCGGTAAGAAGTTCTGCTCTCTTACAAACAAGCTTTAAAGTTGCTGAAGACCACCGGAGCCAAGACCAACTTCAGTTAATTTTTGTCGGTGAACTATGCTAAACTAATCTGTTCACTTAATTTCACCACACGATCTTTCTGCCTCTTCAGATATGCTCTGTCAAACCAGCTGAGGGCAGGATTTTTTGGACAAGATGGCTGTGTCCAAACTGATGAGTCAGAGCTGCCAAATATAAAGATACTCGCTGCCAACACTGCAGAGCTTATGAAGGTGTGTATCTGCTACCACTAGATAAATAGTCCCCTATAATGGCCAGCTTAGTCCGGTCATAGAACTTGTTTTAAACCACAAAAATAGGAAGCAGCCAGTCTGTCAGCTATCAATCAATCTGCAGCTATCTTTATAAATGCAAGTTTGCCTTGCCTTAAAAAAAGGCCCACAGAAAGCTGCTATACTCAGTGCATTCCACCAGATATGCTCAGTGAATTCATTCATGCTGCTGGCTTTTCATCTTATTAGTTCAAGATTCTTCTAACTTTAGCTTTGAGTGGCCTCACTGCGGGCCGCCTAGGTCACCTGCTGAGAGGGCATATGATGGCTTTGTGGTGAAGAACAGTGTCTTCACAAGGAATCCTCTAGCCTGCAGAGTTAAACATATTGATTAGCAGGCTTGCAGCCGAATAAATGCTCTAGTCTAGTTCCATAACTCACAAAAATGTATTTATTTGTAGTTGGGAAGGAAATGTAACCTTCCTATTGAAAAAGTAAGAAAGACAAAAGGAAAGTACTAAATGAATAGCAGCAAGTTTTTGTTTATGTTATAATTTATTTATTTGCCAGATGCTTTTGTCCAAAGCAACTTACAGTCTTTGATGAGTTGGATATACTGTATAAACCTTGGTGTTGCTAGTGCCATATTATTCTTTTACATGTTTTAAAATATTTGATTGCATCTCAGGAAATGAACATGTTAAAAGAAGACACTGAAAAGAAACTGAAAATAATAAGTTTGCAGTATGAGACCAAACTGCAGGACGAATCTGATGCCCTTTATGCAAGTATGAATGATAAAATCAAGAATTTAGAGAACTGCCACAAAGAGGTTTGTACACAATGCTGCTTCTATTATAAGCAATAAATCATGTTTCTACTCTATTAATGTCTGTTTTATTTTAAGAAATTATCTGTTCTTCGGAGAAGCTATCAGCAGCAGCTCTCAGATGCTATGCAGGTGATCAAAGCCAGCTATAAGGTAAGCTTTTAATGGATTTGTAATATCAACTAACATATTGCAAAAAGTATGTTTGTTTTAATTTGATATAATTTACAAAGTTCACAATGAATCTTTCATAATGAAATTTTGCACGGCCCAAATTTTACAAGAATATAGAAGAGACGGATCTGGTTTGTGATGTTACTGACGGAAGAGTAAAGGACCTTCTGGATGAGCTTCAGGAGAAGAACTTGAAGATTGAGTGGATGGTTGAACAGCTAAAGAAATATGAGGTACAGACTCAGTGCCATTCATCACAGAAAAACCTGTGTACAATAATCAGTTTCATTTGTTTAAAATATAGCCCTGTATGTATGTATCTACACAATGAAGCAATGTGAAAGAATCAGTAAGCAAAAAAGGGGTACAAACAGAATGTTGTGAAAATTTGCAAAATAATGCATACATTACTGTTAAAAAGGTTGGGGCTGGTAAGATGTTTTTGAGTCTCTTATGCTCACAGAGGCATTTTTTGATTAAAAACACAGTAAAAACAGTAATATTGTGAAATATAATTCCAATACAAATAAGTTTTCTATTTTAATACAATTTAAAATGCAATTTATTCAATGCAAATCAAAATCATTACTCCAGTCTTCATTGTCACATGATCCTTCAGAAAGCATTCTAATTTGCTGATTTGGTGTTTAAGAAACGTTACTGTTATTAATGTTGAAAACAGTTGTGCTGCTTAATGATTTTGTGGAGACTGTGATACATTTTTTTCATGATTTTGATGAATATTAATTTAAAATATGTAAAACTTAAGAAAAATTGTAGCGCTCCAAAAAGGAAAAAATAAATCCTTTTCCTGCAGGTGCGTACTTGAAAATGAACACGAAGGCAGCTAGCTGCACACTGAATCTGCAAACATTCAACACATTGGAGCACTGAAGATAACAATGTGTTGAAACGTTTACTTGCTTGTGTCCACTTGTTTTTAACTCGCATGTATTCTGCACTTTTTGCACGATGGAATTTATAAAAAAAAATTCTAAACTTTTTCAGTCTGTATTGGATTCAGTGTGCGGCTAGCTGCCTTCGTGTTAATTTTTATTAATTTAAAATAGAAATCTTTTCTAACATTATAAATTTAATGTGTCCTTGCTGAATTAAATAATAAATTACAATTGTATTTATTTTCTGCATATTTATATTTTATGTACAGTACTTTCTGTTTTTGTTCGTTTTTTGATGGCAGCCTTTGTGCTGAAGCATTGCTTGGCCAGTAGTGCATTTATCTTTAATGATGTCAATATGATTCTTGATTGCTTAAATGTCATCCAGCTTGTGTTGTTATTGACCAGCAGGATGGTAATTGTTGTTTAGTGGCCTGCTCTATTATAGCCTGAAGTGCACTTGGGAGTGGCCCGGCCCCATGGCTGTACACTAATAAGCAAGTTCTTGCGTTCCACAAAGTGAAATCAATTACTCACCTTTATGCCCTTGCGAAAGAGGTTTACATGCAACATGAATGAGCTATCAGGTGCCAATAAGTGAGGTGTCTATTATTGGCTTTTTTAATAGGCTGCCCCTCTCACTCCGCCTCAGAGAGTTATCTCTCACCCTTAGTGTCTGAGCTCTGTCCAACCAAAAGGGCTGCTTGTGTAGGCAGATGGCCGGGAGAACGGCCATACAAAACCTGCCACTCAAAGTGTAACAAATGAGTGCAGCCCGGCGGAGTTTGAGCTTTGTTCATTGTGCTAATGAGAACTCTCACACCCACAGGAGAGATGCATGGCTAATCACCTGTAGTTCTGTTACTGCAGCAGATGGTGGAGCCAGAGTTAAAGGTTGGGGTGTTCAAACAGGGCAGGAAGGTGTTCCTTAGAGTATAAAACATATTTTTGAGGAGGAAAAATTAGCCTCAGTGTCTATGAACAAAAGTTAATACTGTGTCTCCCTAGAAGATGACAGTGAAACAGGGAGGGAAGGCTGAAGGGTGGGTGATATTTGGGCTGAGGTGACCACCCCGCATGGAGTCATATTTTTGTCATGCTAGATACACCCATGCACATTCCTATTAGTGATAGAGTAATCCTGGTCCATGACATGTACATCATCATCATCATCTGACCGTCACACTTGGGGAGTCACATTCATAACATATGGCTCTTTATTCTGGGATTAAATCTATAGTAAACATTTATGCACATTTACATTTATGCATTTAGCAGACACTTTTATCCAAAGCGACTTACATTGCATTCAAGTTACAGTTTTTTACATTTGATCAGCTCTTGCTTTCCCTGGGAATCGAACCCATGATCTTGGCGTTGCTAGCGCCATGCTCTACCATTTGAGCTACAGGAAAGCAGGAAACAATCGTCAACCATATGCAAGATGTCATAAATTGAAGCATTTCATTAATTCTGTGACTAAAAGGACGCTGTGACTTACAATCTCAAGGTGCAAAAGCTGGGATGGTACCTTTTTCAACCCTACCTTAAATGTACATAAGGATATATGTTGTCAAGGCTCTTTCGAGATAATCCCAAACGTGAAGAAATAGGAAAACCGCCAAACATCAAATAAACTTATAGCAATCAAAATCTCTTTATGATTGCAATTTACTTTCTTTATGAATGAGTGAGAGAGAGAGAGACAGAGTGAATAAAGTGGGAAAAAAGAAGAAAACCCTTTGAAAGCCTTTGAACGCCTGCACAATCTTAAGTGTGACAGGCATGCAAAAGCCCTGTTAATGTTCGGGGCATGAATGGTTGCTGCGGTACAAAGTAGAGGGCCAACTGCGTGGATATCACAGGAACCTGATGGGCTCCATGCGGCTCCCAGTCTGCAAACTTCAGTGCGCTGACATGTGATGTGATCCTGGTGACACTGGCAGCTCTGCTACTGAGGGACAGCACAAAGGCAACAAGCCCCCCCCGGGAAACTGTGCTCTCTGCGAACCCCCTGGGGCTGCTCAGCCATCCTCCAATCACCCCCCTCACGGCCCGGCTCTACCGAGCTTGTTAGAAAGCCGAGCCCAGACTGTGGGTGGATAGGCCCCAGCTGCCTTCCTTGACTTCCAGAATAAATTGACCTGAATGACAGGGGCACACAAACAGTATGATATGTATTATTCCTGTCAATAAAAATGTCCCCATGAATTATGGGCTTTGTATGTAATGTACTGCCGTCTTTCTTCCGGGCGAGAAGAAAAGGCCGAAAGAGAGAAGAGGAGAAAAAAAAGAGATTGCCCTCTTCTAAATGTGTTTGCCTTTTTTGTTTCTCACTTTTTATTATTCAGGGGGAAATGGTAGGAGGCAGAAAGTTGTACGATTGCTTTGTGCCTGAATGGCACTCATATTTGCCACGCAGCTTGAGCGGCATGGCTTTTGTTTTGCGCTGTAAAGGGAAAGTTAAAAAGGACTTGTGTCATTTTTCAGAACGGCTCCGAGGGAGCGGAGGACCCCGAGAAAAGCAGACTGAAGTCAGAGAATGAAAAGCTAAAAGATAACATTGACTCGTTGCACGTCAAGCTGGAAGAAATTCACCGAGTCCTGGAATCCAAAGAGCAGAGGCTGGGTAACATTTTAACATTCACATTTTAATTCCTTTTTTGATAAACCACACACAATAAGTGAGCTTGCATTTTGGGACAAAAACAAACATTTGTCACGAATGCTTGTTTTGGAAACATAGACACATTCTCTTATCTTTCCCGGTGTGTGAGGTAGTTAGCATTCAGAACGCAATGTTTGAGGACACTTGTCAGACCATAGCTATCATCTCACACTCTGTGGGAGTCTGTGAGGAGAAAGCAAACACAAGACAGGTGTATTCTCAAGGGTCAGGCCTTTATCTCTCATAGTGTTTGATATTAATTTCATTGCTTATGTAACTTTGGTAACCGACTGAGTATTTTACGCCACTGCTTTTTGTGATTACGCATGAACACATCGTTTTTTAAAATCTTCCAAAACAACATATCATTTCATTGGAACATAAACTCCTTTTATGTGTCCCCATACAAAATGTGAAAAACCATCTGCTAAAACGTTTTGCATTGGCTGTGACTAAAGATAAGATCTGTCCAGGTCTTAAGTCTCTATGGAAATAAAAGCACTTGGGCACTAACACACACTTGGCCCTTGAACTTAATGGCTTGTGTTTGGTCAGTGCATGTGAGTGGACGTGTCAGCAGCAATGCACCAGGTCAGAAGCTTGTCAGGACCCTGAGTCAGAACAGGTCACACAGGCCAGGACTGGGCTTCAGTCCACTGACCCAAGATGTGAAAGATGAACAAAGATGAGTGGATGTCCTGTCGTTGTGCTCCCGGCATTGGCCTTTGTTTCTCTTCTAGATATTGTGAAAAGTTGTGGGAGTGAATATTGGACTGGGTCTTTTTTTGTGTTCTCTCTCAAATGTTCTCTCTTTCTTCTGTCTACAGCTCTGGATTTGGCACAGTTAAAATCAGAGGCTGACGACAGCAAACGAGACCTTCAAAAGGTATTATATATGCAGTAGTACGCAAAAAAGTCAGAAACATCCTTATATGCTCATTGCGTTTGTTTTATTTAAAACACTTTCATTTCATTTGATTGCAGTTGACAGGTGAACATGAGCAGCTGAAAATGCAGTTAAACCTTGAAAGAAAAAGTGGCAGAGAAAAGGTGAGGTTTTTTACTTTTGTTAAAGGATTATTCAACTTAAACTAATTTAGCACCATGAAACACAACAATTGTTGACCAGTGTTGTGTACAGTAAGTCCAAAGATAGTCAATAGAAACACAAAAAATTCTGGGTTCAGTACTAGTTAACATCAATCAATGTTGATTGCCACAAAATTAATTTAAACTTGTGCATTTTCTTTTAAAAAACAAAAAATACATATATTACACACACAATGGAAGTAAATGTGGCATTAAAATGTTCACCTTTTTAAAAGTTGCAAAAAATGCATTTTAACATGATTTCACAAAAACAAAACTAATAAATAAAACAAAGATGTTTCACAAGGAAATATTTCATATTTTCTACTTCTAAATGTCAGATTTAATTCAATGTGTAATTTGCATTTTCTTTGTAATTGTTTGTGAAATCTACTAGCAATTTCTGAATGAAAATAGTTTTTACACCAGTTTCTAAAACAAAATAGTGTACTAACATTTTCTGTGTAAAGTTATATATTATATGATTATGATTTAATTATTATAATTAATTGTTTTATTATATTATTATTTAATTGTTATTTATATTTTACGACTTTGTTGCCATGTTTATTAAGTTTTAGTAGAACAAGTGCTTTTATAAATTATGAGCTTCACATTTATGCTATGAAATTTTTTAATAATTGGCCCAATTCTCTTCCATTACATACACTGGTTTTCCTGTTTCTCCCAGGAAATAATTCTGCTTACCAGAAATGGTTACTGTGTGACATCTAAGATAAATAGGGCAGCATACAGTATGTGAGGTTTACAGCCTCATAATTTTGCATGTTTTACTCGTGTGAGCAGAGAGAAGCATGCCAGCGGAGCAAATTACCATGAATTAAATACTCTGCAGCAACTGGTGCATGAGGGAGCACTAAATTATTTTATGATATGTGATCAAGCACAGCTGACGATATGAAGCACCGAGCTGACATTGTAGCATGTTAATATTGGGAAAACATTTGGTGAATGGACGTGGCGCAGCGTTTTTGACATATAATGATATAGTATTGTTTATTTAGTGTTTTATCTTTTGTGCAGTAAAGATGAAGTGTGTGTGAAGTAGCACTGCGTGGTGTTAAGATTGGGGCCATGCCAGAGTTTATATTATTGCACTACAGTAAGAAACCATGTGGTCAGAGTGCTTTGTTGTGCATTTTGAATGCGCTCTAAGTTGGACTGCTGCCTTGTATTCATAAGTCAGAGCTCAAATGTCAGCCAATCGCTTTATTTTACCATCCAAACCTTTAAATACAATTTTAAATATTTAAAAACACAGAATCTTTCATTTACATACTTAAACAGTTTTACAGACAAAGTGTATTCAAGCACTGGTTAGCAAGTATCATTTTACACAGCGTCTGCGGTTGATTGCGAGGAACAATATGCACCAAGTTTGCCTCACAATGGCTAGAATTAAAATATGAACACAGAGGACAACGTAAAAAGAGTGTGAAAGACTCTATGGCACTCAGCCATTGAATTCGGCCACACAGAATCTAGAAGGTTAAAAGTCTCCCTCTGGCCTTGCAGGGTTGCTGGGAGACAAGCAGCAAGGGTCCTGTCAAAGCTGGCATAATTTACCCTGCAATCAAACGCTCATATTAGCACAGCTCTTCAGCAGAGTTAAGAAAACTATGCATACAGATGTTTATTATTGTCACTTGTTGCTTGTTAGTTAGTTAGTTAGTTTACTTTAGGTTTATATTAATGCAGTACAACTAAAGCAAATGCACAAAATATCTGCTACAAGACCATACTTACCAAAGGTAAAAATGCATTTTTTTTTAATTATAGAAGAAAATGTGTATATTTTCCAAATATGCTCATATGTATCACATATATGCATTTTTGATGACATAGTGATTTGATTACTACAAAGCTCACCACTTAAAATGAATTGTTGAAATTAATATAACAATGTTCTGCAATGCACATTTTTATTTAAATAGAGTTTTTTTTATTTGAATATTTTCAGTATGTATTGAATATATTACTATTATGCTCATATGCATAATTTAATATACAGATATATTGTATGATGTAGTTTTTAATTACTTATGTTGCATTCATTGAAAAAAAAACTTTAAATTGCTTTAAATGTGTTATTTATTTATGTATTTAAATAAATACATGGTAAATTTCTAGAAAGCTTACCACTGAATTGTTGAAATGGATAAAGCATAAACTCAAGTTCTGCAGTGCAGACTGTTTTTTTTAAATGAAGAAATTTTTTAATTGTAATATTTTTATTTTGTATAATTTAATATACTAATATACCATGATATAGTTTTTAATTACATATTTATGTTGCAGTATTTTTTTTTTTAATCTTTTCTTTATTTTTAATTTTTTTAAGTGTTTTATAATAGGCATATTAATTTCAGATCAATAATGTTCTTCCGGCTCTTCACATAATACTGAGTGGCCACAAAACCTGGTAGGGCCAGGAAAGAGACTAATGGAGCAGGTGGTGGCCAAACACACTCCATGTAGAAGCCCTGGTTAAAACCACTAATGAAGACCTCCTTAATTTTGTTTGAGCCACCGGGAGAAAAGGATTATCCATATTTAGTGTAGCAGTTTAGATTGGCCTCTTTTCAGTCTTGCACCCTTTGTTGAGCCGCCCCTTTGTGCTGTGACTGACAAACTCAATGTTAAGGTCTAGCATGGTGGCTATGCATAAAAATGTAAAGTGAAAAAATGACGTTTTGAAAAAATGACGTTTTTCTCCACTATATTTTGGTGACTTTGATCAATGGAGCAGAAAATTTGTTTCTATAGCCAGAAGGCTGCAGGAAAGACCTATAATGAGAGGCTGAAGCCCAGGCCAGAGTGGAGTGTGAAGCTCAGCTGGGTGCAAGCTTCGCCTCTGTGAAAAGACACCCAAATGAACGGCCTGTCAACCACACAACTGCACTTGTCAACAGCACTGTTGGCTGACCACTTCTGAAGTTTTAACCTGAGTGTAAATATCCAAGAAACCTTTGGATGGCTGCAAATAAGCAAACAACATGAAGTCTGACCTACTGTCCACTCTCGTTTGTGACATAACTGTTTTATTATCTTTTGCAGATAAAACAGTTAAAAGAGGTAATGGAGAAAGAAATTGCATGCATTGAAGCCTCACGCATGAAGGAGGTGAGTATGAGACCCAGCTGAACGCATGCTCAGATACAGCACAGACTTAACATGAGTCCTATCTGTCTCAGGATGTTTGAAGGTCTTGAACCCTTGACCACTGGACGGTCTCTCCATTACCCCAGACATCAGTGTCCTAAAGCAAAGACAGGATAAGGTGCACACGCAGTGTCCAAGTCATATCGATTTTAGCCATGAGTCTGCGGTTAATATTCAACAGTGAAATGCATTCATTAACAGCCCTGAGTGATGGATGGCAGCTCCCCTCTCCCTTCGTCAAGTGCAGATCTTTTTCTGTTTTCATTGAAAACACATCAAAAAAGTTTCCTCCATTTAATCTTTCAAAAGTTTAGGGTCAGTAAGAATTTTTTTTTGAAAAAAATTCCAAAAGGATGCATTAAATTGATCAAAAGTGACAGGAAATAAATTTCTTTTGAACCTTCTGTTCATCAAAATATCCTGAAAAACTATATGTATATGTATCACAGTTTCCAGAAAAAAAATCTAAAGTGGAACAACTGTTTTCAGCATTGATAACATTGACAAAATCAGCTTTGTCATCACAGGAATAAATTACATTTTAAAATATATTAAAAATAGAAAACAGTTATTTTAAGTTGTAAACAATATTTTGCTATATTATATTTACATGTAAATGTATATTTATTATTATATATTATAATTCTTATATATTATAATATAGTATGCAATATTACATTTATTGCATACATTGACATTTTTATATAAGGCTAATCTTTTATATCCAGTGCTAATCTTACATAACTTTTAATGAACACACTATATGATATTAGCTTATGAAGCTGATTCTAAAAGTGGCCAAAGCATCCAGGCTTCTTACTTATGCTTCCCCTTTTTATATTTGCTTGTTCATAGCTTGTTAAGGCTCTGTTGGATGGGAAGGGTGAGGTTAGAGTGAGTGTGGGGGGGTTTGGGGGCAGGACGATGACTCTGTCAACATGGTGACCGCATAGAGGCGGCCGAGGAGGCGGTCAGCGCCTAGCAGAGGGTGGAATGTGGCATGCAGCTGACACAACACAGTGACAGGCTGGAGTGGGTGATGGGGTACAGCTGAATAGAAGTGGACAATGAGCCCGGTTTAAAGTCCACTTCATAAAGGGCACCCTTACAATGAGCTTGGCCACTGTAGTGGCTAGTTATTATGGAAATATGTGGAACTCTTATCTTTTTTTATAACGCCCAAGCCTCGATCTTAACTGGCACATGCCTGGCCCTCTATAGACAGTGACTCAAACTTATGTACAATGCGCAAACAGTTTGATTTATTTACCTTGGCAAACAATCTTGACAAAGATCTATAAACGTAGGGTCTGTGCTTGAATGATTATAAAAACTATATTTCAAAATCAGGTCATTTTAGAAAAAATGTTCTTACCCAAATACACATTACCTTTCAAACATTTAGGGTCAGTAAAATTTATATTTGATAAATTAATATGTTTATTCAACAAGAATGTATTAAATTGATCAAAAGTTACTTTCAATGGATTTATAATGTTACAAAATAAATCTATTTCTTTAATAAAACAGTAAATAAATAAATGTAAAAAAAAATGCTGTTTTTTAACTTTCTATTCATCAAAGAATCCTGCAAAAAAGAATGTATCACACTTTCCACAAAAATATTAAGCAACTGTTTTCAACATTGATAATAGTAATAAATGTTTCTTGAGCACCAAATCAGCATATTAGAATGATTTCTGAAGGATCATGTGACACTGAAGACTGGAGTATTGATTGCAGAAAATTAAGCTTTGCATCACAAGAATAAATTACATTTTAAAATATATTAAAATAGAAACAGCTATCTTATATTGAATAAATCTTTCACAATAATACTGTTTTTCATTAAGATATTTCATACAATTCAAGATACTTTAAACTTTTGTACAAGTGTACTCGGAATCTATCAAAACTTCTCACAAGGTTGTTCTTGGGTTGAATGATCTGTATTCTATGTCTAAACTGTAAACGTGCATCCTGCATCCATCAAACTAGTAAGGAAACAGACTGAAGTGTAGCATGCCTTCATTAGTGTCTGTTCTCAAAGCAGAGGACTTCAGAGGCCTTACTCAACTCACTATCATATTGTCACAAATCAACACCTACTCCTTTTTGCACACAATGGCTCTTTGAACAATCTGGCAAGGAAACTTTCTTTCTCCCATTCTTTGTTTTCTTTGGTTAGGATGAAAGAAAAAGGGTAGACTGACATCTTTTCTGTGTTGGGTTAGACTAACAACACACTCTGCACCCACTCTTACTAAGAGAAACTTAAAAAGGGAATCCCACGTTCTGTTAGGCCTTTTTGGGGGAACACGAGTGGAAAAGTGGATGTCCGAGTTGACCTGAGGTGACCTGACCTTCACACTGCTCTGAACGTATGCACTCAATCAGCCAACATGACATTCCACAAAGCTGTGTCAGGCCTTGATTGGACATGCCACACAAAGTGGACATTTGGTGTTAAAATGACCCTTTGTGAGCGACGGATTGATATAATGACACAGAATATGGCCCTCCATTTAAATCTCCATTGGGAAAACAGATAAAGCTCCAAAGCTATTTCCTTTCTTCTGAGCTGAGGTGGACCGGCACATGAAACTTGTTGCCAGATTCAGTGATTTAAAGGGATAGTTCACCCAAAAATGAAAATTATTATTGACTCATCTTGTTCTAAACCTACTTTAAACTTTCTTTCTTCTTTGAAACACAAAAGAGGATATTTGGACCCTATTGACATTCATTATTTGGCCAAAAAAGACACCGAGACATTTCTCAAAATATCTTCTTTTGTGCTACATAGAAAAAATAACTAATACAGGTTTGGAACAACATGAGGATGAGTAAATGATGACAGATTTGTAATTTTTGGGTTGTACAGTAATGAAAACCCAAGGAAGCAAAAGTAGCATTTTATTTGCATTCCTTTATTGACATACAAATTCTATACAGTAATGCCTAGTTGAAATTTTAGGATGTGTTTTGTGATTCTCCTGTTGTCAGAAAGCTGCCATTGAAAAGAAGCTTGAGAAGCAGAAGCCAGCAGAAACTACAACCACGGAGGTACCCTTTACTATGTTCAAGTGGAACTACATGCATGCATAAACATATCTGAATCTTAGCTTTATTTTTCCTTCAGCTTGCTGGGGATACAGAGTTGGCTCAAAAAAATAAAGAACTTAGAATGACTGAAGCAATGCAGAAAAAGGAGATTGAAAGGTATAATAACATTTTAAAAGAGTACAGTACTTGTTCTTTCCACTGCCCTCTGTTGGTCTTATCGTTTCTTAATGTTATCAGGCTCAGTAAGCAGTTGTGCATGTCCAATCAGGTGTGGGAAAAGAAGTTTGAGATTTTAAGACAGAGGTACACCGCAACTCTAATTGCTTTTTCAACTGACTCCATGAGCTCTTCTACATTGACTATTTCTCTCTTAAGTTTCCATGCCATCAAGGATGAGATGTTCTTGCGGCAGACATTGCAGCGGCAGGAAGCCATTCTGCACAACGCCTCAGTCAGCTTTGCGGTCAGTCCCTTCTCTGAGAGCTACAGATTTGTCCACTTTGAATAAATATGTCCTTCCATGATATTTACACCAAAACATGTCTTTTTCTTCATCAAAGCCGATCTTACCACACTGAAAGAGGGCAGGAGCTTTAATCATGTAACCCTTAATGAAATCTACACCTGTGGCCTGTCCCACACACACACACAGAGCACATATACAGTAGAGGTTAACACAGAACAGACTTTAACAGGTGCACGCACATTAAGCCACACAAATTGGCCTCAATTTGTGAAGGCTGATGAATATGCATAAGTTTTGTTTTTGTTTTGCGCTGCACCCCACACCCCATTTACCAGGAGGACAAATGCAACTCAAATCACCTCGTTGAGGCCTGCCTGTGCCGGATGTCATTTATTACACAAATAATGCACATGAAAACAGCTTAGAAAGTCTTAAAAAGGACATATACCCAATGTTTGCCACTATATATATTGTATTTGTATTACCATTCAGAAGTTTGGAGGTTTTTTTTACTGTTTTTGAAAGAAATCTCTTATGCTCACCAAGGCTGCATCTGTTTGGTAACAAATACAGTAAAAACAGTATAATATTGTGAAATATTATTATAATATAAAATAACAGTTTTTCTGTTTTAATATATTTTAAAATATTTATTCCTGTGGTGGCAAAGCTGAATTTTAAGCAGCCATTTCTCCAGTTTTAAATCACATGATCCTTCAGAAAACATTCTAATATGCTGATTTGGTGCTCAAGTAATATTTCTTATGATTATCAATGCTTAAGTTGCTGATTAATATTTTTGTGGAAACTGCAATGGCTTTTTTTAAGATTCTTTAATGAATAGAAATTCAAAAGAACAGCATTTAATTGAAATATACATTTTTGTAACATTGAATAAAAGTATATATTTTTTAAAAGCTTACTGAAATCCAAACTTTTGAATGATTGTGTACATACAGTACATGTGTGAGTTACTTCATTTTCAATTTTTTTTACTTCATATTTTCAGGGATAAATTTGTCCCAAGAAGTTAGCTAAATCTGACAAATCCTCCATTTGGGGACATCTGGTGATGTCAAATGAAAATATAAATATAGTAAATGCATGTATTTTTTGAATTGTAAATGTGCAAAGTTTTCTGTTAGGGTGTGGATTTTGATTTGTCTGTCATATTTATGATCAACTGTAAAACAACACAGGTCTATGATATTTCTGCATTTAGATTGGCGAAGTAAATATGTGTGTTTGTGTCAGGACCAAATTTGGTCACACTTTAGTTTTGGGACCAATTCCTAATTTGCTGCTTATTAATAGCTAGTAAGCAAGTTTAGGTATGGGGTAGGGTTAAGGTATCCTAAATATGGTCATGCAGAATATGTGCTTTATAAGTACTAATAAACAGCCAATATACTAGTAATATGCATGCTAATAATCTACTAGTTAATGGTGAGAATTGGTCCCTAAACTAAAATGTTATCCAAACTTTTTTATAAAATATTTTCATGATGTCAACAGATTTGTGAGGGTTTAGGTTTACAGTTTGGGTTGGAGTTTAGCAAGTATCATGACCTCTGTATACAAACAGTTGCATATATGCGATTTCTTCACAAATAAAGTAAAACCAGCATGTGTATGAAAACTGGAGATATTTCAGATGTCTTTTTCTTGCAGATGGATGCTTCTTGCTCACCACGGCAGAAGAGTCCAGCAGACAGTACTTTTAAAAGGCTGGGCTATAGTAATATGGCTCCTTTGGTAAGAAACCTTTCAACTGACAACTGTTCTGGTTTTGGTGTGATGGACTTGAAGCTTAAATGTCCCTCTGATATAAGCCACGTATAGGTGCTGGAGGCCAGCTGAAGATGGACATCGGCCGACAGAGTGAGAGAGGAGCAGATGCTCTTCCTGGATTAGGTTAGTGCATGACCACCTGAAAGACATAACAACACAGACCAATAACTAAAACATCTAATTTAACCTGTCCTCAAAAAAACATGTTCATAACGTGTTCAAAGACATTGATTTGATCAAACATGTCAATCACTCTGAAAGGCTGCCTTGTGCGCTATTATCATATTGACAGTGACACATGAGGAGTAGGAATGAGAAATGATGGAGAGAGTTGTCTTGCCTCAGCTACTTTTTAATCTTTCTTTTGCCTATTATTGACGTTCTGATGATTGGGATCTAGGTTAATGAGCTTAGCAGGCATGACTTGGCCAGATAACTGAAAGACTTAATACCCTCTGTCAATATGGAAGCTCTCAGACACAAATATCTGATGCACAGAAGCTAACTAATCAATCTGCCTAGATTACACCGCTGTCCTGTCGGTGGATTTCAACAGGCCAGTAATCATAGACAATAGATGAGTGTCATTGGTTTTGCATTCTGCAGTGTATAGATTTATACACTTAGAATGAATGTGATATTGTAATATATACACTTTTATATTATTATTATTTTACTAAATTGCTCAAAAGAGACTTTTCTTGAGCACAAAATCAGCATATTAGAATGAAGGTTTCATGTGACACTGAAGACTGGAGTAAATTCTTAAATTACATTAAATTAGTATGATTTTGCTATCACAGGAATAAATTACATATGAAAACATATTAAATAGAAAACATTTATTTTAAATTGTAAACATATTTCTCAATATTATTGTTTTTATTGTATTTGGCTTTTACATAATGTCTGACCCTCTGCATATTTGCTTAAGTACTTGAGAAAAGCCTTGTACTTGCAGCCTTGGCTCTGGATGGATAGAGATGTCTACAGGCCATTGCAGTAGTTTATAGTGGGTCAGCATGAAGGGGGTCACTGGTCCTCTGTCCAGAGGGCCTGGCCAGTGACCTCTACAACTGCTAGCTGGCCCCTGTCTAAACCACGGGAATCTGGACCATACATCACCACTGACACCCAATAATTGAGACACTGGAGATAAGACACCGGCTACTGAGGGTCTTGACACTTGGAAAGAGTTGGCAAACATTGTTGTCACACAGCAGATTATGTTTATTCAGTGTGTCACCAATCTAAGTTGGTGTGAATAATTTCAAGCTTTTATGGCAAACGCACTTTTACAAGCTCTTGTTTGTACATGTAAGCTAAGGCTGCCTGTCTGTCTGGCTGAGGGGTCTTGTTAGCTGAGCTTTATTTCTAAATATGAATATTGTCTTCTAAGAATAATTAGATATAAATGCCAATATGTTTGACTAAGGAAAAATATTCACATTTTTATTTTAATTAAATGTTAATACTAAATATTAAACTTTTTAACCACATTGCGAACACTGTCAAAGAGAGTAAAACTTAAGCAGCATGGTAAAATATCACTTTTTTTCTAAAATATTTAAATGTTCCCTTTTTAATATGGCAAGTGCATGGCTTCAAAGTCATTCGGCAAATGATCAAAAGAAGGGGGACAAGACTGCTTGGACACAACCATAATAAATTTTGCCTTTTTTTTCTTTTTGTTCATGAATACGTCTGGCCCATATGCTTTTCTGCAGAACTATTTGAAAGAGGCATTTACAAACCCAGGCCCACCACATTAAACACTATAACAATCTTCATTCATGGTAACTTATCAGACTCAATTAATCAACCTCAACAATGGCAATTCTGATGTGTTCAAGCAACCTGAAAGGCCTAGGTCAGCACTAGGGCAGTCCTGAGCTTGACGATTTTTTCACACGTAAAACTGCATATTCTGTCATCTGCCATTATTAAGACTCTTTTTACCTTATATTTAGAGCCACACCCAATGAAATAAAATAAAATGTGTTAGGAAAAATAAACAACTTTCAAAATGAGCTTTCTGTTTCTCCCTCTCTGTTTTTTCTTTTTCTCTAAAAAGCTACAAAGCCCCGCAGTTGATAAAAAGCCTCTCAGTCAGTCTCAAAGGAGCATGTCTTCTCTGCTGCAAAGTGAATGGTATTGTTATGGCTATTCCAGTGGGCTGAAAAGGGGTAACCACTGGTTTGATTCGGTTACACGGTGTGGTTAAGTTCTCCCTCCCACCGCCTTG
The DNA here is from genome assembly GCA_027422415.1 of Schizothorax lantsangensis. Classification (NCBI taxonomy): domain Eukaryota; kingdom Metazoa; phylum Chordata; class Actinopteri; order Cypriniformes; family Cyprinidae; genus Schizothorax; species Schizothorax lantsangensis. The sequence goes on along the minus strand of CM049845.1, from coordinate 22,279,880 downwards.
GTGTCTATGGAGGGTCCGTGACCTGTTTTGAATCGGCCAGGGAAATGTCATGTTGCCCCTCCCATGGGCAGTACTCACATTCACTTGATTGGTACAAAAAATGACTTGGGATGGTTAAAACCACAGTTCGTGCATCGCAATTTATAAGTGCTCTAATATGAATGAAATGTATGATTTACTAGTGATGTTCAGTTATATGACTGGTAATACTCTGCACTACCTTGATTTGGGCTTTCTTTGTGAAAGCCAACTTGTTTGGTGTATTGTAAATGTAAAAGATTCATTTTGATTTTCTTGGCATTGTGAAGCTTTTTGCTAATTGAGTGTTTTATGTAATTGCAGATCCCAAGTTGACCGTGGCAGATGAGGAAGATGAAGAAGTATAAACAGAGTTCTTTCTCCCTTTTCAACATGCAACCACCCTAGGTTTTTTGAAGTTCAAATCACATTTAAAACAGAAATGGCTTAGTCTGTGCACAGCTTGTTTTTGTCATTTCAAAACTTGATGATGGTATGAAACTCTGGAAGAATTGTTTTCTTTATAAATCAGAAATAAAATCACGGAGTTGAGGAGCAGTTAAAGAGATTATGCAATATAACAATGAGATTTATTTAAAAATATATATCTGTACATCATTAACAACTTTGTTTTAATTGTGTATTAATAGTTTTATATCTAAAAAAGGAAACACCTAGTTAGATTGAACTCATAGTTATTATTATATTTAAGGATATTGATCTATCAGTTTCTCGCACTAATAAAGCATATGTACAGCAATTCCTATTTCATACCTTTGAAGAAAAATCAGTTCATTTTGTCAGTGAAGATATCATGGGACTGTACAGTGCGTTTGAACTCGCTTGGCATGCTTTCAAGCAAAGCAAAGAGAAAACTTCAAATCTCTTTAAGTAAATTCATTAGATTTCTCCCATAGTGAAGCCACACAGAGCTCCCATTAAGAGAAAACAAAGGCTATCGTGACTTTAACTGACTGTAATTGACTGTGCTGTGAATGGGCTCAGTCTACTGCAGCTCTTAAGCCTGAATGCTGTTGGAGAGGTGCAGACATGAGTAACTGTATGCATTCTTCTGCCACAGTAAAGAGTGCTCCAAGAATGGTCTTTCGCTTTCCGCATGCCGCATACAGCACAAAACCAGCGGAATGCACAGCTTTGGAGGCGATCTCAATGGCTGTGAAGCCGAACAATAAGATCTTGGCTCTCGAAACCATTTCAGTCTTTAGTCTTGCTCTGCCCCCATCGCTTTCGCTCGGTCTTTATTTCGCTTCTTCACACTGTACAGAATAAATGATCATAAGAAATGGGCTCTACTTTAAAATTTTGTACGTGCTTTAAAAAAATCAAACGCAGTTAATTTTACTCTAAGCTTTAGTATGAAGTGATAAACCGTACCATTGACCTTCTAAATCTGTAGAACAGAGTGGTTTGGCTGGTAGCTGTAGTGTTCTGTATAAACAGTGTCGCTCTGTGGCAAACCCCTGCAGAGCTGTTCTCCGAATTCTGGTCTCTCCAGACCCCACTGACCCTCAGGGACAAGCTTAGAATCAATTACCAATTTCTCCTTTAACTATCTGTCATGTACAACGGATGGTTATTGGGTTATGACTTGATCAGCCTGATCACTGTGCCGTGACCCTTTTCTCAGGGATTATGTGATTATGGCCTAATTCCTTGTAATCTTCCTCTAACTGGTCCATTGCCAGAGTCACAAAACAACTTTTCCATACTGCTGTGCTACTGAACAGACCAGCATGGTCCGAACTGCTTGCAGCCCTGTTACCATAGAAACTACTATAAGATGTCAGATATATATCATTAGCTAAAACAATCTCAGGAGGGGGTATCGCACTAAAGATGTTTGCTACTTTCACAGGGTTTCAGGCTAAGGTTGTAAAACAACAAAGTGGAATTTTAGCTGAACTCCAGAAATTAATTAGTTTCATTAGTTGGTGGATAAATGGCGATGGCTGGTGTGTTGGATTCCAGCAGAGTTTCACCATAGAGGGTTAATGGGAGTCTGGCCTGGAAGCTTTCCCAGCTCTGGCCCAAGGCCATTTCAGCCAATCACTCTAAACTTATGGTCAAGTTGCACTGAGCTGCTGTTTTACGCTTTTGCTTCCCCTCTGCCACAGCTATAAGTTCATTCAAAGCTGGAAAACAATTGAGGAACGGAGAATTTAAAGTTTTTCGGAGTGCCGGGGTTACCAAGGGTACTTGGATGCTTAAAAAATAAAGAAATAATAATAATTCAAGCTATTAATTATAATAATATTGTCCATTTTATTCTCAGATGATTGTTATCAAAAGAGCAAGAGATTTGTTTATTTATAGACTTTATTTATTGTTTTGAGAAATGATGCATTAATGACATAAAACGTAAGACGTCTTTACTCTAAATATGCTATGTGTGTGTGTGTGTGTGTGTGTGTGTGTTACAGCTGCATTTGTGTTGCAAATACCTCCCCGCTGAGAAATGCTTATAATAGGAGAAATCAGTTGGACAGCAGTGAGGTTCATGCCAGCGAACAACTGAAAGGTTTGTTTTCATAGATTTCCTTTTGTGAATATTAAAACGAGACCTGGTGAAAAATGATGCATGCTTTTACACTTTAGAAACCTGGCAACTAGGGGAAAAACCCTCTCAAGTCCATCCTGTCGAACAAAAGGCGGTCGACGCATTGAGCAAAGATGCAACGAGTTCTGCGTCCCAGGCACATGACGTGCATCATGGAAACATATTGTATCGAAATCGTTTGTGGGAGAATACCGGGGATGAAAAAGAATGGGGCGCTTTGATCCGCGCCCTGGGGTCCCGAGCTCCCCGAGTGCGCGCAGACTGACTGCAAGGCCTTATTCACTTTCAGATAGACACACTTACAAACGCCACTGAATGAAATTTGCATATTTGTAATTTATCACATTTTAGCCCGAATTTTCTGTCTCTTTGCGGAAGGTAGAAGTCTGAATAAAAAACTGGATCAATTATCAACGCGAAGCGGTTCCCTTCTCATAGGCAGAACGCTGGCTCTTTTGGAAAATTAGGAAAGTAGTTGCTGTTAGGAAAAAAAAAGGAAAAGTGCAACCAGTGAAAAAAATATAACCTTTTTAAGCCAAATTTTACTTTTCATTTTTGTCATGTAAAAAAAAAAAAAAACTAAATAAAACACTGCTTTAAAATTATGCTACGAAAATTACTAACATAAAGCTATTGCATAATTTGCACGATTCGATCCTTTATTTATGGAACTGTTGCATGCCTTGCGGAATGGAGAGTACTGATATGTTAACCGTTTCTAAGCCCTTATTCCTTGAAGAACTATCAGAGTATGTGCATTCCCTTGGCCATGGGCTCGAACAAAGCAGAAAACATTAATAAAAGTATGGGATCCAGGCATTGAAATGAAGTGACAGGCAGGGTCTGGATATCTTAGCACTGACACAAAACCGCATACGGTAACTACATGCCTGCCTTGAAATACGAGAGTTTGAATAAAGGAGCAGTAATATTTCATATGGGGCACGCAAAAGCTGGATACAATGCCTCTCATATTAAGAACAATATTCAGTCCATTCTGTGGCGAACAAAGATCATAGCAAGACGTCTTTGAGGCTAATTCAGTCAAAGGCACATTTTGGCTTCCCCCGCGGTAAGGTCAGTGTCGTTGTGTATGGTCCACCAAGGGTGGTATGGGGTTCCATGGCCAAGCAAAGCCAGCTGTCCCTGGTGTAGGGCGACCAATCTGAATTGTTATTATAAAGCACCAGAGATACTATTGTGGCTAGTCGTGAACCTTGTGTTATGAGTTTAAAGTTCAACGATTTTTTTTTCTTTTCTGCCTAAATTACCACTGCAAGTTTTGCACGGTCAGCTATGGCTTCTAAAGTAACCATTTGGCTTTTTTTGCTCAAATCTTCTTGAAAGTTTGCTTTGACCGTGACTTGGAAAAACACCAGTAGTCTACCATTCATTGCATTGCTGTGCATGGATAAACCATCGTGATGTCATAATGTACAAAACTATTATTAAAAGATGATGTTAATCACGATCTTCAGATATTAATAATAATACTTGGTTATATGTATAATTTTACTTTGCATAGATGGGCTGTTAATTACAAGGTAAAAAAATAATTTAGCTAGGTTATCATTTTAATTTGTTTAATTTGTTTAATGAGATACTGTAAAACAGAGCACTTTCATCTAAATATTTCTAAAGGAGCACATTAAAGGGATAGTTTAATCACCCAAAAATGAAAATTCTGTCATCATTTACTCACCCTCAAGTAGTTCCAAACCTGTATGAATGTCTTTGCTCTGCTGAACACAAAGGAACATATTCTGAAGAATGTAAGAAACAGAGCAGTTCTGCAGCACCATTGACTTCCATAGTATTTTTTTTCCTACTATGGAAGTCAATGGTGCCCCAAAACAGCTGATTACAAACTTTCTTCAAAATATCTTCCTTTGTGTTCAGCAGAACAAAGAAATTCATACAGGTTTGGAACTACTTGAGGGTGAGTAAATGATGACATAATTTTCATTTTTGGGTCCATTTATTCATTTATAAGTCCATAAAGAAGCCTCATTGAAAAAAAGTGAGCCAAGAAAATAAAAATATTGAGGCAAGTCTTGTGCTGCAAGTGAATTCAAGCTTTGGGGTGAAGAGAGGGAGGCCACCTTCAGACGAGCAAACGATGCCAGCTACCCATTTCGCTCTTGTTAGTCGGGCATCCCGTGCGCAAAACCCCAGCTTGCCTTGGTGATATTTTATTTTCCAAGGTCCAATGTCATGGCATAAGTGTATTTTTTTGGAGGTAACTGGCGTCTTTTGTTACAAACGAGAATGAAGTGCTGTCTAAGGCGGTCGTTCTCTCCTTTTATGCGCAATTGAACAATCTTTTCTTTTTCTTAAAAGTCCTGCACGCGTGCGCGCTTTCGTGCACTTGTTTCCCTGGATCCCGTTTGGCTGCTAAGAAGTTAAATGATTCGCAATAGACACCGGTTGCTCTGTCGAGGGTTTCGTCAGTACAAAGGCTGCTGCTTTCGCACCATATGCTTAATGGATACGGTCTTAAAGGCCATAATAAAGGTAAAACGTGGTCTTTTAAAAGTTGGAAAGGTTCCCTTTATTTGATTTAGATGGAGCAGACTACGTGCGCACAAACCCAAGCGCGCCCGGGCATTGACTCGCTCTTTCTTTTCTGAGGCAGCGCAGCCATCACGTAGTGTGTTTCATTACAACATAAGCTTTTCATCACCCGGCTTTGTCCTGAATGAAAGTAATGCTGTGAATTAAAGAAATGACAATATTTTCTATCAGCTTGAAGGTCCAAGAGAAGGGCTCTCAAGCTTGGCAAAAATCAGGCACATCATTCATCATGTCACCCCGCACCTGTGGTCCTGGCATTCAAAGTATACAAACCTATTCTTATTAACCTTAATTATTCAAAAACGACACAATGGCTGAAATAGAGCAGGTTGAAGTCTGTTTATTGGTCGTAAATGTCTCTCTGGAGATCTCCAAGGCTCTTTGTTAGTCCCGCGCGGAGACCTCTCCTCTCCTTTCAGACATGAGTAGACTTGGACTTTTCAGTTTTCAATCGTAACATCTGCTTAATCGTACGGATCAAAATATGGAGACACCAAACATATGCAATGGAGGATTTGTTAAATCCGGGTAATGAGTTATTAACAAGACGAAACAATGGAGCAGGATGGTGAGGGCCTTATGTTAACGGAGTCACTTTACGAAGCGCCTCGCATTACCCTTCTCTCTAAACCGAGCGCCAGGTGATGGCGGGGAAATCAATGTGCTTAGAAGGCAGCGCTCAGCTCCTTTTTTCTGCACGTGAAAAATTGGTGGACATAAATTTAATGGCTTGATCAAGACACAGCATTGCGTCTATTGCCCGTGGACTTGGAGAACAAAACAATAGAGTCGGCTGGCTCGCGTTGGCGCCCTAAATCCGGGTGGATCATTGAAAATGTGTTTTATTATAACGCACGTCATGCTTTACTGTTCCCATATTGTGTCAAGACAAAGGCTAATGGTAAATTAAAGACAAGACAACCATGCCAACACGTCTTGGAGACGTTGTAGACGGAGACGGGCCTCCCTCTTTGCTTGTTTTAAGCAGCTGCTGTCCAGGACCCACGCGCACAAAAAGAACAAGTTTGAAATACCAGGTGCATCGAGGAGAAACTCGACAGGGACGGAGATGTTAAGGTCCTAGCAATAAAGATATCATGGCAATTATCTGCAGACTCAGCACTGTGTAAAACTAGGGGCGCCTGGACAGCCTGCACTTTGGCAACAAAGTCCCCCTACGCGGGGTGCGTGATGAGCCTGGCTTTCTCCAGCACCTGTTAGCCTGTGCCCTCCCGAGGTAATATTTTTTGGACAAATAATTAGTGATATATTTGTTACATTGAGGATCGCGCTGTACCCTCGGGACGCGACTCGAACATGGGGGATTTAGTAGGCTTTAAAGAGTTTGGGTACAGGGGAATCAACTGGTGTTTGTTCAAGCTGGCAGCTGGCACCCCGATGCCACTGTTGCCATGCACTAATGAAAATGCGCTAGACTCAAAGATTTTCAGTCTTATCCTCCATATTTTTGCAGGGGATAATCCGAATATGAGCAGATTTAACGCTTATGAGAATCTTGATAGGCGTCGTTCCCAGCTTAGCGCGCATCCTAATATTGTTGACACTGATAGCTATAAACCGTGCGTAATCGTTTCACTTTCTTTAATAATTAGGTTTGGACTACATAGGGCTCAAAAACTTATGACGGCGACAGCAGATGTATTTTGCTAGAATTTCACTGCGCAAAATATGTCTGCTTTAACGCACGCAGAACATGACTACTAAACTTTGACAAACGCTAATTTGAAAATCACATTTTTATACAGTTATTGAATTCTGCTTGTTTGTAGCTTGTTTTTAATGAAATCTCCACGACTGCGCAAAAACAGCATGAGATCGCCCTGTAGCGTAATGACTTGCGCAACAAGTAGGCTATTCTAATTCGTGTTCCGCTCAACATCATTATCTACCCACGGGCATCCACAGTCGCGGACTTCCCAAAAGAGTCTGTGGGACGTTGGAACACATAGGCTAATAGCGGGAATAAACCTGACAAGCGATAAATGGTCGCCTTTTAAGTTTTGCCAAGCCAAAACCCCTAAGTGACAAAACAGAAACCTGAAAAGATCCAGTGCATCAGCCTTTTTCTTCCGCTCCATCGGCGCTCTTCCAAAAGATGCTTTAAGGGTTTTGTACTGTGCTTGTTTTCAAACACTCTCTTTCACTAGCGTGAGGTGCCAAAATACAATGATAGCAGCATTTGTTCTCTCCCCCTAATCAAATTGAAATGTTACCACGGGCAAATAGTTGAAATCGCCATAAGACGTCTAGGGTCCTTTATCTTAGTTAAGTCTGACTTGGTAACATTTGACTTTCTAATGAGCATAATGGGATTACATGGTTTTAGTCCTGCGCCCTGGATAGCAGAAATCAACGCGTTTAATGAGGCGCTAATAAATGGAAAGGTTGGATTATGTCGATCAGTTAAGATTTCATTTAATTCATTAGGGACGTTCACAATGGAGTTTGCGAAATATTGTTGACACTAATTAAATAGTCATCTCCGCATAATAAACTTACATGATAACAAAATGGGGAAATAAATACATTGGTAAGCAGTAAACGTTAGTTAATAACAAAAATATAATCATGTAATAAAATAATAAAAAATGATATGATCGTACACAATGTATTGATAATGTGATATAATGAACAAGCAATAACAAACATTACATTATGTTAAATGATTATTAAATAAATACCTGTGATTCCAGTCTCAGTCTATCCATGATATTAGCTTCCAGTCGCTCTTCATGAGTTTACTTCGGACATGTGGACATGGGCATGTGTTTGGGCTACCTCTTAATAACTGCGAGAGCTGACGTAGAGACAACTGGGTACATAGAACACAAGTGGATACCACGGGAAAATTTAGCCTTGGAGCACCTGCAGTGTACCCAGGCCAACTGCCCAAGGCAAAGGAAACGTCATGGCTCTTTTATCAATTTGGAGCCACACTTTTAAACATACTCCTTCCTCTCCTGTTTCGTTACTTATTTATTATTCACCCAAACTGTCAGAGACACAGCAAGGGTCCGTCAGATTTCCATAATGATAAATAGTGACATCTTTCAGCTGTTGTTCTACACTATATCCAGAGCTTCACACCTCACATTAAAGTATCTATTCAGAAATCACGTTTTAGTTACAGTTAATCGCACGATTTGACTCTATTCATAAGCACAGAATAAAAGATGACCTGTCTACAAGATATATCGTCATATATTGACGCTATACTGTTGTACAATTCGAATTATATAAACCATGTGATGCATGTTTGCCTAAATTAATTTCATTTTGAATCATTTTGATATTTTCAACTATTGTTGAGCTTTGAGGAAACAAACAAACAATAGTAATGTCCATATGGTCCTAGGAATTGTTTTATATAGGCCTGTTGTGGGTTCATTGAAAGATTCGAACACATGAGAGTGAGATATTAGACAAATTTATTGAGTCAACATATCAGTATAAATATAGACGATTTTCGTGTTTTGTTTGTATAAAAATAGGTTTTGTTTGACATAAAATCCGTATTAAATTAGAAAAATATATTACAGCACAATTAAACAATTAAATACGACACAAAATGATTGCCAGTGGCCTTATCTTCAATTCAGACTAAAAAGCTGAAACACAGATATTAACAATAATACATTACAAATAAACAAAACATGGATATATCCATACAATTCAGTTGTACACAATGTGTATACAGAATAAAAATGGCACTGCCTTAGGAAATAAAGTTAAAGGGGGGTTCATTCTCAATGTTGTTGATGGATGATTTTAAGTGCAACTTTCGTGGGTCCTCTGGAGTCCAGACTTTCGCTGTCCTAATGATGTTCTGATCTTTTAACTGCTTCTCATCAGTCCATGACAGAGAGTGTCCGGCGAGAGGAGGCAACCCGTAGTCTGGGTCATTTGGAGATGGGGATCCTGGAAAAAAAACGATTTTATTATTAAAGTTGTTTAATAATAATAATAATAATGAAACAATACAATAACGATATACATACTTGTTCCTCTGTGGCAAATGATGACTTTTTTAGGTTGGTTTAAAGCATCACTGTGTGGGTTCCGGATCGGCATGTCGGACTGCACAAGTTCTGCAAGGAAGTTTATGTAGCCGATTGCCAGACGTAAAGTGTCAACTTTCGAAAGTCTCTTCTCGTATGGTAGAGTAGGAATGTGAGATCGCAGTCCCTCGAAAGCATCGTTAATGGACTGCATCCTCCGTCGCTCCCGGACGTTGGCAGCTTGGCGCAACTGTTGCATCTCCACTTCGGATCTCATGCGCCTCCGCCTCTTCAGCAAGTGACCGTCTCTGTGAGGGGACAGTTCCGAGGTGCTGTCAGCGCACCCGTACGAGAAAGTCGAAGACGACGAGGAAAAAGAGAAGTTGCCAGCGTCACAATAATCTCCGTCCTGCGATATTCGACTGTCCTTATAATATTCTTGGATTTGATTGGTGAGGAAATCGACGTCCTCATCCAAAAAGTCGTCTGTGTCCAAGTGGTCCCTCGACGAGTGGTCCGTGAAGAAGTCATCGTCGTCGAAATAAGGGGAGGAGAAGGAGTCTAAGCCAGTGAATGGATCTAACACAGTGTCCATTTTTATGTGCTGTGTTGGTGTTGCCCAGTAACAACAATCGCCGACTCTTCGATCTTTCCTCTTGATGCTCAAGAGTTGGTTCAGTTTGAAAGGCGGCACGCGAGGACTCTTATAACTACATCCATAGTCGCGTGCCATTGACCGTAAGCGCCAACCAATCAGCGCCAAGCATCCCCAGCGCCCGCAGCTGAGGCAGCTCACCTTAGGATAAGGCATGTTTACAGGCCACCCCCCAGTACACGCCCCCTGAGCCCAAAACACCGAGACAGGACATGCTCCTAAATTGTTGACAAAGCGACTGCCTATATTGACAACTGTATCAGAAATAGTGTCTCCGTCAGTGTCGCAGACTCGCAGTCGAACCTTAATAAATGACCAGAATAAATAAAACCATTTTTTTCTTATATTATTGTTTTTAAATCATTTTATATCGTTTACATACACTTTATTCGACCTAAATGACAGAAATATGTGATTTTACAGCACACTAAATTTTATAATAAAAAAATAATCAAGGAAACCCACATGTGCAATTATATAACTGCAATGCACGAATATTTTAGGACTAAATGAATTTCCTTACAATATAATTAATATGCATGTCATCATGCACTCTCAGAAAAAAGTGCAAAAGCTGTCACTGGGTATTAAAATGTACCATGTATGAAAAATAAAGTTTCCAAAAGGAGGCTTTCGCATCTATGCCATATAAGAAACATTTTGGGTTCCCCAAAGAACCTTTCAGTGAACATTTCTTGTCTTTGCACCTTTTGTGCAATGCAAAGGTTCCATTGATGTTAAAGGTGATTCATGAAGCCATACATGCCAAAAACCTTTATTTTTAAGATGTAGCCTACCTTTAAGGTACTAATATGCACCCTTTTAGGGTAAATATGGTACAAACGTGCAGCTTACCATTGGAAAAGTTACCCCAGTGCCACAAAAAGTGACAGCTTTTGTACTTTTTTTTTCTGAAAGTCTATGAATTTTCCAAAAGTTTTACAGTTATTGTGTGCATTGACTAATTTCTCAGTTCCTCTGCTGCTCAACGAACAGACAGACACGTAACAGCAGTTAAAGGACATGCTGCGCTCTCTTAATTATTGACGCTTAAATGTTACTTTTTGTACTTTCGTTTGTCTTTCCATCATTAACGTTGAGTGGATAAGGTGCACCCAGTTATCACATGTAATTAAGGGGTCAGAGAGGTAGGTAGGCCTACTGTTGACCCTGTCACCTTGAGGCTCCTCTTAAAGCAGGTAACCATTCAAACGCTCACCATTCGCGTGCGCGAAGCCCCTTCCATCAGCCTCTTAATTATCAAGACGTGCAGCTATGTTAAAGCCCCATTGGTTGTCCACGAGGTCCATACAATACAGCACAAACATTTGTGTATGAGTGATGTCAGTGAAAGGAGCTGTCATTTAAGAGGCAGAAAGGGTAAAGAATAGGTCTCTCATCAATCACGGGCTGTAGGATGCCAGGCAGCACGTTTGTATCGAAGCAGTGGACACTAGCCTGTCCAAGAAACAATCAAAAGAATAAGGCAAGCGCTTCAGCGCTAAAGCGGGGGCGTTTGCAGCTTTCAATGCGAACAACCTATAGTCACCCTAAACAACCAATCTATAACAATATGTGTTCTTGAACAGACGGGAAAAAAAATTTGAATGGCAAAACAAACATAAAAATGACTCACTGAATTGTACCTAAGAGAAGCGCTATTTGAAAGACATTGCAGAATGACGAATTAAATCTCTTAGTTTTGTAAAAAAAAAAAAAAAAAAAAAGGTTTGTTTATATTTTAAAACTCATATTCAAATCTATTTATTCAGTGAAAGATGTCAGAGTTATTATATATATATATATATATTATATAGAGGGTTTTACAAGCCAATGAGCGGCTTTTCAGGAAAAAAGTGGTACTAGATATAAAAGTACCTTATTTATCCCTATATGGTAAATAATAAAAGTTTAAAGGTACATAATAGTACTTTAAAGTGGATATTAGCAACTAAAGTGTACATCTTTTGAAAAGTACCTTTTGAAATGGTATCGCCACATTGACAGAGAATTTTGGATATTGTGTCCATTAATATTATGGAAAAAGATATCATGTTTGTACATTTATACATTTTAAAAGGTGAGAGAACAATGAATTAGCTATAAATTAAATCATTCACGTAAAAGAAAAAAATTAAATATGTAGGAAAACTTAGGTAAATCCTGCATTCAAACCTCAAAGTAAATTTTCCTGAAATTATTTTTAAACGTTTAAAATAGATTTATTATGAATACCAACTAAATTGCATTTAAAATAATTATTGTACAGTTGCAGTTGAGAGCGCCACGCGTTTGACCGACAAATTCCCATAGATTTTTGGAAAAGAGGGAGTTTTGTCCTATAAAGTGGTGCTTTAACGTTTTCTTTTAACACAAGACATCATTACAAGTGCTTGAATAACAAACAAGAATAAATATACCAGCGGAGAAACGACAAGCAGCGGGTATGGTTTTATTATGTAGGGGGCTGGTACTGGCATTAAGAGCAGTGTGCCTCACAGTGGTCGCCAATGAGGAGGTTTGTAAGACACCTCACAACAAATTATGCCGGTACCTGAGATGCTAACTGGTTGGAGCCCATAAACAACCCTCATTCTCTGCTATTCAAATAAAGATGGAGGGGGTCACTTTGTTAGTAAAAGGGAAAAAAGGGTCTGGTGAGTGTATGGTTGTTGCACCCCGCTGCAAGCTGCAACGCGAGGGACAATCCGTGGGAATCACACCACTTGCGCGCTCTGCACTCAAAGAGACCCACTGCCGGCACTGAATGAACAGAGCAGCCGTACAGCTTGTATGCTAAAACGCGTATTTAGAATATTAAAAAAGGTGTTGATAAATGTCTCTTTTTTGTAGTGTTAATTTAATTAATTAATTGCTTGAAAGTTTCAAAATTGACGAGGTGCAAACACACCAGAACGCATTTCTACGTCAATATTGCGTGCATTTCAATGAATAGCCTAATGATTTTGTTTGTCATCATAACATAAATAAGAAATGTCACTTAACGACTATTTACCCAAGAGCACAAAGTTCACGTTCAAGTGCATAACGCGCATATAAACTGCCCATGAATTGGAATGGTGCACCTGTAGTCCACTGTGGAGCGACACAAGTGGCACCTGAACGTCCACCGGTTGTTCAGCAAAGCGAGTCATTGAGCCGTTAAGCACAGACAGGACCGTGACCGTCACCTTTGCGCTATCAATTAAGCAATGTCACATATCTCAGCGGCCGCGGCTGCAGACCTTGGGCTGGCATGGGAATAGCAACACATGGATTTCTGAACAGATATTACGACGATGAGCATTATAAATGAGACTCTTATTTCAGGTCATGGTGCATTAGAGTTCACGAGGCGAGTAAAGGCTGAAAGCAGCAGGAAAATACACGTCAAAAGCTTGAAAATGAAGAAAAAAACAACAACAATATTAATAATATTATTAACAATTATTAAAATATTAACATAATTTAAACATTATTATTATTATGTTACAGATGCTTTAGAAACCGTTTGGATTAACGAGAGGAAAGTTGATTTAATTCTAAATACAGTGGAAATCGCTGCTAATCCGTTTAATCTCTTGTGTCAAACAGGATTAGATATAAAGACAGATTAAATGAATCAATCAATGCCAATAATTGGGCTACTTAACAAGGTAATATGGGCTTGATAGTAGGTGCACCAAACCTCTTGAACCAACAATGGTTTAGAAGACATCATTTTGACTTGGCTTTCCTGAAAGACACTTCGTGGGCCATTTAAAAAAATCTATTTTTTTCAGCAGCCAACAATTGTTGAAACAAAAGCCGCGCGATGTGAGTGTCGTTGGTCCTCGCGTGTTGGGTAATGTAAAACGATAAAAGGCACCACACTTTGTCGACGCGTCTGTCAAGTGGCTTTCATTGTTTGCACACTTTACATTTATTGACTTGGTATTCAAAAGGTCGACTGGTAGACAACTATTGCAGGAGCTTTGCGTTTTCACGGCCTCTTTGAAGGGTCATAGATGTTAGGAGCGCAAGCTGCAGAACACTGGGGATCCCTGGGAATCCAGCCACATGCGCCAGAGCAACAGCGCACCGAGCACTCGTTCTCCAGCTTGCCAGACAAATTAGAACGAACGGCAGTCGTGGGGTGTGGAGGGATTCCTGCATTCACAGGGATGAACAAATGAAGCGTTCTTTCTTAAGTGTCACATCACACGGGGACGCATTGTCCCTTAATGTGTTAAGACTAAGGTTTATTCTTGAAGTAACCCAGACTCAGCATCTCAATGTAGCCTATATCTACTGTACCAAAGATATTTGATGGAATAAAAACTTCGATTAAACCCATTAAAGGAAGATTCATATTTTATCCTAGATTAAAAGCATCAATTTCACGGATCTGAAACTGGGGAATGTAGTTGCTAATCATAATCCCATCAAAAGCGTAAACAGCACCTACAAAAGTGTTACATAGTTATTATTACTTTTATCCTCGCGGAGATTAAGAAGATTATTGATTCACTACATCCTAGACTAATTGATTTGTCTATCTGTGTTAATCTGAAAATATGGCTGCCCGCAGGCTGTTTCAGATTAGTGAGGTGTTTGTTTTATAGCGTCCAGCAAATAAACCTCAGGAAAAGAGGAGCGTCGCCCTGTATCACCGCATTAGTCTTATTCCTCTTCATTATTCATCCTGCACAATAGTGAACTACACAGAAGTCTTACGTACATCACAACAACCACCGACAAGTTTCAAAATTCAAGTTTGAATAATAAATATGAAGAATCTTTTCGGATTATAACCTAAAATGTAGCCTATATATCGTGAAACAAAGTCCTTAACATAAGTGCTACATAGTGGCAAGTAAAAACAGTTTCACAAATCAGCAAGAAAATTGTTTATTTTTAAGCAGAACGAATGGGATCTGTCAGGTACAAAGGTGCTGAAGGTCCAAATTTCGCAACATTTCTAGTTCGTCAACCACACACAAACTGCTAAAATCTTGCCAAAATATGAACATTGACAGTTATGAAACAGACTTAATATAATGAGGGGAAAAAATTTATACAATTATTAGGCCTGTAGCCTACAAATGTATTCCCTGTAAAATTTGGCCCATGCCGAATTAAAACCTAGTTGATGGTTTTATTCTGTGCGACCAAACAAAACACCCAAACTGTTTATTTGTAGAGGAGTAAAAAAAAATGCCTTCAAAATGAGATATTTTTTATTACCATTTAAAACTAACAGACATTGCAATATGCACAATAATATAACAGAACATCTGACAATTTTGATAATGGATAAACAACCGCGGAAGTGTGATATTTCAAGCCAATGAACAAACACCAAATGGGCCAAATGTTGTATGCTACTTAATATTAGTCATATGCGACAGGTGATTTATACACCAAAAATACAACAAAGTTTCACTGCGCATGGACACAATATATGGCAAAGATTTTCCACTACATTTTCAATGTCTAAACTATATTCACGGTTTTATTGTTACTTGCAATCTATTACCAGCATTAGAAATAGTTTTGGTAGTGACCCTCCAATTGAGAATCACTGACTAAAAGACTGATTTTTTATGTTTTGTTTATTTTTTAATTCTCAAACATACAATTCCTACAGTGATAAAGTGCATTCATATTAATTAGTCCAAGCTCTTTGCAAACGTGTTGTACAGAACACTTTACGATTTGGCCTATATGTTTAGACTATGAACTAAAAGAGGAAAAGACAAATATCAGTATTCATGTGCAATTTAATTCATTTAAGAGAGCGATATTTATTATTTGCAAAAACGATATAGGGGCCAGTTTAAGCCATTAAGTGTGCCAAACGTGCCTTGTACATGAACGCGCATAATATTCAGGTCACAGTCAGTTCTACAAGTAGCCTATTGAAATATTGCCTTTCTGTCATGCAACTTTATTTCAACTTTTCTTTTGGCACTAAGTCCGCATTCGTGCGTTTCCTGGCAAGTGACAAGGACATGGTGACACTTCCGGTGTTGTCAGACATATTTGATCTTTTCATTTTTCAATTTATAACAAAAGCATTTTGATATTACTGTCACACTGTCCAACGCATAAAGTGCCGTATTAAGTTCATGCGTAAATTTGCGGTTTTCTTGCATGAGTCCTAGAGCAAGGTACTCATTCAGGACACTGTTACCTAATGATGCTTTTCATTCAACAATTCCAAGATGATTCGTGCAATCGTTTTCAAAAGGGATCCTAATTAGGCTTTGTTTAACTATCAAATAAAAGCTCATTTACACAATAGCTTAAGCATATTTCGTATAGATGTGCTGTACTGTATGTGTGGCCGGTGCAAGGTGCACAAGAGCAACAAGTGCTTTGTTGCTGGATCCTCAGTGACGCCTAGTGTTGGAAGATAGCACTGTCGTATTACATCTCAAGAACTAAGTGGAATTGCATCACAATTTGACATTACATTACAAATTGTATGTGAATTGTATATGACCTGATCACATACAAAATTCATAACACAGTTTTCCTCAGTAAGCCGTATAAAGTTATCGTTCTTGAATGGGCTATGCACAGACGATTTGAGGAATAATAAGGAATAGCTTTGCAAGCACACTTCTTCGTCCACCACGCAGTCTAGCCAGCAAGAAAGTTTCTTACCTAGTCTGACTTACCGGTAAAGAATCCCATATTGTCTTAAAACCCCCCATCTCATGAATATGATGCCATTGTTTATGTTGTAGTGCCTGCGTCTTTGAAGGCCTTCTGAAATCCGTGCCATTGGCCTAGTATTTGGTATTTTTCTTTCGTTACAGCGCCTCCTTTTGTTCTAACTAGGTATTTGCGCTAAACAACATCACAGGGGTGAATTCAAGTGAATTGGGACATTTTTGAGTCTTCTCAATGGCAAAAGCGTCCCATTTTACCTGAATTCACTCCTAAGTAGTCCCGCTTAAACTAGGCCTATACATGTTATATAGGGTATAAAAAAGAGCTTATTCCACTGAGCAATATCCAATGTTCCCATAAAAGCAACCTGCACAGTAATATTTTGTAAGGCAGCAAAATTATGACAATGAGCCTTTTCATTACAAACCCAGTGTTTCTTACATCACTAAGGTTTTAAATACATAATAATATCTAATAACTATCTTCCCATCATGATGACAATATTGCAAAAAATAAATAAATAAACAAACCGTTTTTTTTACGTAGCTATATTGTTTGTGTATTTTGTAATACATGTCAAGACAAATAAAGTTTCAAGAATTTATTCTTTGTGCATCGTATGTATGCACATATAATGTTTATACATACAGTACAACATATTCACAATATGAGGGTGGCATGACAGATCACTAAACAGAATCAAAACCGTATAAAATAAACCCTAAATAGATAAGACAAATAAATAAGTACATAAATAAATAATAGTATAAATCAGATATATATCTATAGGACTCATATTGTGTCTGCATGCTTACAGGAACATCCTCATCATTGTTTTCTTGTACAAACAATATAGACTAAAATAAGAACAAGGGGCTTTGATACTGTACACGAGTTCATGAGGCTACTTGACATCAACCAACAGAAAAAATTCAAAGATTGTATTAACCAATAAAATCAGGAAGCACTTTTATAGACTCGCGCGCACACACACACGATGCACACAGGCTCACATACACACCTATTTAGCATAAAGATACATACATTCTTTAAAACACAATCAGACTCACACCTGTGTGCAGTGAACACGCAAACACGCTCACAAAAACACGTGTAAAACATCACCACTGGGAGACCCTGAATTTGCTGCACTCACTTCACCTCTGTCTTTTCCTGAGAGTTTAACGCTAGTTCAGCTCACCTGACACGACCGATCAGGCAGAGTCACACGGTCCTCTCAGAGTCACAACCCTTTTGAGCACAAAGCTTACAAAAAACTTCCCCCTGTGCCCCAACACCGTATTAAAACACACTAAATTAAGTCACTGAAATTGCTACTGGAAAGACATAATCTCGTGAACAATGATGAAAAGCTTGCATTTTATTAAAACTCCCCTTCTAGTGTCACTTTTTTGCAGTCGTCTCATTGAAGTACCTCTACTTGTCTACATAAAAATCCTCAGAAGGCCCCAAATCTATGTTAGAAAAATGATTAGTACGTTTATTTGTATTTTATACACTAAATAATATAATAATGTGCCTAAATGTCCCACGTATGACTAAAGAGGATTTAAAATAAGAACTGTTCAAGAGTGGCCATTGATAAGCGTTCACAATAGCAAGCATCAGAATGGCAATAAATCTTTTCATTAGCAATGATTCAGTTTTACAGAATCTCTACATCAAAATAATGTAGTACTATTAGAATTTCTTATGAGTATTGCTTTTAGCTTAAAATACCCTGTTATGTGGTCATCATTTTCCAATTGTACAACAAACAAAAAAAAAAACAAGAAGAGAGAGGGCAGGGATAGAAGCGGGAAAGAACTGCTAGCAGTTCTGCTCATCTGAGAAAAACAAAAATGCTAAAAGACAACAGGATATTGTATTTTCTAGATGGTAAGAGGGACTGAGAGAGAGGGTTTACCTACTTCACATGGCTAGGAACATAATTCACTATGATCACATCTCTTTAGATCATCAGATTAAGACAGCGTGTGAAAGAGAAAGACAGATGGAACGACTGGAGAAGTAAAACATTAAACCTGCTATAACATTCCTTCAACTCTTAAGGAAAAAGGTACAGACAGATTATATTACAAACACCCAGCCTGTTCCACTCAAGAGTGAATGCGCTTATGTTTATTATTTGTGATAAGTCTGTGTAGAACTGTTAAATGATAAAGTATATACGTGTGTATATGCTCATATTTATCTACACTGTGAACAAAGGTCAGCCGATGCATGTGTAACCGTGTCTATATGTGTTTACAAACAAACTGTATGTAACCACACATGCATAAAAATGAAAAAGAGTATATATAAAGTGGCTGAGCTCCAATTAGTGTGCGTGTGAATGATCTAGTCATAGATCTTATTCAGGGAAGAAATATTTAATTGGACACAAATTAAAGCAAGGCTGTGAGGGACAGTTCTGCTGTAATCTAAAAAAAAAATGGTCATGAAATATATCTGGCGGTATATAATTAATTACACACTGCAAAAGTCACATTCTTGATGAGATGAGATTTTTTGTCATATTTTCTAGTAAAAATATATAGAAATATTTGAAACAAGATGAATTGAGAAGCAAGACTGCATAAGACAATGTATCTTTAATACTAGTATATTTGTGTAAATGCACTGGCATATTCTTTCACTTTTTTCTTCTGAAAGAAATTATTTTTTTTATTCAGCAAGGATGCCTTAAATTGATCCAAAGTTAGAGTTACGTCATCTGGAGTGTTACAAAAGATTCCATTTCAAATAAATGCTGCTTTTTAACTTTCGATTCATCAAAGAAATCTTCAAAAAACAGTTTTCAACATTGATAATAATAAGATTTTTTCTTGGGCACCAAATCAGCATATTAGAATGATTTCTGAAGGATCATGTGACACTGAAGACTGAAGTAATGACTGCTGAAAATTCAGCGCTGCCATCACAGCAATAAATGAATTTTAAAATCTATTAAATTAGAAAGCTATTTTAAAGTGCAATAATATTTCACAGTATTACTGTTTTAACTATATATTTGATAAAACAGATGCAGCCTTGATGAGCATAAGAGATCGGTAGTATATATTCAAGACAAAAAATATTGAAAACAAGTCTTAATATTTTATGCAGTGCTGCTTCTCCAAGAAAAAAATCTGAATATTCATACTATAAAAAGTACAAAACTAAAGTCCCTCGATCATTTCCACCACAGGACGTGCAGAAACCCTGAAATAGTCTTTCCAAAAAGTTTCTAAAGGAGAAAAAAAAACAGCCTCATTTTCATTTGTGTAAAATTAAACAAGTCATTTGTCCTGAAGTCTTAGGGTCACAGAAATATGATGTAGATCTATCTTGGATGTCATTTGTTTTAGTAATGAAAGGTCAAATTCCTACTACTGTGCTATCATGGTGCTGGTGTATGTCGCTCCTAATATACAGTGATCTTAGCATTAGGCAAATATAGATCTGTGTGACGTGTTGTGCTCGCGGCGGATTTCTGCAATTGGGCGTTCATGTGGGAGTGCGTTTTGGCATTTGACAGTTTCATAATCTGGTCTGGGCCTCAGGTATATAGATCTCGATGCTGTCTGCGCTCTCTGTGGCCGAGTTCTGCCGTACCGAAGCGGCTCGTTTGGCCGCCATCAAACGCTTGCGCGCCTCCTGACGCTGCTTCTCGGTGCTTTCCAGCGAGCGATCTCTGGCCAGGGGAGGGTGGCCTTTCGGGGGTTTCTTTGGCACTGGGGGAGGCAGCCTTCTCTCCTGAACAGGGACGACAAACAGTCAGTTAGCCGCCGCGGCGGGCGGAGAAAGACGAGCTGAGACAGCAATATGGCACACCTGCACACAGACAGCGCTAAGGCCAGCCGCGGCTAGCGTTACAGAGCGGCGCTAACGCTTCCGCGGCCGACTGCGTGTGGTAAGAGAGCGGCCCGGCGGGGGTGAGAGGTTGGGGGCCGCTGCCCCCATGGTGCGTGCCGGATGGAATGACTTCTGAAAACAGCTCACTGTCAAACAAACAAACAAACAAAGCAAACATGAAGAGGATGTCAGGAAATTAAGAGTGAGTGAAACATTCACAGTCACATTAGACCAACAGACCGACATGAGCCACAGGGAGGCAACAGCAACACTTCCGGAGGCAAATATATTGAATAATATTGTGGATTTTGGAGGTTTGTTATTGCCAGTGCCCACCGTTGAATGCATAATATCACACTACAGAAGCAACAGACCATGCACATGAATGAAAAAAAAAAAGCAACGTTGCTTCAGGCAGCTAGCATGTCTGCATTCTTATTCTTCTTCTGTTAATGACTCTGTACTGATTCTGCAAGTCTGTTGTACCTTTCTCTCGGGGGGGTCGAGGGGTCTCCAGTTGTTGGCTTTGAGCTGGTGAAGCTCATCGAACTTTAAGCTGATATTCTCAATGGAAAGTTGAAGCATGTCCCAGAACCCTGCGAGATCTTGAGCCGCTGGCCGTGGGTGAGCTTTTGAGTTCTGTTGAGCCAAGAGAAGGAACAAAAGTGGAACTATAAGAATTAGCTGTGCTGTCTAAACATCTGAACAGCCCTGATGGATCTGTTTTCTCTGGAGCTGGTGTGTCCATACTGGTATTGTGCTCGCAAAGGTGCAAAGGAACCCACAGTTCCATTCTTTTTCAAAGATTCACAGCCTTGAAGATACACTACTGTTCAAAAGCTTGGGGTCGGTCAATTTTTCAAAATGTTTTTGCAGGTTGCATGTATTTTAATAAAAATGCAGTAATAAAGTTATACTGTGAAATATTACAATTTAAAATAAGTTTTTCTATTTTTGTTAAAAAAAATAATTATTTATGTGATTACAAAGGTGAATTTGTAGCAGTCAGTCTTTTTTTACAATACAGACTATTTCAAAGCAAATTCACAGTAATAAACAGGAAAATAGCAGAATCAATTATGGGAAACTTCCTCAAATATGAGACTAAATAATTTAAATTCTGCTGTAAAGCAGCACTAAAAAGATAATAGCATCATTACTTAGCTCAAGTTGCTTTAGTTCAGTTCAATAACAGTGTAAAGTTCATCAATTTCAAAACAAGTTCAAATCAGCTGTAAACAGTGTCTAATTCACCTCAAGTCACTTCAATGCTGCTTCAATTGACAGTATAAGTTGATTCGGTCAAATAAAGGTTTACGATATCATTCCTACTAGTACTCACCAGATTTTCCTCACACAGTTCCCTGAACTGCTGAAACTTCTGGGACATAAGCAGCTGTGCGCTTCCCACTGCACTGCGGATCTTCCCCAGGACTGAACATCACACACAAAAACAAACAGCTGAGCATCAGAAACACGCGTAACAGCTTTAGAGCAATAGAAAAGTAGAATTCTGCTCCTTCAGTCAGGAAAACACTGTGAGGACCAAGACGTCCAGCAGGGGGCAGCATACTTCAATGCAGGTGAGATTAATTCAATAAAGAGTTGTTGCATTTTTGCATATGCCATTTCAGCAAAAAATTCTGCATCCTTAATCATCCATTTTTAATTTGCTGTAAATTAATTCAGCTTAAAATCACTAAAACAACACACAGAACATACAAAATAACTAGAATGTTAAAAAAGGTATTTTACTTTCTTTAAAGATGGTTGGAGTACTAGAAGACTTCATTATGGGTAAACCAAACACTAACTTTCATCAGGTAGCTTGGTCTCCTTCTCATCGTGCTCCATCTGCCTGCACCAGCCCTCCATACGATCAGCCTCTGCCTGCAGCAGCTTCAGGAACCAGCGGCCATCACGCTGACACACCGAGCGGCCCACGACTTCCAAGGGATCTTCCGCTACGCTATCGATCCAAGGGTCAGGTGGAGGTAGGATGGAGGGATCAAAGCCAACGTCATCAAAGTCATCTGATGTGCAGGCGTGGTAGTGATTCCCTGAGCCCTGGATGCTGACGGTGGAGGTGGAAGCATCACGTGAGTACTGCCGTGACAAGCAGCCCGAGGAAGGGAAATCTATGACAGGAGAGTCAGCTGGTGTGTACTCCGGAGTGTCCAGATCAGCCTGTACCGCTGCCGTCACGCTGTTTGAGCGCGTGAACCGCCGGTGACTGAGCCCAAGAAAAAGAAAGAAAGAAAGGTTTAATTCAAATGTCGATAAATCGCAACTCGTAGATATAGTGACCACACTCTTCTATGAAGAAAATGGTTTAAATTTAGATATTTTGAGGACATAAATCATTATCATTATTATACATTCTTTAAATAAAGCCATGAAAATTATTTTATTAAATTTTATGTATTCAATTTTTATATATTTTATTTTATTAAAAAAGGAAAGATTTAAAAAAAAATTTTCATTATCATGTCCAAGTACTCTTATATGCCACTGACTCATAAGCATAGTCACAGGTTCTGTCTTCAAGCAACTGTCTACATAGACACCATGTATACCACAAAATTAACTTGTTTGAGATGCTGTTGTTGGCACAAACATCATTAACAGCTATTTATTTGGCAGATAAATTGCAGCACTCAAGTGACCTGCAAGAGAGACTCATTTAAAGCACACAGCTAGTGATCATTTAATAAAATGATGTGGCAAACATGAAAATTGCATAAAATAATGCATCTGATTTCCTGTCAACACTTTTCAGTAATGAAACAATAAACATTTAAACTCTCCTTTAGTTTTGTTTCATCGTTTCTGATTAAACTGTTTTGCTAAGCTTGTCACAATGAACTGCGGGATTGCCTTATCGAGAAAACAAACAAACAAAAAAAAAACATGTAGTGGTACTTCAAATTTAGGCAAATATTAGGCCGCATAATCTGTTGTCTACAATTTGCGACATCAGGAGCACGCCTATGGTGCCTAAAAATACTGTCTAGCTAGGCAGTTTTGAGAAGAGCCATGGTGTGCCAGCTTTAGCGCTCTGGGATAATCCTGTCCCTGCTCAATAAGTTTAATAAAGTGAAAGTGTCTCCATAATACAGAGTTCCTTAATCCTTGATTTTAATGCACTCTCACCATATGCAGCGTGCAATAGAACAGCTGAAGAGGATAAACAATACTTTTCAGAAAGAAACAGTATGAACTTTGAACCACTGCATTCATCTGTAGATTGAAGCAATTTGATAAAACACACAGATCAGACACATTTTAGACCGAGATAATTAATTGAGAGGAAATGGAGCAATAACAGACACAAAGAGCAGATGATGACGGGACTTGTTATTGGTAATTTTGGATTTTTTGGAACAGTCAACATAATGACCCATAAGTTCAATGGTGTAGCCAAAATTAAAAGAATGGAGTGACCAAATGTGAAATATTTTATTTTTGTTTGTTAAAAAAAAAAAAAAATATTGACCACTAATATGAATATTGTGGGAATCCTCAATGATTGTTTCAGCCCTGAATCACTGGATGCTAATTTAACAAACAGCACAGATTTACTGTGTTAGATACTTTTTTTGGAGAGAGAGAGAAATTACTTTAGTACATTTATTTATCAAGGATGCATATTAAACAAAATGAGAGTAAAGTAAAATAATGTTACAAAAGATTTCTATTTCAAATAAACGCTGTTCAACATTCTAATTATCAAAAAATCTAAAAAAAGATATCATGGTTTCCACAAAAATATTAAGCAGCACAACTGTTTTAACATTGATAATAATAAGAAATGTTTCTTGAGCACCAAATCAGCATATTAGAATGATTTCTGAAGGATCATGTGATGCAGAAGACTGGAGTAATGGCTAAAGAAAATTCAGTTTTGCCAACACAGGAATAAATTACATTTTATATATACTTAAATAAAAAAGCAATTTTAAATAGTAATAATATTTCATAGTATTACTAAAATGAAAGTGACTCTGGGGTGCTATTTGTTCCTGAAACAGTTGTTTTAGAGCACACAAACACACAGACTCACCCGTGCTCTTCTTCAACCTGAATCCCCACTGACTGAAACTTGGACTGGTCCTCCAGATCCTGGTCCTCAGGCCCATCCACCTGTTTAAACACATCACACAGTAAACCAGCCGCCTCCACAGTCATTTGAAGAATCATCTACCTCAGGGAGAAGTAAACACATCTCTAACTCACCCTGTGTGGGTTTGTATACAGAAATAAAAAGACCAGCTTGTGAAAGACTGAACTTGTATGAATATATACTTTGTGTACAAACACATTATAGTGGATATTACGACTAAATCTGGTTCTAATAGCCAGCATGAACATCTCAGCAGCGTTGAGGAGATGAATAAACAATGAGAACAACACTGAATCTCACTCACCTGGATGCCAATAGAAAGGCACCTGCTCTTCCTGAGCACATCCCTGCGGACGTCTTCCAGGGCCGATATGGGGATGGGGATGGGGAAGGGCACAGGCATGGGCATGGGCAGCGGAGAGGGAGGGGTAGTGCTGATGGTGATGGTGCTGTTGCTGACGTGTTGACTGGCAGGGCCGTGGATCTGAGCGTTGGCCGCCTCGATTGCTGCCGTCAGCGCTTTCATGCTGTCAATGCTCTCGGTGGAATTGCTCAGGCCAGAGTGGAGGACGGGCTCGCCCCGTGTCCCGGGACCGTCCATGTAAGCGTCCTGCGCAGACTCAGTGCTGCTCTGGGCCGTGATGGAGATGAAGGGCTTGGTGGAGGTGCGAGGAGGTACCGGCGGAGGATTCTTCTTGTAGGTGGTGATACATGATGAAACTGTAGAGAGAAAATAAATTATTAATCATTATCCATTACTTTTAATGCATATTAAACAAAATTAGAGAAAGGACATTTATAATGTCACAAAAGATTTCTATTTCTATTTTATCTTTCCTATAAATAAAAAATCACTACTCTTCAAAAGTTTGGGGTTGGTATGATTTTTTTTAAATGTTTTTGAAAAAGTATCTTATGCCCACCAAGGCTGCATTTATTTGATCAAAAATACATTAAAAACTGTAATATTGTGATGTGAAATGTTACAATTTCAAATAACTGTTTTCTATTTAAAATATCTTAAAATTGAATATAAACTTGATGGCAAAGATGAATTTTCAGCAGCTATTACGCCAGTCTTCAGTGTCACGTGATCTTTCAGAAATCATTCTAACATGCTTATTTGAAACATTTCGTAGTACTATGTTTTTTTTATGAATATAAAGAATATAAAAAAGCATTTATTCTATATATATATATATATATATATATATATATATATATATATATACACATACATACATACAATCTACACACACACACACACACACACACACATATATATTCACAATTTACAATTTACTTTTGATTAGTGCTGTCAAACAATTAATCGCATCCAAAATAAAAGTTTTTGTTTACATAATATATGTATGTGTACTGTGTGTATTTATTATGTATATATAAATACACACACATGCATGTATATATTTCAGAAAAATATGTTATTTTTATATATTAAATATATTTATTTATAATCGAAATTATATTAATACAAATATAGACATGTAAATACATGTAAATATTTTCAAAATATATATATATACAGTATGTGTGTGTATTTATATATACATAATAAATATACACAGAACACACATATATTATGCAAACAAAAACTTTTATTTTGGATGCGATTAATCGCGATTAATCATTGGACAGCACTACTTTTGATCAATTTAATGTATTCTTGCCAAATAAAACAATGGATTTTTTATCAATCAATCGATTTTTTTTTATCAATCAATCAATCAAATATTTTATTTTGAATGTAGTGTAAGCATGTGCATAAGTAATTCAAATCCTTTGTTTAAAAGCTAAACCCCAAATACTGCATGAAGCAGTTACAGCAAGATACTAGCAAACCAGAGAATTGTGATGGCTGACATGATTACAGCAAATCCTCTGAACTTAAAATCAGACTTGTGGATTGTGAATGCCTATCTTGCAGTAACTTGCCATTACTTGAGCGAAAAGTCAAGGCCGCCCACCGTTATGCTGGCAGTTTTTAAGTTTGCTTCAACACACACAGCTAAGCACATTAAAGAGGCCAGGAATGTTTTGCTGGAGTCATGGGGAATAAGAGATAAGACTCCGAACAGACCACGCTTCCAACATGACTCTGTGTGCTAATCTTTTGCCTTTGCCACCACCTTGAATCTGGCGGTAAAAAAGCCCTTTCATAAACCATGGATTTGCATGAGATTTGTCTAGCAAACTTTTTTCAGGTCAAGCCCAAATGCCACACAGATACGGTCTGTGATCCAGCAACAGATGGGACCCAAGATGGAACAGCGAATTCTGCATGTTTCCAATGTGAAGCATTGTGAGCTGCTTTAGCATCTCTTTACCAGACCACTGCCATCTGCTAAACCTGCAACATCCTAAATTAAAGTCTCACTAATATTGAAATAAATACAAATGCAGCAATGATTTCAAAACAAGACAGTAATGGCCCAAAATAATTCTAATTATAAAAAATAAAATTCAATATAATTTATTCCCCCAACATTTCAAGTTATAATAAATGTCCTACTTTATTCTGATTGTTTATTTGTAACTTCTAAAATTACATTTCAAAAATCAAACATCAAAGAAAGTAAAAAATAATTAATGGTGATAATAATAATAGTGGCAATATTAATTAATAGTTAATTATATATAAAACAAAATTTTAAAGTAATTAAACACTTATATACATATTCACATGTGACATATTGATGGTAAATATCCACGCTTATGAACTTTTCACAATATTATTTGCCCAGCAGTGGCCACCATGCTATAATATTTATTGCATTCATTTTAATTTTATTTTAAGTTTTTCTGACAGAGAGCATGATTAAATATTCACTTATTAACATACTTATGGAAGAATCCCATTATATCAGAAGGCCATCTGTTGACATTGAAAGTGTTCTCTTGAAGTGCTACTGCTTGACACAGTGCTGGTGGAGCACTGACTCATTTCCTCCAGCACTTCACTTCAAAGAGCGAAACAACCCCTCACAACCCAGACTAAACATGAAATCACTAATCGATGGCTGCATGAAGCGGCAGATAGAGGTGTGTGTTGTGAGATAAACAGTGAGAGGGTCTGTGTGAGCAAAGCATATATTTTCCTTATTATTTAAATCCAGCACATCCACAAGGGGGCAATCCAGAGCGAGACAGAGACCAGCTGTTAATGTCCTCTCTGATTTCACTTCCTCATTTTCACACTCTTTGGTTTTTCTCTCCCTACATATTCAGTGACTTCTTTCTGTGGAGAGTGACATTTTGGCACTGTCATTATGTTCCAAAATAATAATTTATTATAAATAAATTAGAAAAATCGAATTAAATTATAATTACACTTGCAGTACATTATTATATTAAATAAAAAAGAATTAATACATTTAATAATCATCTCTGACTAAATAAAAACAACACACTAAAACAATACACTGAAAAAAAATCATTACAATAATCTTGGCATGCTCGTTCATTCGTGTTTCAAGAATTCATGTTTTGTCGAGTCTCTGAGCCCCAAACATAAAGTAAATTTTTTCATAGAGAATGTTTGAATCATGTTTTGGTTTATAATAAATTATTACGAGAGAAACTAATAAATTATCACCGTGATGACTCTTAATCTCAAATGTTATTAAAGCTATTAAATTAGTATTTAACAAATAATGGCTTCTCACCTCATAATTACGATTTGACTTTTTGTGTCAACACAATTTTGACTTTGTATCTCAATTTCCACTTTCTGTCATAAATGACTTATATCTCATAATTATGACATTTGATCTCATAAAGATGACTAAGAATGTTATAATTATTATTTACCAAAGCTTGACATTTGGCAGAAAAAGTTTCCCTCTAGAATTACCTTTTAAATCTCTGTAAGATAAAACGGGACATGAACAGTCTATCACATTGTCTTTGGCAAGGCTCTCGTTCTTGTTTGCTTGACAAGCAGTTACACGAAGAAAGCCATGATATGTGTTTGAATAGCTGAATTCATCTCCCCTGAGCCGCAGTGTATCAAAGAGCGCATGTACACACAGTTGCTTCTCCAGACTTAATCTCCATCTCTCACATCCTCATTTTTTCACATACATACGCTCTGCATCCACGCAGAGGTTCACACACGACTGCAGCCAAAACAAACGCTTCGTTTCATCCCAAGATGTCTAGCTGGTAAGTTGAGGACAAACTTGTGTTCCGGAGCTCCAGTGTGCGCTGCTGAGATAACAGCCTGTAGATCAGATGCTGCTCCAGCTCTAGAGATTTCTGTCATACAGGCATCCTCTCCTCTAATTTCACCCCCTCCTTCTCTAATCAACTCGCTCTTTTCATGGTCCACCTGGGTTTGTAGTGATACAGGGGATCACTAAAGCTGCTTTGTTGTAAAGCGTGATTGTTTTTGTATAATTACCAGAGAGACTGCTGCTGATTGTGTCTTTATCTTTGACATTTGTTGTTGTTATACAAAAACAGATGTTCACAGGAGTGTTTGACAATTACTTTCAAAAGCGTCCTAATAGTTGATGCTACAATAACTGGGAAAGAGTAAGACAAGAGTGTTTTGAGACTGTAAGGATGGTCATTGTGATTAGGGTTTGTCACGCGAGGCAATTAGAGGACAGAATGTAATTAGCATGAAACAGGGGTTCTGGAACTGACCGGAGCTTAGCAGTCCGAATGTTGTTTCTACTTATTTCCCTGTAACACCTGGAGAAAGCAGAACACATCTCAAAGGAAGTTAAAAGACCTATTAGAAGTATGTAAATCGCTCACTGCTATTTTTGCTTGTGGGTACATGTTATTTTGAGCCAATCATCTGAATCATAAAAATCATGTGACTCTGAAGCCAATGACAACACAGAAGTCCCACACTAGTGACTGTCCTGCTAGTCCTTGAGCTGTGAAGAAAAAACTAAATATGGAGAGAAATGCCAGACACTGGCTCTACATTTACTGTTTTTTTTGCCATCAATATTATATAAACAGATATTATGAAACATACACTGTTCAAGTTGGGGGTCTGCAAGATTATTTTAATGTTTTTGAAAAAAGTTTCTTATGCTGAACAAGGCTGCACTTATTTTATCGTGAAAACTGTGAAATATTATTACAATTTATAATAATATATATATTTAAAATGTAATTTATTTTTGTGGCAAAGTGGAATTTTCAGCATCATTACTCCATTCTTCAGTGTCACATGATCCTTCAGAAATCATTCTAATATACTGATTTGGTGCTCAAGAAACTTTTATTATTATTATCAATGTTGATCAATGTTTTATCAAACAGCGCTGCTTAATATATTTGTGGACACCTTGCTACATTTTGATCACATTAATGCATCCTAGCTAAATAAAAAAAGTGAAACTTTTGAATAGTAGTGTATATTACATTATGAAATATTTATGCTGATTTGTTTCTGGCAAAAAAAGGTTACTTTATAAGAATGCATAGGTACTTTTGCATAGTCATCCATAAAGAAAAAGCTTTTCTGCAGCATATAGTTACTGCAATTTCCAGCAGGAGCTAATCAACCAAAAACTGCCTCTTGATTTTAACATATTACCTTGTATCTTAAATTTAATAGCTCCTTTTTCAGGTATAAATTATTGTCCAGATCACTGCAATATAACTTCTCAACCCAACCAGAGCCACATGTAATTAAATAAACAATCCTTAAAAATAAGATCAACCTTTATTAAATACAATTTTATAAAGATTACAGGGACACTTGCTACTGACAGATACCAATCTAACCTGAGCCATCAAGCACCCTTCTGAGGAAGACACAGGAATCCTGCTCCCACGCTCTATACTTTCCTTACTAATCCCTCATCTATACTAATGGAAAGTGTCAGCTAAATGACTAAAATGTAAATGTAAAGGGAAGAGATGGGCTGAGTTATCACTCCTGCTGATGCACAGTGTAAACACACCCACACATCCAGGCGCTGCTCAAGTCTGTAGTGTCTCCTCTGGCCTGTCAGCCTGGGCACTTACAGACTTCATTCCTTACAAGACATTCTATTACAGACATCATATAGAGCCTGTTTGAAAAGAAATGTGCTGGTGTTGGAACACAGATATCTTATACTTAACCCTAGCAGCAGCTTATTATTTTAATAGATTTTAATAGATTTGGTTGTGTAAACCAGTGCATATCACTGTAGACTGTGTGAAAGATGATAAAATGTGCGTTTAAGCGTTTAAACCTTGACCTCTTGTCACTGATGCATTTGTATTGTGTCTGCAACGCTCTGACCCTGAGCTCAGAGGACAAGGTGAACTAAACGGTCGCAGACAAATCAATTTGAGCCCGCCGACTCGTCTGTCCTACAATGACAGGATGCTCTCTGCACGTTCATGTTCTTCAACACCCTGACAGGGTTGTTTCAGATGACAAACCGACAGAATTAACCCACCTCCATTTCCTCAGGCGAATGGTCTTTCAGCCATAGAAACATTATAACGAATTATACTCTACATCCATAATGGCAAGTATCCGCATGCATATCAAGTGCCCTTAACATCCCCTAATGTCGGACCTTTTTCAAGGACAGAGTCGTATATGCTCGGCTAATCAGCATAATCCTGAGTGATTTTTAAGACCACAAAGAAGCCATCCGGTCTGGACAGGAATCTCTGGGTTTTATTCCCATATCTCAAGCTGCCAAAGTGTTTAATGCGGCCTAATTCTTCCCAGATGAGACCTGAGAGGAAAAAGAGAGAGCACAAGAGAGTGCTGGCTGTCGTTTTGCCCCACGAGAGGCAATTAACACAAGCCGTCTGGATAAAAAAGTACACAGGCGGCCATACGAGAAGAAAGGTCAAGTGCCATCCAAACTGTGGGTCCCAGGGCGAAACGTTGTCCGACAACCACTCACACACTATTCTGGTGGCTATTTTGCTTTGTGTTTAGCATAGTAACATGACATACAAAGAGTAACAGTGACAGTTTTTATGTAATGACAGTAGCAACTGTGTCCAGCTGGACTCCACACAGAAGATATTAGGGTTATGAGGGTGACCTGCAGATTATCACGGTCTGGGGGTAAAAGGTTAAACACAATGCATAAATCTTTTCAGTGTGTTGACGTCTACTGCACAAACCCATTACACACTGCTGATAATCCTATGATAAACACTGTGTGCAGACTAAACTAAAAGCTGCAGAATATATATGCAAAGGATAATGTAGATGTATGTTATGCATGTCGGTCACATCAGTTGTCGAGTGTGAGTCACTGATGGCACATCGTACATCATTTCCATTAAAGCTATTGCATGGCCTTAGAAGACTTGGAATATAGTGCATATAGTCTTACTTTTATTGTAATTTATTGTCCTTTTGGCATATAATAATGTCCTTGAACATGGCAAGAAACTTGTTTTATTTCCAGAACATGATGTATTTTTGAGTGTTTCAGGACATTTGATGAGGAAAAAAATGCAAGGAAGGGCTTTCTGGTTGGATTGTGAAAAGTGGTCTGGTCAGAAATTTGTAAACATTTTTGTCCTTTCTTAAAACTGGTATATATATATATAAATAATATTATAAATGTACTGTATATTATTACTATTATTATAAAACATATTCTATTATATTAATAATCAAGATGAAGATAGTATTACAGCTGTTTCATTTCCAGAATGGTACTGTATTAAATTATCATTGTACTAAAGTCAAATAAATTATTATATTATATTATACTTAAAATT
The DNA here is from genome assembly GCA_027422415.1 of Schizothorax lantsangensis. Lineage (NCBI taxonomy): Eukaryota > Metazoa > Chordata > Actinopteri > Cypriniformes > Cyprinidae > Schizothorax > Schizothorax lantsangensis. The sequence continues at coordinate 22,247,664 of CM049845.1, read as the reverse complement.
AATTACGAATGTAATATATCAAATTTAAATAAATTAAATACATTTAAATACAATTTTATATGGCCTATATTTAAATAAACATCCATATATATATATATATATGGATGTTTAAAGTGCATGATTGGTCATTTTTCACATTCAAATAAAGCCTGATCAGACCCACTGTCCACTCCAGAGTCCGGCACACTGCCCTGGAAATGACTTTCACTGTGAATGTGTGCATGAATATGCAAAGGTATTTGCACTCCAAATCCACACTCAATCACTTTGTCAGCAATAAAATAAAATATCTACTAAGTAATGACAAAAGAACGAAGGAAAAGAATGGAGAATAATTTCCTCAACCAAGGCAGATAACAAGAAGCTGACAAAGCCATCCAAGCAGCGACACTCCAGTCTGAAAATGTGGAATAATGTGGCAGAGCGTCATCACAGCTTCCACTGATAAATGCTCGCTTCCCACTGCTGTACTTGTGAAAGTGTTTAGTGTGTGTGTGTGTGTGTGTATGAGTCAGGCATCAACTAAGAGTGACTGTGACGGGCCTTCTTCTCCAGCAGCAGTATTATCCCATCCATATCTCAGCCTCGAGCTCAGCCCGCACCAGTATTACATGCACGTCATGTACAATCACACTTCACCCCTCACACACGTCCCCACACACACTTTGCTGGATTCCATGCTCAACTCAACCAGAGAAAAGGGAGTTTAGGAATAACAGGCAAGCATATCATCAGCTATGCTTTTTCCAATTTGTGCAGAAACCCACTGCCACCTGAACCTGAACCGAAACACCCCATGTACCTGAATTGTGGAGTGTTCACTGTGCCATGTTTCACTAAGAAATTCTATTATATTAAAATACCTAATGCAAAACAGTTCACTTATTTATTGACTTAGCTTTACTGTCTTAACATGAACCATTTACAGGTTTATCAGTATTTCATTGTATACAAAAACATGAAGGTAAAATATAGGCTAAAATAATAGAATCAGGTTAACTGTGGCAGAATACTAGTTATACTGTATTGCTGAGAACAGAGGCCTTTTATTATTTAAGATAATTTGATAACTTTTGTCAAGATAAACGTTGTCAACATAAAAAAAAAAAAAACATAACTAAGGGCCTGTTTACACCTGGTCTTATGATGTGTTTTCGCTAAATACAGTTGTAAACAGGAACTAAAATAGTTTGAGTTTGTCCACTTTTAACTACTTCCAACAGGGCTGCTGGTCTAATGTGCTCAAACAGATGAATACTTGCCACACACTGACATAAAACACAATCACTGTATGGTACCTGTTTAGAGAAAACACACCAAAATAATAGATTCAAACTTCATGTTGTACCAAAACACATGGATCACATGGATTACAATCAAAATTGTTTTTGCTATCCATATTCTTTGCAATTACTTCCTTTCCCGTTCACTTGTAAGCAGCGTAACATTGCTTTATTCATTCAAAAAGTGAAAGTGCTGTAGAGTGTAATGAAATGAGCAGGGACTGATCTCAAGTGGTCACAAGAGACACATTTAAAATGCATACTAATAAAAGGTGTCTTCAGTGACCACTTGTGATTCAAAATACATCTGAATACCAGCTGGAAACAGAGCTAAAGTCATGATCTAATGAGTATAAATAAAAAATAAAATAAAAAATAAAATGATGCATGGCCTGTGTTTTCGCATTCAAGTAATAAATAAATAAATAATAACAGTGGAATACTGTCACAATTGTGAGACTTAAAGTCACATTTTGAGACATAAAATTGTACAATAAACTGTAAACTGTACAATATACCGTCACAAATAGGACAAATAATGTCAAAAATATATAAAAAAGTAGTAATTGTGACGTCAAAGATGAATAATTTTTAAACAAATTAATTTAATGAATAAATATTTGGTGCTGCTATGAACTGAACTGTTTTAGTATTCCTTATAATAGTCCTTATAATAACCAACGCTGCAAATTTCCAGTGCAAAGTTTTCCCACAGCTTCATGTTCAATGCTGAAAATCAATGGACATGCGGATGAACTACAAATGAAACACTGCTCATACATTTAGCTCTGATTTAAGATATATCCAGCTATTTTCCCACACATTTTCAGTCTAATATTTTTTTCTCTGTCTGCATGAGAGCTACGAGGCCACACACTTGTGTAGTTCAAAGGAAACATTGATCATCAGTCCCAGAGATGGCAGCTGTGGTATTTCCTGCCATACACAGACCGAGGACAGATCTAAAATAGCCTCCATCCTTTGACTATGAGTCTAAATGATAGCTGCTGCCGGGCCAGGAACACAGTTTAGAGACAGTGGGAGGATTTTGCAGTTGCAGCCTGAGGGACATCACAGCTAAAGCATCACCGGAGCCCACTGTGCAGTCAGCCTTACAAAAAGGTACAACGTTGTGCAAACAAATGCTCCACACTGCAACAGCCCAGCTGTCAACATCTAACCCCTGGCTGCTTCTCTAAACTTCCTGCCTTTTACTTCACCACCTCTCTTGCTCAATCTCTGCCTGTTGGGGGTCAGAAACCTCCGCTTGTGTTGTACAGCTCAGGCTCGCTTTAATATTTAAGAAGCAAACACCAGTGTGTAAACACACACATGCTCCGGGATTTAATGTTTTAACCTTACTGATATAAAGCAACAAGTTCAGCTAACTGAATCTGTGTCCTGACTAGGGTGGCCATCCGTCCGGTTTTAGGTTGCACAGTCCAGTTTTAAAATAACATGTCCATGTGCTGGCACAGACTTGAAACAGGTACTCATTTGACCTCCTTTTAAGATCACTATTTTATACTTTATAAAATAATATACAAAGAAATAAAAAATGTTAATGTTAAGTTAATATTAAGTCACATACATTTTAGACATGATATTCTCAGCATGGACTGTTTTGCTCTGTTTCACCAATCATTGCATCTCTGAACAACAGAGGTGTTTTGTTCTTGAATAATTCAGTGTTTTTGAACGAAACTTCATAACTTTATGAAAGATATTCATAAAGACAGTTGCTAAATTTAAAACTGTATACTAGCATACTCCTCTTACTATTTTCAGCATATCTTTCTATGGCAAAAATGGCAAGAATAGAATAGTATTTTAGTACGCAGTTCCATAATTAGCAAGTCACTTGCTTCATTCTGTTTTGAACAAATTGGTTGAATGAGTGAATCAATGACTCACTCATTAAATAAACAATGACTTGTTGCCACCAATTGGCAGTTTCAGTTTCTTAAGTATCTTTTCATAGTTCTATACTCAGTATATCTTATATTTAACACATTATTGAACAAACATATGAATTTACATAAAATTTACATGTTAATTAATTTAATTAAAATTTGTCCTAATAAATGTAAAAAAAAAAACTGTCACTTGAAATCAATAATAAAAAATAAAATCATCCCTTATTTGAAATATTTATTTTATGTCACTGGTTTAGGATAATTTTTCAGTTTTTATCCTGGCTTCACGAATCCTCCAAAATGTCCCCTTGTCCTCATTATAGAAATGGCCACCCTTGTCCAGACAGAGGAATTAAAGGATAGTTCACCCAAAAATGAAAATGTTGTCATAAAATACTCACCCTCATGTCGTTCCAAACTTGTATGAGTTTCTTTCGTATGTTAAACACAAAAGAAGATGGTAATCAAACAGTTGATGGTCCACATTGACTTCCACTATATTTATTTATCTACTATAGAAGTCAATGGGAACCAACAACTGTTTGGTTCTTTAAAATTCTTCAAAATATATTTTTTTTGTGTTCAACATAAGAAAGAAATGTATACAGGTTTGGAACGACATGAGGGTAAGTAAATGACAAAATTTTCTGGGTTAACTATTTCTTTAAAGGCTGTAAATTCAGGCACAAGAGTGTAATCCCTTTTTATTAAAATAATACTGGGGAATGGGTGACATTAATGGAAGAAATTGCACATCACATTCATTCATGACTTGTTTAACATGTGAGCGTGCTCCCGAGAACAAGACTCATTATGTTTTCTGACTCATTGTCTGCCCCCTGTGGTGAGGATGAGATATTGCACACTAATGGTTTGCTAATTAGTTGTACTAAAAGACAAATACACAGCAAAGCCAAGCCATTAACAATTTATCAAAAGCTGCATGTTATTATGATAAAATAAACATGAATAACAGCTTCAGTGGAACATTTTGAACATAAACAATAAAGTGTAAAATCCTAAACTTCGCTACACTCCACTTCAAAGACTTTGCGCACCACCCCAAAGGCAGTGTTGCAGCGTGTGATAAGGGCCTGCTGCGTACCAGGCAGATGGTGCCGCTCTGTTCATCTGAACGCGCAGTGGTGTTCTGAAGGGGATGATGGGAAGGTAGGTGCCCTCTCAATGTCAACCCTGACAGCTCTCTCAATTAGCCATCTCATAATTCGTCTGGTCGGGTCTCTGTGGCGAGGACATCTGGAAGGGCCCACACTGGACGGGGATGACAGGACACGGTATCTACAGCTCAGTGATACAGGATCATTCACTCACCCTCCTGTCGGTCCAAACCTGCATGGCTTTCTTTTCATTGTGGAACAAAGAAGATGATTTAAAAAGTGTCTCAGTGTTTTTTTTTGTCCATACAATGAAAGTCAATGGGGTTTGAACATAACACTGAACCCCTGTAACTTTCGTTTCATGTTGAAACATCCTTCAATAAAAGGTCATACAAGTTTGTAAAGACATAAAGGTGAATATACGTATATATATAAATAATTTTCATTGTGGGTGAACTATTCCTTTACCTTACCACCAAATCGCTATATAGTGACTGTTGCAGCGCTAACTCACATTCATTCTGGCTTTATTTTTCTATGCAACGGCCCATTCACATTAAAGGTGACGACTAATAATAATCCACCAAACATTAAAGATCTCAAGCTTTTTAATGTTGAGCACTTTAAAGCAACAAATGACAGTTGCAGCGCGTGCTTAGAACAGACAGAAGGTTACATGCATTGGTGTGGACGCTAAAGTAGTTATTGTTATAGTTATTTTCATAATTACTGTTCTTCGCGTGAATTGCCTTAAACCACTTTCTCTATTTTTGTGGTTGAATGTCCTGCTTCACATATTACAGAAGTAAAACTGTTTGCAAAAAGCAATCCAAGACCATGCAAACACATTTGGTGTTGGGTACATACCGACTTTAACAAACACCACTCAAACGCATAGAAATTCTCATTCTCAAATCAATGTCAGGCACAGATAGAAGGTCAGGTCATGTCTGTCACATCTCTTGCCAGAGTCACCCCAGCCAAGGCGTCACATCAGGCTCCTGCTCCCTTCTGAGTTTTGTCAGCGTGTGAAGTTTAAAGAAATGGCAGCTATCGATTCCACAGCCTTGCCAAACTACATCTGCCTCTGGCTGGCAGGTGCAGCCCATGTAGAGGAACACACTACCTCTAATTATCCACATCACACATCTTTCAGCAGCTGGCTGAAACACAAGCGGATGGTTATATCATCTCACCACAATATATACAAGCCAGTTATTTTCCATTGTTTGCTTTAAATTAAGGATGTCAAATGTAGTACGTTAGTACCAAGTAAATACTAAAATTCATCAAAATCTTGCCAAGGTATTAATGTAAACAATCAGTTATCAGTTAATAATAAAATATGCAGCTGAATATAACTAACACTGTCATTTATACTAATGTAAATGTAAATAACCACTGTCAAGCAACTGATTTAAAATACCTCAAAAACTTCATGCATTTACTTAATTTATCTTTGTTTGTTACTTTTTGTTTTACATTTCTATTACTCTTCTAACTTTTAAAAATGTTTATTATTAAACAGTTTACTTTCCTTGAATAATTACTTAAATATTTGAAGCAATGCTTACATTGACAAATACTCAATTGGCATTACATTATATATATTTTTTCAATTTGTAATCAGTCAACAGTCATAAAATGTTTTTGAAGGATCCTGGTTGCTTACATTCTTGTGTGGATAACACTGGGAGAGACGAATCGAGAAGATTGGTGTGTTTTAAAACATCACTGCCCCTGTATTGATCTAAGGGCCAAACCCTTTAGACCACACTGCCTCTAATTATTTTTAAAATCTCCCTGTAAACAAGGTCTGGCTGCTTATCAAGAGGGATGGCATGAAAATGAAAGCTTTGAAATAACAGTTTGTCAGTTCTGACAGGTTGTATTCCCTTGTGTTTTGCTCCACTCCGATAGGAGCACCATGCTAATGGCCATAACCGAAGCTGTGACTCAAAGATGCAGTTCAAAGGCCTGCACTTCCACTCCATTAAACCGACCCACAGGTGACGTGAGCACTAATGTGAGACCCTAAAGGTTATCCTTATTATTAACTTTTTTTCACTTTCCTCTCTCTCAGCCAGCTGTCTTCTCTCCATAGATGCACTGAGGCTGGTGGCCATATGTTGGCTCTCTGACTAGCCGCAGGACATTTGGAGAACAGTAGGAAGACGAGTGGAGAACACAGCACTCAAATATGCATTACTAGTGCAGAGAGAGACTGCAGCACTGTCTCAAGCACCATATAGAGGGAATGCAACTTCCAATAAGGATTACGACATCAGACAGGTCTCCGAGCATCCTGATTTATAAAAAATTCAACATGTCAAAGTTTGCAGCGTTGTGGATAATCTCTCATTTAATGTTTTACAAGTACTACATACTTGGGCTTTTCCAAACAAATTGTCAATGTGAAAACTCCATCAGAGACGCTGTCAAACTGAAACCCTGTTCACAGTGACAGCAACCTGCAGCGACACAGCAACCAGAAGTCATTCATTTTCAGTAAGAATTGGTGATTTGTAGCGACTAGTGTCCAGTGATGATTGGTTTCTTGTGAGATAATGCTTTTACTGTTCTGTACCTGACCTTCTCTATACATTTTGCATACATACACATACAGTATTTCATAGCCATTTAAAAACATTTGTGAAAAAATGGGTCGTTCTAAAGAACTCAGTGAATTCAAGTGTGGTACTGTCATAGGATGCCACCGTTGAAATAAGTCTGTTTGTAAAATTTCATCACTGCTAGATATTCCATGGTCAACTGTAAGTGGTGAAAGTGAATACAGAATGCTGAGGCACATGGTACGTAAAAGTCACCAAAGGCACGTAGCCACTGGACTCTGGAGCAGTGGAAACTCGTTCTATGGAGTGACGAATCATGCTTTTCTGATGGGTGAGTTTGGTGGATGCCAGGAGAACATTACCTGCCTGACTCCATTGTATTTTCCTACAGTTGAAACACTGGGTGATTATGTGCATTTTGGTTAGTTTTACTAGATAATACAAATATAATTTCATGATAAAATGCACATAATGTGAAAGACGAAACTGTTTCATCAAACATAAAACATTCACAAAACATTTTTTACTTCATTGTCTTTCTATAAACAGCTCTATGACATCCGTCTCAAAACGATAAAGCATGTCACATATGATTATTTCTACCTACATACTGTACATCGATATAATAAAAAATACATTTTGGAAAACTGAGCCAGAAATTGTCTGCATTCTGAGTGAGTTAGATTTAAGCATTGATAATCATTCATCTTGTTCATGATATGATTTATTATGTGGCACAGCTTTATTCAAATGCTCTCCCCTGCAGAAATAAAACTGATTCCTTATCAAAACAGACTGACATCTTATTTTCACCGGCAATACATTTGTTATCAATTATGCAGCCCACCAATAATGGCCAACAAGAGAAATGCATACTAGCGACTAACAGCACAAACAAAAGGTCTTTACAATCACATTTAAACTAGGGCAAAATATTTTTTAAGAACAGACAGGCTTCACCAATAGGTTTAGTTCAATAGTAAACAAAAGCCTTGCATTTTCGAGACACTGTTGGCACGAATTTATGAAGATGTCAACTGTGATGAAATCAAACTGGGTTCTGATGCTGGCGGTGGATTAGTGATCACTGGGGTTTCAGATGAAAGAAAACCCCAGAGCAAAAGCAGACACAGGTCACACTGAGTTCACACATCCTGCCTGACATCTGGATCACTGTTGGTCACTTGAAATATCACAATACATTTTCAAATCTCAGCTTGGATGATGATCAATTACATGTACAAGTGTATAATTTTTTTTTTAGTTTTCAGTTTCAGTTTTCTATTTCACATGTTCCTCAATAACATGACAGGCTACTTTCAGAGCACATGCAATGATTTACTCTTCCTCTATACATCAGATTCAATCAATCAAATTCACTCAATCATTCAGTTTCCCATTACCGCTGTTATTGCCTCACAGTGCTAATAAAAAGCAAATCAGACACATCCTGTCAGGGCTTCTGAGGATAAACATGTCGTGACCCAAAGAAAGGACAACAAATGAATATTGATTCTTCCTCTGGCAACCTCCTTGATACATGAAAGAGAGTTTTATATACTGCTAGTAGGGGTGGGCAAGACAACAAATCTTGTTTCACAATATAATTAATTTTATTTCACAGTAACAATATATATCATGATATATTTATTTTTGCTTTAAATAAGGTCTTTATGATATTCAAATTTTCGATACCATGGAAATCTCATAATTCTTGTCACCAGTGTCAATATCACAAAGAATGAATACTAGCGTAAAAAAAAAAAAAAAAAAATACTCAAACCAACTGAAGACACGTAAACAGTCAGAGATTAATTAAGAACCAGAAACTAATTACAAGCAATAGGACAAAAAATTACAGTGGAAAAAAATAAATAAGAAATGCTACATTGTATAAAGTAATCAAATGTAGAAAAACACTGCATATTCTTCACTGTGTAAATTAAATATTTCTTCTTCTTAAAGTTACAAAAGTGATTTAGTCAAGAGCAGTGACATATTTTCTGTCTTTTGTTTGATTAACATGATTGAAGAAATATTAGACTGCTGTCACTTTAAGAGCTACCCGGATCCAATATACTGTTACACGTGTTTTATTTATTAGCTGTTTGCTTTCACTTAAGACCTAAATCTCTACAAAGACGGGCATTTTGACACCAACAAGTATGTGTATTTAACCATTCAAGGGCTATAAAGTGGAAAAAAATAACTCAATCCTCCCATGCTCTATGAGCACCATGTTCATGTGTGGCTATCAGAGACAGTGCGCACATATAGCTAAATTAGTTTTAATCACTTGTTTTTAAACCGTATTGCTTAAAAATGCATGCAAACAATACATTTTAGGTATATCGCCCACCCCTAACTGCTAGAGTGCGCTGCTAGATGATAGATAGGACAACAGATGAATAGACAGAACAACAAAATGATAATGTATTTGCAGGCTGACCTGTGCTGCTCTGGATGGTTCTGACAGTAGTGGTGGTCCTCGGGGGGGAGACCGGGAGCAAAGGCCCGTCGTCGTCCTGCGAGCAGCCCTGGTCGATGGCACGCACGTAACTGTGACTCCTCATGCGGAAGCACCCGGGAACGGGCAGGTCCAGGGCGTCCACTGCCTGTGACTCCATTTCACTGAACATACTCTCACACACTGCCTCGATCTGCCCGTTAACCTCAACCTCACTCACCTGCAGGCAGAGGAGAAGTGAGGAGAGATACAGAGAGAAAGAAAAGACAAGAAATTGAAAATTAGAAAAGAACAGTTAAGAGAAACAGACAAGGCAGAGGTCAGGGAAAAGAGCCGTCCAATGAGCTTCAAGACCCACTTACCATGGGGCACTGTACTTTATAGGGGTGCAGAATCAAAAGAAAAAGGGAAAAACAAAGCCAGAGACTGCAGAGATGTCATTAGGTGCAGGTGAGAAACACACAAGGCAGTGGCAAGAGGAGGAAGAGTCAAAAAAAGAAACATAGTGAGGCTTGAAGGACAGTTTCACAGGGTAAATGAATGTGCAAGCCACACCAGCATGGAGGAACTCCTCAAGTGGGGTTTATTGACAAGGTGGAAGACAGCGAGACATTGCCAGGATCAACATGTTCATTAGTGTTGATCGTAACAGAAACCGAGGGTGGACGAGAGTGGGGGGTTAATGAAGATGTGATGAGGTAGAAGTGTGGAAAGAGGATTGTAGAAAGGGTGGATGTTTTGGACAAGGTCTACAGCTTGAAACTCTGTCCCAATCACTCATGAGAGCTAGATGGGTATGTTCTTATTTACTAACTGTGACGTTTAGAGTCATGCGCCATCTACAAAGTCTTCACAGGAAGGTCTAAAGCATTTCTAATGCTAATATTCCTTGTTTATTTAGTTTTTTGGTCTTCCATCAAAGAGCACATTCCGTCTCAGAGTCAACGTTGGCACCAAATGACAATGATGTAATGCTTGCCATTTTGTAATTAGCATGACAAATCAGTGCTTGGGGACTAAGTGTGCCTAAGACGGATGAGTAACTGTCTGATGAATGCCATCCCAGTTCTACGAAACATGGAGCATGTTAGTTGGTTAGACGTATACATCTGTGATTGAACAATGTTTATGGTGATGGCCCAAATTCATCTCACCGGTGGATGAATCGCAGGTCGGTTTCATGGTTTTTAACTGGACTTGTTGAACTAATCTGGACCGAGTTTGACCTTCCTCCCCCTGCACCCCGCTATGACGGTGTGTTTGGGGGTGAACACAAACCTGGCTGATGGTGCTCATAGCCCTCATGTAGCTCTCGTTGCGCGAGCGGTATTGGGGAGAGGCTAGCAGAGCTTTGGGGTCCAGTGTGTCCAGGCTCCTATTGATGGAAACTTCACTCACCGCCCGCAAGTAGCTGTGACTCCGGATCTGCAGCTTTGGAGAGTGCTCTGTAGAGATACTGCGCATGGAGGAGAAAACAAGAGATATTAATTTATTTGCTGAAAGAGAAAAATTGAGTACTTCCATATATATATATATATATATATATATATATATATATATATATATATATATATATATATATATAAAAATAAATTAAAAATAATTTTAGTTAGTAACTAATAATCATAATTAATAATATGTGTGTGCATATATATATATATATAGATAGACAATAACAATCACAACAATAATAATACATTTTATTGAAAATATATATTTTTCAAATATTATTTTATTTTCATTTTATAAAACATATTAATAAATTAATATTTTAAAAATATTTATTTAATTAATATATTATTGGGACCGGTTATTGGGTATACATTTATTATCCCTAAAACGTCTGTGTAAGCACATCTTTTGCAAGAATTGTATTACATTTATATTTGTTATACCTGTTATATCAAAAGAAAAAAAATATGAAAAAACTGTAATAATAATAAATAATATATTTTATGCATATTAGATAGGTTAGATACACACAATTTAGTGTGCAAATTCCCTCCATGTAAACACATTGTTGAATGACAATATAATATAAGGATTTTTTTTTGTTGGCAAAAACACACGTTTAAATAAATGATGGTGCTCTGGTCATTCTTCTCTGTAAGGCATTATGCAAACTGAGTGCCACATATAATTTCCACCAATCAAACCTGTAGCATGTTCTTTGACGTCACAAGTATTAAAAGCATTTAGATGCCACACTCCTCGTCAAGGTCCCTTCATCAGGGCTCATGGGGGGGCTGTGAGCAAATCAAATGCTCATGCAAGACCTCTGTATGTGTCCAGTGCCCAACAGTGTACATTATGGATGTGGCTCTTTAAATAGATAAAGCGACGGCTCCATCAGGTCACTCAGGCATAAAGCAGGTGGGGTGAGTGCAGCACACGGGCAAGGAGAGAAACAGCTAAACTCACTTAAGGCCGCCCACGCAACCCAGCGCACACATGCTCGATGCTCACGCTGACACTTTGCTGACAGGCAGACACCTTGCATCCGCATCAGCAGTATGGGAATTAGTGGAAGCTCCAGCATTGGCGTAGATCTCCCACCCTCCATCTGCATGGCTTCACACATACATAATAAGTGAACACAGCAACTCCTCACGGAGCAGTAAGGTCCAAAACGCCCCAGGGCATCTCTCTACACTACTGGAGAACAGAATGGCTAAACTTCACAAGAAGCACTCAGGGGGGCCGCATCCCCCATGGTGAACCTGGCTTTGGGGAACTGGTTATGCATGATGTCATCGTTGCGGAATAAGCCGATAAGTTTCCGCCTCGCTGTCGCGGTCGTCTCGACGGATTGGTCGCTGTGCGGTTGTTAATTACGTCAGCCATTCACAATGCAGTGCTGTGCCTCACGTACTTTCTGCTGCAGTGGCAGCTCCCCGAGGCATCTAAGACTGTCTATTTTCATGCTTCACAAAGATACGGAATTGTATCTGATGACTAACGTACATGTGAGTTATTCGGTCTTCTGAGCTATAAAATAAGCAGCTCAACTCCTACTTAATATAAAGAATGAGCTCGATAAATATAGACAACCAACACTCACTTAGTATTATTAATCATAAACAGACAAAGTTAAAGGTCAAAGCACTGTCCCCTGGCATATAATCAGGGCATTAGTTGGTTGGAAGGATTGTGACTGTACTCTAAAGCAAACAAACCTTCCTTGCACATGCAGATGTAACACTGGCATTTGAAGCTTTTCTTCGTCAATAAACAGATAAAACCATCAAAATACGGGATTGAGGAAATTCCACAAGATGAAATATTTATGAGCTTTCATAATGCCAGAACAGTATTACAAATCTGCAAATCCTCCAATCCTTGTCTGGGCTTTCCACTGCGCTCAGGGTGGAATCTCGGAGCACTTTCGTAGAGCTTGAGCAGATATCAATCTGAAATTGTAGCAAAGAAATTACACTGCTGTCTTGTCAATCCTATGTCAGACAGTGTTAATCTCAACAACGAAATTACTGAGGAAAATGTTAACAAAGGATTTTTGGTTTCACCACTGATGAAAATGAGATGAACAATGTGTATCATAAGTATAGACTTTAAGATAGTATACAATTTATATATATTTATATACTGATTAAATTTACTGGATATTTGTCACTTGCCATGTGACAAAAAAAACTCTGACTAAACAAAAAAGCGTGAAAATTATCACTGCATATTAGTGTATATACAGTTGTTGTCAAAAGTTTATATAAGCCTTGCAGAGGTAAAATAAAATCATGAAAAAAGATCATAAAATAGGCTTTAATTAAATAAAAAAATGAAATATTAAAATGTCATGTATACTAAAATTAGATGTGATTTTTGTGATTAAAAATGTGAACAAATTATGAAATGAAATACTAAATTGATTGGATCTTTGTCAAAAAAGTGTGACAAAAAATTATCACTGCACATTAGACTTCAGAAAGATGCGAGAAATGAGAACAGATACAATAATGAGCACAAACAATTGATTTAATGAACTCAGCCCATTTGAGGCAACCTCTTTAGACGTATTAGAGCACAAATCTGTTACTATGGCAACCCCACAATGACTTACCTAAACATAGACCTACCTCCGCTCACACACACACACACACACACACACACACACACACACACACACACACACACACACACACACACACACACACACACGCTGTACTCGCATGTGCCACAATGTGCTGGACTCTTTAAAACCACAATGATGCAGTCATATTGCATATTAAGCCTGCTAAATATATCAGTGGAGAACCTGTAAAGTCAATTAATGCTCAGAATAGCTGACGAGCTCCTCTCAGTCAACTGGCATGACTCAGTCAACTGGCATGGGAGTGTGTTTTACAATGCAAGAGCTTTTAAGGAAGTCTCTGGGCTAATTAGCGTAATTACTTGTACCTTTGCCACTGCAGTGGCGTGGCATATTGTGCTTCCTTAATTAAATCTGCACTCGGCTCCTGACCGGCAGGAATAATGGTGTTGTGTTACTGTGGAGACGCTGACTGATATCTCCGCTGTGGGAAGCATGTCTGTCTGACCATCTAATCTCGCACCCTTCAATGTGTCCGTGTGGATCCTTTATGGGTTCTGCCCGTCAAGCTGTGCAAGGAGCCCCAAGTCATACAGCAGGTTGGTAATTAGCGCAGCGCTGAACCCTGGCTGATTAGCCACTCATTACTCAGCAGTAATAGAAAAGCCTGGTGACCTACATGAACAGGAGTCAGGTGCCCATGGGGAAGCAGGGCATGGAGGTACAACAGCCCAACCCAATCAATGTGAGCTCAGAGCTGGACGAAACCAAAGGAAGAACACAAAGAAAACAGTTCCGAGTGGTAGTCAAAGGGCACAAATGCTCAGTTTGAGGTTAATGTTTTGCTTAAACTTTAAATTAAATGTAATATCTCTCAAATCCAATGGCAGTCATTTGATATTATTTAATTTATACACCAGCGAGTCTTTGACGCCCCTCTGGATAGACTGCTAATGGATTTTCAATTTGAATAGCAAAGACATGATTAATTTGAATTGCGCACCGACCTAGAAGGCAAAAGCTTTTGTATATCACATTCATGTTCTTAGCAAATGCTTTCCTAACAAAGCAATTTACTGCATAAAATAGTAATACATAAAAAAGCAATAAAAAGAGCAAAATAGAGAAAATGATTGGACTCCATTAATTTGCATCAAAGCATTTTTGTTCGCTCAAAGAGAGAGAACAGTGAGAAGACAAAAAACTCAGTCTGCGTGAAACTTTTTATACACTGTAAAAAAACAAAATATATAATATATGTATATATAATTTTTTTGTTTATATATATATATATATATATACAGGTGCTGGTCATATAATTAGAATATCATCAAAAAGTTGATTTATTTCACTAATTCCATTCAAAAAGTGAAACTTGTATAATGTATACATTCATTCCACACAGACTGATATATTTCAAGTGTTTATTTCTTTTAATTTTGATGATTATAAGTGACAACTAATGAAAACCCCAAATTCAGTATCTCAGAAAATTAGAATATTGTGAAAAGGTTCAATATTGAAGACACCTGGTGCCACACTCTAATCAGCTAATTAACTCAAAACACCTGCAAAGGCCTTTAAATGGTCTCTCAGTCTAGTTCTGTAGGCTACACAATCATGGGGAAGACTGCTGACTTGACAGTTGTCCAAAAGACGACCATTGACACCTTGCACAAGGAGGGCAAGACACAAAAGGTCATTGCAAAAGAGGCTGGCTGTTCACAGAGCTCTGTGTCCAAGCACATTAATAGAGAGGCGAATGGAAGGAAAAGATGTGGTAGAAAAAAAGTGTACAAGCAATAGGGATAACCGCACCCTGGAGAGGATTGTGAAACAAAACCCATTCAAAAATGTGGGGGAGATTCACAAAGAGTGGACTGCAGCTGGAGTCAGTGCTTCAAGAACCACTACGCACAGACGTATGCAAGACATGGGTTTCAGCTGTCGCATTCCTTGTGTCAAGCCACTCTTGAACAACAGACAGCGTCAGAAGCGTCTCGCCTGGGCTAAAGACAAAAAGGACTGGACTGCTGCTGAGTGGTCCAAAGTTATGTTCTCTGATGAAAGTAAATTTTGCATTTCCTTTGGAAATCAGGGTCCCAGAGTCTGGAGGAAGAGAGGAGAGGCACAGAATCCACGTTGCTTGAGGTCCAGTGTAAAGTTTCCACAGTCAGTGATGGTTTGGGGTGCCATGTCATCTGCTGGTGTTGGTCCACTGTGTTTTCTGAGGTCCAAGGTCAACACAGCCGTATACCAGGAAGTTTTAGAGCACTTCATGCTTCCTGCTGCTGACCAACTTTATGGAGATGCAGATTTCATTTTCCAACAGGACTTGGCACCTGCACACACTGCCAAAGCTACCAGTACCTGGTTTAAGGACCATGGTATCCCTGTTATTAATTGGCCAGCAAACTTGCCTGACCTTAACCCCATAGAAAATCTATGGGGTATTGTGAAGAGGAAGATGCGATATGCCAGACCCAACAATGCAGAAGAGCTGAAGGCCACTATCAGAGCAACCTGGGCTCTCATAACACCTGAGCAGTGCCGCAGACTGATCGACTCCATGCCACGCCACATTGCTGCAGTAATTCAGGCAAAAGGAGCCCCAACTAAGTATTGAGTGCTGTACATGCTCATACTTTTCATGTTCATACTTTTCAGTTGGCCAAGATTTCTAAAAATCCTTTCTTTGTATTGGTCTTAAGTAATATTCTAATTTTCTGAGATATTGAATTTGGGGTTTTCATTAGTTGTCAGTTATAATCATCAAAATTAAAAGAAATAAACACTTGAAATATATCAGTCTGTGTGGAATGAATGTATACATTATACAAGTTTCACTTTTTGAATGGAATTAGTGAAATAAATCAACTTTTTGATGATATTCTAATTATATGACCAGCGCCTGTATATAATCTGACTAAATGTAATTTTTTTCATAAAAAACGCTGAAATAAATGAGAAACCAAAACAGAGATGCAAGTCTCAGACAAATTAATAGCTTGACATATATATATATATATATATATATATATATATATATATACACTTTGCCTGCACCTCTCATTAGCTGCATTTCCATTACCCTTCAAATTGTGCAAATTGAAACTGCGAATTAAAAACACACACAATGGAAGCAATTTCACAAAAAACTCCCATATATCACAAAAAAGTTTTCACACTCACATGAGGTGGTTTTTAAGGCAATTTGAAAAAGGAATATTTCTCAAAACTGCAATGGAAACAGGTTTTTTTCACATTTACAGGTCACTTGGCATATGTAAAATTCACATGACCATTCTTAAATATACTATCCACCTTTTTCTTCAACGCAGAAGTGAGCCTATGGGCAAGACTTTCGGTTCATTAGCCGCTACAGGTAAATAACGAGGAGAATAACAACGTGCAGTAAACAGTAAAACTGTTTGCACTACAAACCAGTGTGTTCATAATTAAGATAATACATAAAAATAATGTTGTAAAGCACACAAATTTTTAATATCAAGCAGCAAAACGAACTGTTTTGTACAACTAAAAATAGCTGGATGCGGATGAGACCGGAAGCTTGACCCATAGAATTAACAAATGGCTGCGCCCATTTTCACGGCAAGAAAAAGGTGGATAAACTCCAAGAAACACCTCATACGTGGTCACTCTCAAGTATAAGGGGCTTTCCTTGCCATTAATGCTTGAATAATTTACTCTGCAAACGTCTGTGGCGTATTGCGACAAAATCGCAAAAGTTTTGCGCAAATCTGTAATGGAAACGCATTGCTGCGAAACACTATTATAGTTTTTATTAATATTTTCAATTCGTTTTTTGTTCTTTTCTTTTTCTAGTTATTTTGTTGTGTTTTTTTCTCATTTTGATTTTATTTTTTAAGTCTTATTTTTATTTCAGAAGAAAAATATATATAATTAATTTTTCATGGGCAGCACGGGAAAATGACAAAAGCCACACTAAATTGACATGTCTTTTCATAAAAACTGCTGAAATAATGAGAAACCGAAACAACAGAGATCTGAGTCCCAGATAAATTAATATCTTGACTAGAAAAACAGACTTTCCCTGCACCTCTCCGTAGGGAGATGAGTGCAGCACAGCAGATAAAACAGACAGTTAATAAACTCGTCACTCTCTAAGGTGTTGACTACAGCACTGGTGTGCTTTAAAATGGGGATTGGACAGGCAGAGGATTTCGAGCTGTTCGATGGCCAGCTGGATGACTATTACGTGGCTAAAGCACAGTCATTCTTTAAGAGATGCCAAGCTTTGGATACCAACACAGAAGAACATGGTTAGAGCTGTTGCCAACATCAAACACTTTCATGCTTACTTTTATTTCACTTTACTTGCAGTTTAAGTAACACACGCAGTATATTATGAAGGCTCTTAATTGTGGAACTCTACGGAATAAAAAAAAATGAATCTGGAATGTAAACTTGAAAATCAATAATCAATTACCCAATCAATTCAAATAATATAATAACTGCCATCAATGCAGTCCAGATGTTTTTATTTTGAAGATGTTGGCAGGTTGGATAATTGATTCTACTGGTCCAAAAACCAATACAATAGGATATCATACATCTTTTGCTTATTGGTTCTTGTTGAATAATATTTGTTAATAATCTTTTTGTCCCATTTCCACAACAAATATTCATGGTTATGGGATCAGCTTTCAGGTGAAACATCACCCAGCATGATGTCTTTTGATTCAGCAAGTCATTCACTCAACTAATCAATTCAGCTCATTCAAAAGAGTTAAATCAATAACTCAAGAGTGAAATTTAGTTTGACTTCCAAACTGGTAAAAACGAATCATTACAAAGCTACTCTTGAATCAGTCATCACTAGATGAAATTGCAGCACATGGTCGCTGATCAATTTAGTAGTTCATTATCTGAAAATAGCCAATTTGTCACAGCTTCTCAGAGAAGTACTGCAGTTGAGAACGGAAGGTTTAGACCGGATGTCATGACTGAACTGACGTTTTTATAGAAGGAAAAGGTGGTCAATTACCTAGATAATCTACCAGTTTAAAGTATTGGCTATTACATACTTTCATTTAGCTCATTTTTCCAACAATTTTCAATTGTGTTCATACTGCCAAAAATAAATAAATGACTATACAGTACAGTAAACAATCATTACATATAGAATTTATTTATTTAATAATTTCCAAAACATGAAACACTTGGTATATCAATTGAAGAATTAATTGCACAAATGGGCCTGCATGATACATGATTCTATACACGGCAAACGATCAAAACAGTGTTATTTTAGTAACTATTTAGTATTTTTTTTATTTAGTATAGTTTTATTATCAAAATTTTGAATTAATTTGTATTTTTATATTTTGTTTTCATTTTAATTTCAGTTAAAGGTTTAATTTGTTTGTTGTGTTTTTTAATTTCTGTCACTGTGTATCGTTTTCCCCCTCAAATATGTCTATATAGTCTCAAATATGTCTTTAAGTTTTATTTACGTTTTAATTTCTTTAGTAATTCAAGTTAAACTAAAATAAAATGATAAATAATGCCTTGATGTTGTTTGAATGTGTTTTTACCTTTGATCATTATGTTGTACAGCACTTTGGTCAGTCTTGCAACTGTTTTAAATGTGCTTTATAAATAAAAGAACTTGAACTAGAATCTTGGTTTAAAAGTTTTTATATTTTATTTCAGTTAACATTTATTTTATTAAAAGTAAAAAAATGGTTTTAGTTAACAAAAACCATGGTTCGAATTAAAAACTAGTGTTTGTGTTAAACTTTTACACTACAAATATTAATACAAACAACACAATGGATCTAAATCTTAGAACTTACTTTAGAGTGGTCATCTCTGTGAGTGATGGCTGGGTGGCTTTGAGGTAGCTGGCCCGTCGTGCCTGCATCTTGGGCGAGGGTTTAGGGCTGTCGTCCGAGTCTCCGCTGTCATCTTCCGCCATGGCTTTCACGTAACTCCCGCTGCGCATGCGTCTGCACGGGATATCCTCATCTTTCCCCAGTGGAAAGCCTCCCCACTCGTCTTGAGGGACCTGCGGGGTCAGAGGTGACACTGTGTCATGAACCTCTTCTGAAAGGTGCATGTCACCGTCCAAACTGCCTCCCGTGCGCTCGGCTCCACAAATCACCCATACATACATACATACACACACACACACATTCTGATCTCCACTTCCTCTCTTTGAGCCGGCAGAGATAATTAATGAGGCTGCCGGTGTGAGCTTGCATGATTACACTAACGACGCCTCCCTGGGTAGTTAAGCATCTGTCTCAGTGCAGCTCTCCCAGGGCAAACTCTCATCAATAGGACTCTCTGAAAGCATGAGAAGTTGGACTGCGGTTTCAAAAGAGAGAGGAACAATTCAGACTGACAAAAGGGAAAAGCTTTCATTTTTAACTACTTGGTTTTACGATAATCAAATGCTAACAATCTAATTGTAATAAAGCCTTGACAAATGCTCATTAACACAATACGACTACATAAAAGCATGTCTGATGTAATAAAATATACAGTAAAATGTTAATTGTATGAAACCACTACTTCGGGGGAAAAAAGTATGCTAAAAGTGAAATAAAAAGTATTTAATTTTAAATACAAAAAAATCAGAAAATTAAAACTTCACCACTAACACTAAATATACTAAAATACTTAAAGCTGCAGTCCGTAACTTTTTTTGGTTAAAAATGATCCGAAATCAATATTTGAGAAAGTACATAACCAGCCAGTGTTCAAAACTATCACCTTACTTTAGCCCGATTCACAACGGTTAGCTTATAATAATGTTTTCTAATTTGAGTGGTACGGCTAGGTTTTTGCGGGAAATTTGAGCATGGCACTGCGTCATTACGTCACGTCTGTAAACAAAGAAGTTTTTCAATTGTCTAATTGAAATCTACACGCTAATACACACTATACTCATAGTCACGCAATGCTGATGTAGTTATCATTAATAATTTGAGAACAAAGTATAACAATGATAATACTTTGCACAGTTAGATGTGATATGAGCTAACTTTAGATAAATCTTTAGATAAATCACCGTTGGTAGCGCGATTTATTGTTATGCTTTTTTCTTTGGGCAGAACAAACGTGGCAGACTTGTTACTTGTTCAGATGTTGTTCACAAAGAGGCAAAAGTTACAGACTGCAGCCTTAAATATATATGTATAAAAAATATATTTAATCTATATTTAATGTGTGTGTGTACCTGTATGTATATTTATATATAGCGTTAATATTTTTTTAACGCAAATTAATCGTTTGATAATGTTTGACCCCAACTTCTTCCCATCATCGCAGGGTGGAAGGTTATCTATCAGTGTGTGATGAGGGTACAGCGAACCAGTGTTGCCAGGGTAGCGGCACAAGTGGGCTATTTTGAAAATACAGTCGCGGGAAATATTACAGAGCCGTGGGTTGCGGTTTTTTAGGCTACTTTTATAATGTACCACGGCCGCCCAAAGTGTATATAGACAAATAAAAATTAAAATAGATCCTTTTACTAATGTGTATTATACTTGGAATATATACCTGACAACTTAAGAACAGAGAGGCGGCTGTAACATCACAAACAACGTGAGTTTCAGCCAGAGCATACATGTTAAGGCTTTTACAGCACTATAGCCACTATAGATTATATAAGATAATAAACACACGATTACGATAGGTTATGGTTTGTATGTGACTTTCTTGAGATGAATGTGTACATCTGAAATGCTAATTTGTGCAGCGATATAAAAGGCTATAAAAAGCATATTTTAAGAACAGTAAACGACCAAATTCCACATGTGATCGCAAAAGGAAGTTATTACAAACACTCGATGGTGGTTTGAAGTGAGTTCTGAGTAAAAGTGTCCTATTAATCTCAGAAATTGTCTTATGAAGCATGATGCTAATATTAGCTCTAATGCACCTGCAGAACAGGTCCAATTCTTTTTCATAACGCATTTTGTCATAATACTTCACATAAGGTCGCAAGAAAATGTTTTGTTGTATTTATTTAGAAATACTTTTGATAATAGTTGGGTAAATGTATCCTGGGATTGAAGTGATGTGGCTTGGTAAATGTTTTATTACCAGTATAAAGACTGATAATGGCTGAATAAAAACAAAAGAATAATGATAAAATAATAATAAGGATTATGTCTCATACCTGGCGGAGGTGTGAAAGGTTATGTTTCCTTAAATTAGTTTGTCATGCATTTATTTCAACACATTTCACTTGATTATTTGATCTCAAAGAAGGGCTGAACTCATTGTAAACTCCAGTTGCCAAAATACCTGCCAGTTTGTTATAAATGTGATTGTTCAGCACATACGTATACACTCTAATAATTAATTTTAATTGCATGAGCTTACATTCACAAAAGTCAGTAATACTTGGTGGTACTCTTATTATATAACAACAAGGATCCAAAGTATTAGTTCCATTGTTTAAATGACTCACAAAAATTGAAAAGTAAATAAATTAATAAAAAAATAATAATAATCACTAATTACTAAAGTTGGATAAATCACAGTATGTCAGGGAAATAATTGGTAAGAATTTTGGTCTTTCTTAAAGAAGCAGAATGTGCCATCATCAATTTTACATTTTTATTTTTTAATTATTATGTGCATCTGGAAACATCCAGCCCCACTAAATTCGAACACTGCTTCCATGCAAAAATCAAATATCAATTCGAAGTGTCAGAATGTGAGCATGCAAATTACTAAGGCCATACAAACCTCATGCTAACAGAGAGCACAGCTGTGTGGCAGGCCGGTTTGCTGCATGCATCACTCTGCATGAAGGTTCATTTTAAGGTTTGGAAAAAGATTCTCGGCTGGCATCGAGAGAAAATCCCACTTTAAAGAATTTCACTGTGATTATATGAATCAGCGCAGAGCTTGCGTTACTGGGGAAACGGCTGGCCTTGACGTCAGGAAGTGTATAAAAGGCAGTCAGAGGAAGAATGACTCCAGTAACACCGGTTCTTTGCCCACACACACGCTCACAGACCCGACAAACACAAAAACTTCCTTCAAAGATACCACCAAAATCCACACAAGCCTTTAGTCAAGTCGAGTCTGATGAGCAGAAAATGAGGATAAATCCTGTTGAGCAGACCTGGGTATAAGACTCAGAGTCCTTACAGCAGACTGGGCCTCGCTTCATCATTTCAAGGGATGAAAGACTGTGTCCCACATGAGAGCTTCAATTTCCTTCCATTAACAGAATTTCAGTTTATATCTTTAGGTGCTTATTCTAGCCCCATAGCACATTTTTAAAAGTGCAGTAAGCAACGCTGACTGCCAGCTGGAGTCATATATATATTAGTTCTTAGTATAGTATTAATTTATTATTATTATTATTATTTTTTTTTTTATTAAATACTCTTTTTTTTTACAACAGCATTTGTTTAACATTTTATATAATAATAATAATAATAATTGTATTATTTCATTTCATTATTATCTGTCATACTGATACATGAAGTACAAATTTCTTTTGGTCACACTGTGCAGCTCTACAAACAATCAAACCTGGAGTTTTATTTATTTATTTATTTAAGAAAGAAAGAAAGAAAGAAAGAAAGAAAGAAAGAAAGAAAGAAATTTCACAATCACAATTTTTAACAGAACAATCACAATTAGATTTTTCCCCCTTAAATAGGAGCCCTACTAACTACCATCCTACAAAAAACACTGTTAATGGGACCACTATATTAAAAAAAGTAGCTGCACATCATCTCAAATGTTATCAAAACCATCTGCTATTTTGCTAGCATTCTCATAACAACTGAACTCAAATTGTCTGCTTCACCTACCATGCTCTCAGATTCCTGTTTACCATATATGGCCTTCCCTGTCACCACATAAAATGATTGACAGGCAGCAAGGGCCTCAAAGTGTTCTGATTGGCAAGCCAAATAATCTTACTGTGGAGAGCTGTCACAGAAACAGGTGCCATTCTAAAAAATATCATAGTATAATGTAACCTAATCTAAATTTTTAAGAATCACTGAAAACCCTATACTGATTGATCACTATTGTGATCCTCCTCAGGGCACGCACGCACACACACACACACACACACACACATAGAGGTACTCCCATCGACAGCAAATCACAACTTGCTGAACATCTAAAGAATCTTTCCACAAACCTTTAGAACAAGAACAGCACAGTGCAATGCCCTGTCACTCACGGTTACTATGGCAACTGGCATCCAGATTTAGCTCTGAAGAAAGATGCCAATTATCCTTTGTATTGACAGAGCATGATAGAGAACATGTGAGACATCCTGCCAGCTCAATTTAGCCTCTGAATTAGTATGTGGCTGCCCACGTGCAAACTCTGATTCACAGTCCGCTGCAGGTGGTCTTAAGATCTTCTCTAGTTCGCTCGTTTAATGCATGTATAACGTAACGGGTTACCTCATTGGTCTGTTCACTCGGACTATGAGGACTGTGCAGCCTTACGTACAAAAGGAATAGGAAAAACTTTAAATAATATGAGATACAGTGAGTTCTCTCTCACCCTAACTAATGTGTTGTTTATTTCTGACACAGTGCTTTATATTAACCGTCATTCTAATAATTGATACATGCCCTGTAGAGACAAAAGTACTGAGAATGTAACAATTATACACAACAAATTGGTCTTCTCAAACAGACATCTCAAACAATAGCACAAGAGCTAGAGTGCTGTTGTAAAGAGTGTCAGCACAGTGTTTTGGCAGGTATTCTTGTCCAATCAGATTATAGGACCACTGTCACGAATATTTGCTGATGACTTCAGGGAGTAGTCGTTTGTAAAGTCTGATAAAGCAAAATATCATATAACACCTATAATGCTTTTTAAAATCCTAATTTAAATTCTGAATCCGAATTTAATTTGAACATAATTTAAAGTGAATTTGAATTGTGGTGGCAAACAGGGTGTTTAAAATGCCTCCAAAATAAATACGCATTCAGTTACATATTTAAGGTTATATATAGTTCTACATTTGAACATATTTAAAGCTGCAGTATGTAACTTTTGCCTCTATATCGCCATCTCTGTTTGAAACATAAAAAGTTACTTAAAGGGGTGGTCAATCAGTTATATTTGAAGGCTTGATTGTGTTTATGGGGTGCACTGTAACGTGTTCATGCTTGTTTTTTTTGTTTGTTTGTTTTTTCAAATATTTTACCTTTATTCTACACCACTGTTTCTGTTCTTCTAAAAACGGCCTGTTGACTTCCTGGTTCTATGAAGCCCCTCCCTCAGAAATATGCAATAGGCTCAGATTGGTTAGCTGGCCCAGTGTGTTGTGATTCGCTAACCGCCTGGTGCATGTTGTCCGGAAATGTCACGCCTCTTACCATTACCCTTTGTTGCGTGTTACTGGGGGCAGGGTTTATGTAAATTTTATGTAAAGCTGATTCTAGTCCCTACCAGCTGTTTGTTGTAGGCCTTAAAACGAATTCTGTAAAAGAAAATATATCCCCCTTTGCGTCGTATATTGCAGATGTTGTTTAAGCTAAAACAGCAACATTACATACTAACTAAAGTTAATACAAGTGAAATCATAATAAAGGATCCCTTTAAAAAACTAAGCAGCTGTTGCTTAGCAAGCTACAAACGCTTCACCCACACATGGCATATAGTAGCCTGGTCTTCTTTCTGTTCCCTGTGAAATCGGACACAACACCTCAAATTATAAATCATTATTGTGTGAATCGAGGTAAAGTTAGGAGACAGTTTTGAACACTGATGTCTTATATACTCAATAACCATTTTTTTTTCATTTTTGACCAAAAAAAGGTACATACTGCAGCTTTAGTAAAACAGCTTTTTGGACCATGGTTTCTTTGAATTGCATTTTAGAGTGAATTGCTCTTCTTGTCATTCTAATTAAACTTCCTGTGGAATTTAAATTCACACTCATGAATGGAAAGGGATCCAGTTCTTCACTTCTGAATTTTGCACAGCTCAATTGCATAGGGTGTAGGCTAAGCTAGCAGGCTAATCTGCTAACGGTATGCTAAGCTAGGACTTAACTGTTCATGACACCAGTTATTAAGGATGGAGTCTATCCTCTTCATACACATCCACAAGAACAGCAATCATCCAATCTGCTCCATCCAATCCCACCACCTACACAGACACACAGACACACACACACACACACACACACACACATACAAATTCACACAGAACCCAACAAAATAAGAACTTAGTAAAAATATTGGTAAAAAATGAGATTTTTAGGTTTAGGGAGGGAAATAATACCAGTCAGAGATTGAATGGATCCAAACAGATGCTTGTCAGCTAAACAGAAAGTAAGGCAGCTAGTGGGTTGCACTTACTTCTCGGCAGAACTCAAATCAAAACTGGAGGCTCTCTCCAGTGGTGGAGGAGGAAGAAGAGGAGGGGTGGTGGAAAGGTGGAGGTGGGTTAGGTGAGCATGTGGGTGTAGGGGAGAATCGAAAGGCATTTTGCATACCTGCAAGAATTGGCATGAGCGCTCCTGCTGACAAGCCTCTGCTTTCACTAGAGCCTTATCTACATTTACCGAGGCCTTCTGGTAGACTTGACGTGCTCTGCTCACCGTGAGAGAGGATGACCATGAGCTCTTCTTCACGAGCTGTGAAGCGTCCACGCTCAGCGGGATGCTCGTGCACGTCGAGCACTTGCCCAAATCATTGCTGCTGCGGGAGTTTTTAAGTGCCTGGTCATTGATGGTGTTGTAGGCTTCCATGAAGTACTGCGACTGCGACTTATCCGGGTGACGGCCCATGGTCATGACGCCCGGTGGTCCATGGTGAAACAGGCAGGCCTCGCGTTCCAATTCATCCGAGCTCCAGTAGCCAGAAGGTGGCGTCCTGTTCTTGGGTTCAGCCGACTTGCAGCGCTCCCGGCTCTTGCTGCGCTTGCGGTGCCGAATAGCAGGGGGTTCTCCGTCGGGGCTGGCCTTACCTCCATTGATGCTGCCCTTGCCGTGGCCGTGACCATGGTGTGGGCCCTCTAGTGAGTGGGACTTGGTGAAGAGCTTCTGAACGGAGTGCACCAGGTGCCGGATTCGGCCAGGGCTGTCGCTCCGTTGCTCCAAGGCTGCGGCGGCACGCTTGTACTGCAGCGTGTGATAGCCGTCCCGAGGCACTGGGAGTTGCCGGTCGAACTGATCCAACAGGGAGACGGGGAGACGCTGTTGGCCCTTGTTGGCTGGAACCCCTCCCCCGGTGTAGGGAACCACAGCGGTCTCGTCCTTCAAGCTCATGCTGAGAGCTGTAGTGTCGGCGGGGGAAGGTCCCGTAAGGCACCACGCAGTCGGGCTGGTAGGGGCTTCTCTGGGAGTAGTAAGAGTGGTCGACCTGGTGGGGGCTGTCGATCTGGCTGATGAGGTAGGGCTTGTGGTCCAAGTGGTGACCCATGGAGTCAAAAGAGGGGTCACAGGTCACCACGTGGTGGTGGCTGCGGCTGCTGGATAAGCCTTTCATCACAGAGATGGAATCATCCAGCGAGGGTCGGAGGCATCCACGCACAGTACGGCACCAAAGTGACCTGACGGTCTGCAGGGAATACATAGAAAGACATAAATGACCGTGAGCATTCTGTGCGAATGTTTTCTTGTTTTTTGCTATGTGGGTCAATAATAGAATACTATTTATTTTTTTTTTTTTTTTTTGCCTAGATCTATGAATTTATTTAAAAATACAATTCAGAGATATAATTACTTGAATTTTCCCTGATCTCTGAATTAAACGCTGAATTAAAATTCCATGAATAATATTAAAATGTGGTGTGACTCCCCCAAAACATAATAATATTTATTAATTAAATCAAGTAAAAGTTAAGTTTTTACAATCATATGAAATCAACATGAATGTAAGGTGTACTTGTTTTTAAAGATTTTTCCTTTTATTTATCTTGGACACTCTTAATGAAAATTTTGTTGGTAATTACTCACCCTCATGTCGTTCCAAACCTGTAAGACCTGCTTTCATCTTCAGAACACAAATTAATATATTTTTGATGAAATCCGAGAGCTTTCTGACCCTCCCTCCATACAGCAACGGATCTACCATGTTCAAGGCCCAGCAAGGTAGTAAGGACATCGTTAAAACAGTCCATGTGACATCAGTGGTTCAACCTTAATTTTATGAAGATAAGAGAATACTGTCCTTAGTACCTTTCTGGGCCTTGAACGTGTCAGTTGTTTTGCTGTCTGGAGGGTCAGAATACTCTCTGCTTTAATCAAAAATATCTTAATTTGTGTTCCGAAGATAAACTAAAGTCTTACGGGTTTGGAACGACATGAGGGTGAATTTTCATTTTCATTTTTGTGAACTATCACTTTAACCCCTTCACCAGCAACAAACAGTTCAATAAAAGGTCCTGTTCTTTGCAAAGTGGAACCACAACCACTTTGCACAAAACAATATGTACTCGAACCTAACCAAGCAGAGCTGATCTGATCAAATACCCTGTTAGTTCAATGAATATCTGTGTTTGACATTACCCAGCAACAGTCAGGCTTTCACAATGCTTTTTTGTCTGACAGTCCTTGAAAGGATTATTCAAGGCTGAAGAAGTCTTGACATACTTGTATGTTCTTCTCAGAGGGAGGGGAAGAAAGCTAAGATTCAGATGATAGATAGACGATGTAAAAAGGAAAGTAGTATTGAGAATCACAATTAAGTATTCAAGAGGAACTAGGTCCTGTGCTCAGAGTTAACTTATTTTTTTTTTACTTTTTTTTTTATTTCAATGTTGCCAAAGATTTCAAAGTTTTGAATTTAAATTTAAATTCATACATAGACACACATGCATACATACAAATTAAACCAGAGCAGTTCAAGCGCTTTTAAAATACTTTTTCGACACAGACCCAATGTGTTAACTAATGACTAAATCAATTGACTAGTCAAGTAGTATGTACAACCCCTAGCACACTACTTTCATTTCATCACCAATCCCAACTACATTCAGCCGCTCTCTGTCAGAGTCATTAAGATCAGTGCAAGTTGAGCCTGATGGGACACAAGGCAGCGCTACGTCTACTGGGGCACTATTTCAACGTGAAGCCTGATCATTACTCCTAGAGCCTCTGATTTGAGAAAATCTCAATTTCCTTTTTATACCGATGTCTTTTCAGATGTTGTCAGAGCCCAGGCTTTCATCAAGGCTCTTCTTGGAAAGCTCACACTCAGTAATTGCTTGAACTAAGTTCACAAAAATCAAGACTGATTGTCCTTTTTATCAGTCAGGCTATCTATTATAAGCAAAATTAGCTGGGATAAACCCCTTCATCAGGTATGTGATGTGACTGAATCACTCATGTGAACAACTTCGTCATCCCAATTTTGGGCTTTTTGTAAGGCATACAGCCAAATGTGGCTAACTGCAGATGGTTCAGAACCTTTCAGGAAATTGGTGGTTATAGAGAGAAGAACAAGTGAGAAGGAGAGGGCCCCCAGAGGGAGAAGGCCAGTGGAGTGCAAGAGCCACGGTGTCACAACCCTACATGCCACACACCATGCCACAAAACACCTAATAACACATCATATCACATACACAAACAGGAAGAGAGGAGCTCATTTACAGCATTCTTTAGCCAATTGCTGGCACACAGCACTCCTTCACACATGTGTGAATGTCCTTCACTGTCGTGTCAGCATCACCTATCCTATTCATAACAACAGGCATCAACCATATACACATCATCTATAGCTCATGCTCTGTACAACACTTTTTCCAGATACATATATATATATATATATATATTTGACCAAAAATACAGTTACAAGTTATGTCATGACAACTATCGGAGGGATTGGCATGGTAACTTACATGGCAATGTTAATGTGTTTGGTCTTGGTGGAATAGAACTGCTACGCTGCTGCTGTGGCAGAGCAAGTACTGAGACTTGCTACTGCCAATACATTTACAGACATGCTGCTGTGGGCATGTAAGAAATACTGCTGCTGCTGCACATATACAGTATATGAAATAACCCCCATAGCATACATGAATCACCCCGTAGCAGATCTATGCAGGTGGAGCTGGGGAAGGTGGAGGGTTTCTGAAGCACACTGCAACTATTTGAATGTTGAGAAGCGAGCTCATTGACTGCTGATACAAAAGGGCCAATCAGCTGCACCATGTGATAATGTCATTATGTCAGATTGAGTTTGATCTATCGGACTGTGCCATCTAGAGCTTCATGACAGAACTTTGGATTAATATTGTAAAATAGCAATACAATTTAAAATAACTGTTTTATATAATATATTTTAAAACTTATTTCAGCAGCCTTTACTCCAGTCTTCAGTGTTACACGATCCTCCAGAAATCCTTCTAATATGCTGATTTGGTGCTCAAGAGACATTTCTTGTTATCAATGCTTAATATTTTTTGAGGAAATTGAAACGGTTTTTGAGTATACTTTGATGAATAGAAAGTAAAAAAAAACAGCATGAAATATAAATAATTTGTAGCATTATGCATGACTTGACGTCACTTTTGATTAACTTAATGCATCATTGCTGAATAAAAGTATTAATTTCTATAACATTCCCAAGCGTGTAAACGTGTATACATATATTTAATAATATAAATAATTGATTAATTATAATATATAATTATAATATAATGCATACCACAGATTAACTCAGAAACACTGCATTCAGCACTCAGTTCTGAGTTTGATATCGATAATGAAACCAGTAAATAAAAACACTGTTTTAGTGTGACGTGTTAGCCTTGATGAGAAACAGCTCTCTAATTGGCAGTGATTAATTAGCACAATATTATATCAACTCTGACAATAGTGAACTAATGTATTATATCTCCCGTAAACATTCACAGAATATAGCAAAGCACTTTGTGGACCATCCCATTACGTGTGCCCTCATTTTACAGTGCATATAAAACTGACATATTAATGTCATATGCATCTTGATAAAGCCATTCCCCTCAGTCGTCTCTGGAGAGATGCCAAATGAGAAAAACTTAACAGCTCCTGCGGCTCACATCCTGGAATTGTATTCCGTCTGCAAGGGAAATAGGTCATTGTGACAGGTGGAGTGTGGATTGGCCATGATGTGATTCCCTGTAAAAGCTTTCTAATGGAGACTAACACCTGCCACCCACCTTCCCCTAATACTGGTGAATCCTCTACTACCATTCATAAGACTGTGACGCCAATTCATTGTTCCCTCAGTGTTGTTTTTCCCAGTGCAGCGTAAAAAATGTAATGCAATGTAAAAAATAAATAAATAAAAAAATACAATACGAAATCACTCAAAGATTTAGTAAAGTTATCTTGAGAATAGATTGTGAATCTCTACTGTGTGCCAGTACTATGTCATTATATGTATCACACTCTACAGTATCAAGTCGCAATATCAGCTTTTTTTTTTTTGGTGGCTACATCGCTGGCTTTAAAGATGATCATTACAGAGTTTTGAAGATGACATACTGATAATTATCTTACTAACATATTAAATTATGTAACAGTTTAACAATTAACATATGACCTGTATTGCACATACGTGACATAACAATATTTGGCATGAGTGTATTTTAGCAGATCAAAATTGGCTGGCTTTCAGCTTTCACGAAGCAATGTGTTTTATATAATACTTTTGTTTTATGTATTTATATGTCATGATGCTGCAATAATATGGTAACACTTTTAGGTACCAATTCTCAGTATTAACTATTTGCTCATTAGCATGCATATTACAAGCATATTGGCTATTTATAAGTACTTCTAAACCAATATGAATGCCTTATTCTGCATGCCCATATATTAGATCACTTAAACCTACTCCACACCTAAACTTAACAACTACCTTACTAACTATTAATAATTAGGAGTTCATTGAATTATTGGAATCACAATACTACTTTAACATGGGAACCTGATTCCACAATCTTTTATATGCTGGTTAAGCATAAGCACAGATGTTGTGCTGGAATGTGTGTTGGGACATATTTTTATGGGTGACAAAAAGTATATTTCATTGCTGCAGTCTTGCATGGGCAATGTCCATCTGTCTTTTTCGTGAGTATTAACGAGAGAGGTTACACAGCATGAGTAATTAGTCTCTGAGGGAAAAGGGTCGCCACACAGTGGCTGAACAGATGGGAAAAAACATAAAAAATATATACATACTTAAAAAGTAGAGCAAGATACACAGTTATGACCACATTCAAAGGTCATACGTGTTGAAATATACATATATACAGTATACTGTACGCACAATGCACAACACTTTTTTTTTGCAAATTATTACTAGTACATTTTCCTTTTTATTTTGGAGTGAACGGTGATCTACACGTTTTGTGATGTACCTATTAATGAAACAATTAGCATTTTGATTCATTTTCACATGTCCTGATCATAGAGAATAAGACAAGACTACAGTTCTGAACTGTTACTCCAAACAGTTTCTTGTATCTTGGTGATGCTTGAAATCACAGCTGACTCTGAGCTCTCATACGGACAGCAGTTGTGACAGAATGGGATTACTATGATGAATTGGGAGAGTTTTCCCCCTGATTTAATGCTGTGGTTGTAAGCATCCATAAGCGTATGGAGAGCCAACACGTTTTTCTCCATTTTCCAAGCCACTTACAAGTGAGGGAATAATTACAACTTTGCATAAAAAATTCAGACCTGCATTCATAACATTCTTGACACAAGAAATCCTCCAAAAGAAGTACTGTATATAGACATATTGTACAATAGGTCAAATATCTGTTGAAAAACAATGACTGAAAGCACAGTGCTAATATTTCCCTCTCTGTTCCACTTCAGAAGATGCGATCCATCACCACTTCTCTCCTGACTTCCTGAGTCAAACCCCAGAAAGATCCGTGACCCCTTCTGTTCCTTACCAGACACTATTGTCTCCATCCACCCATCTCTATCCCATTGGCTGACAGACTTGGGCGCCTATGGCCTTCAAAACCCCCAATCTCAGCAGGGAACTGGAGCCTTGACTGTCCTCAATTGCTCATTTATCACTTACAGACAGATGGAGGTGCACATACCAATATAACGATGACCAACATAGACTTACAGTACATGCTCACACACACTCAGTATAGTCTCACACTCTTGCGTGCCCATGCAGAGAATGATGAGCCAATAAAGATGTGGGTCAGAGCGATATTGATCCCAGTCCGGTGGTATACCGCTGGAGGCAGTGTGATTGATAGCGTACCAAGGACCAGGATAATAGACTGAAATTTGATTTGTTCATAACACAATATTCATCTGACATTTATACATTGTTTAAAGAAAACAGATTAGCCTATGAGAACAAACGCATTAGTTATGATCAATGATATTGCAAGAAAAAAAAGGTTCATAATCTATGAACCGTCTGAAAAATCGCATTGTACGTCTGGGTTATCCTGAGTTATTGTGCCGAGAGAAGAGGGTTTTAGAAGCGGCTGTAGTTGTATCAAGACTTGTGTAATTAGTTGGCACAGCTTTAGCTGTAGTGAGGATGGCGGAGCTACTGAATCGATGCAAAGGCCTATTGTGCATTTTGGTGACTCAAGAGCCTCTGTTTGCAGACTTCCTGCGAGCCAAAAATAAACTCAACTTGAATAGATTTCCTCTCTTCCCACGCAGGAATCAGAGAAGCAGAGGGAATGAGAGAGAGGAGAGAGAGAGGAGAAGGAGTGTAATGTTCATTAGCTGTCAGGAGGACCTGATTTTCATGGGCCTGCATTTCTTAAGATGGGAAAGGTCATGTGTCATCGCCGGATATGACTCTGTAGACTATGGATTCGCTTGTGGGTCGTTTATATTCTACAAGTTATTTTGTGAATCATGTTTAATGGATCTTCGAAGAGCTCAGATGCATTTGAGGGGTCAGGTTAGCATTGCATTCTTAGCACCCGCTGACAGATCAGGTGAATCCATTGACGCTTCATTCAAAAGTAGACATGTACTCTGATGGAATAACGTTATAGATATATCACTAATGTTTTTTTTGGAGGGCTTTTAAAAGTATAACATTTATAAAGAATATTCTGGTTACTCATTTATTTGTAATGAAAGTCAATGAGGACTGGAACAGTCAAGCTTCAAACTTATTAGACTTCTGAAGACATGCAATAATTTTATACAAGTAAATGACCAAAAAATGTATCATAACGGTCCAAATAAATCATTTAGAATCACAAGAGAAGCTGTAGTGTCCTATTTGTGAACAAATTTGCCAGAGATTATATTTTTTAATGAATCTGAATAATTATGAAACCCTAAAGACTCACTGACTTAATTATTCAATGGAGAAGAAGATTATCAGTAAAAATGACCCAAGGTATAGTTTACCCCAAAAATGTAAATTCCACCATAATTTACTCACCCTCATGTTGTTACAAACCTGTATGCAGAACACAAAAGAAAATATTTGGAAGAATGCTGGTAGCCAAAACATTTTGGTGACCATTGACTTCCATTATTGAAGTCAATTTCTCAAAATATCTTTTATGTTCCACAGAAGACAGAGAAAGTCATACGGATACGGAACAACATGAGGGTCAGTAAAATCATTTTGTAAACTACGCCTTTAAATGTCAGGCTGACAAAGCTATTGTATAGCTATAATTGGAATATAGTGCACAAGTCATGTTGTTTACCTTTGATACTTTTATAGTGCTTCTGCATCCCCTTAGAAGCTTAAAAGATCCAGTCTTCATTCATTGAGATTTCATAAAAAAATAAAAATAAAAAAGAGTGACCAGTTTATTGTAGAAAATGTCTTATGTCTTCCTCAGAAGAAAAAAAGTCATACAGGTTTGGAACAACATGCCAATTTGTTTATTCCAATTAGTTTATTCCAATTAGTTTGGAACAGACAACATGTCTATTCCAATTTGTTTTTTGAAACAAACATTTAAATGATGGCTGTTATAAAAATTGGTGGATTTATTCAAACAAATTAAACATTGAAGAACAGTAAAAGTTATAATGAATATGTTATATGGTACATACATTTAGCAAAATGCTCCACTCTAGAGTTAATTTTTCTAGCTGACTAACGAGTTTATGGTCACCAAATATGTTTTTCTGAGGTACATGTGACATTATGTGGCATTGTTTACAAGCTGTTAAATATACACATGTCCGCAGCTGAATCACTGATTGAACGATTACATGAGACAGGATATGGATTCCGGTAAGCTGTACTTGTTCTTTTAACATACCATCAGATGTTCATTCATGTATATTTTGTGCTGAAACTGCTATTAAAGCGGAGGAGTTCACGCGCAGTTCTTTGCGCTGCCGCTTATCTTGATCTGAGGTGCTATAGCAATCTGACACGCCACATTGAATAGTGCCAAAATGGCATTTACAGTGTGAATACTTGAATGTAAGAATTTGAAATCTGAGAATTTGTTTCATTTTATTGAAT
This sequence comes from Schizothorax lantsangensis, assembly GCA_027422415.1. Taxonomy (NCBI): domain Eukaryota; kingdom Metazoa; phylum Chordata; class Actinopteri; order Cypriniformes; family Cyprinidae; genus Schizothorax; species Schizothorax lantsangensis. Next base: position 22,212,831 of record CM049845.1, on the reverse strand, counting down.
TTTTTTGCGATGGGCGCTACAATGTTCAGCTCATTAACTGAAAACAGGCTAGACTAATCGGTTCTTGGGATTTAAGAATCAATATTGTTTTCGTTAAAATGAAAATCGATTAAAATCGAGATTTTTTTTTTTTTACCCAGCCCTATTAAATAATATTTTTTGACATAACACCAATTAATTTAGATGTTACCACAAGAAGCACACTTTAAGGTTACCTTGCAAATCATTTTTAAAGTGTACATTACACATTAAACCTTGCTTATAATATGGCTAGGTTTTACTACGTCATGTGGGTATTTTAAGCCTTTCATATTGACTCTCACTGGATAGTTGTGCTCCATGTGACCTTAAATAAACCCTGACATGTGACAGTACAGGACTTTACCTTTTTCATGTTCACAGGACAGGTTTCTAAACTTAAATACGGACAGAAAAATATCAATATAATCCATAAAGTTGAGTAATATACTGTGTGGTTGTGTTTAGTTCTGGATTCAGTGTGTATGTGCACAAATACGTTCTGTTCCAGAAATATCTCAAAAGATGAGGGGTGAATGTCACCATGGTAACAGATGGTTTTAATATAAATTGCTGCAGTCCTTCTACAAAACATTTCTGCTCCTTTTAAAAACAGCCTGGGCATAACTCCATGAAATGTACCAGGCACTGGCATCTGGGAAAACACCAATGAACTAGCAAAACAACATTTAATATTAAAATTCAATTGGTTTTTATTAATTGACCTCTAAAGACTGTTAAATCTGAGACAGCTGTAGCAGAAATAAAGTCACACACATAACTACAAAATACTATACAGTACATGCAAATGATTATGTATGTCAAAATCAAATCTTTCCCATGTATTGAATTAAACTGCAGTGAAAAAGAAAGTATACAGAGGTAATTATGTAAAAATGTTAGAGTTATAAATAAGAGTCCTTTCCTTTATAGCTGAACGGTTTCAATGTCATGTCTGCAAAACATTGGCATTAGCTGATTAAAACAAGTTATCCGGAAAATTGCATTGCAAGGATTCCATCACAAGGACAGTACCAGCTGTGGGAAACAAGAGGTTGTGTTTAGACGATATACAGAAAGCAACTGTAGGATAGGGTTGATGGCTTCAGTTCAGCATTCAGCTTTATTTTGTAGTGCATGTCTTTATTATTTTGAGGGGGTTAGAATTAGACACATGATAAAATAAAGGTACTTAAAAGTAAAAACTAAATTTCTTCTGTAAATTGTTTGGGATCAATTCAGTTGAAGAAGGATGGATGGATGGATTTTTATTTAGTATTCTGTATGGCATTTACTACACAGTGGCACAGTAAAGCACTTCTAGAATGCATTAAATGTTAATGTGTAAAAGATTTTTTAAATGTTCTTTTACGTCATGTCTAAGTATGTCCACAATTCCTTATATAGAACTACATTTATTATTCGTTCAGTAGTTTTTTTTATTTCCTTTTGAACAGTTGAAAAAAATCTCTATATAGTTAACTATTTAATATCAACAATGCACTCTGAGCTATAGCACAGAACTGATATGCACGACACAATAATAATAATTTGTGATTAAGCTGCTGTCAAGCACAAAGGGAAAAGTACATGACTGGGGTAGGTAATTAGAGCTCTAACGTAATGTACAAATTGTACTGTACATATATTTATAGTGCAGCTGCCATGAGCAACTGACAGATAAAGACTTCGGGTGCAATACATATATGTTGAAAAACTATAGAAATAGCACAATTACATTTTCTAATAAGAACATTGTAGTTTCAGCACAACAGTAAAGTGTCAACCCTGTGAAGTTATAATTATATTACAACTTTTGCTTGAGATGGCAAAATGCACTATTCATCAAACTGAAAAAGGAACGCTTCATAGAATAACCCTGTTCATAGCTCTGTTTTACCATATTTAATTCACCAATTACCCCTTTAATTCACAGATGTCCCCCTTTGTGTTTAATTCTTAATTATTTAATGCATTTAATTAACTGTGCTTATTCAATCTAGTCCAATTCTAACAGGGGTAACTTAAATGTTTACTTAGCCAATTATTCATTGATCATATGATATAAATTAACAAAGAACTGCGTTAATTTGTAATATGAGATATATGTAATATGAGGCTTTTAAATAATCACAGTGCAGTGTCAGGTACAGATTCATCTGCAACACGTTTACAATTATACATTCCCTGAATTGCAGGTCATTATGGTCATCTGACTTTAATTGTTTAATGCGGCTCCATAACGTCGCCCTTTGTTTAATGTAGTAAGCGATGAGCTCTCCTAAGCAGTGTGAATGTACTAAAGGAAAGGGCATACCACTGGGTTTTCAGACTGCCAAATGACCTTTTAATGATAGAGCAAGCATTTGAATGAGGATAATTAAAAAGCTATTGGATTGGATTTCTAAGCAACTATGTGGAGTGATAAGGGAGATTATGTTGCTAAATCAGGACAAAAACCCCAATGGCGTGGTATTTCTCCGGTGGGCTCTGTCCTTTAAATGTAAGCACTCGAGTTGTGAAGCCATTCAGGATAATCATTGTACATACTGTACTGCATGTGCTGTACTAAATTAATGCAACATGCTTCTATTAAGGTAACACAAAGCGTTGTTGACTTGACTCTTATCTGAGTAGTATCAATGCTGCCATTGAGCTACTGAACACAAGACATGGTTTGGCACCTTATTTCAATAAAAACTAATACACAGATTAAAAACTTACATCAAGTGGGTATTACTTTTCTTGCAAAGTTTGTTCTTTGCAATTTGTTGTTTACATAAACTAAACTCTGTTTCTTAGTGATAATAAAAGTACACAACATGGTCTGTATAAGTACTGTGCTTTCCAAATATACGATGACAACCAGAATCTTAATATAAAGTAAATTTAAAGCCATTAAAAGAAGCATAGATGCAAAATACAGAGATAATTTATAGTGAATATATTGTCAGTATTTGGTCCCCCCAATATTTATCCTAGATGTTTTCTAGATTTTTGAATGAAGAAGTGACCAAATTCAAACAAATTTCAGAGAAATTTAAATGTATTACCACAGAAATTTAACACAGGAAGTCAAGGCTTGTCATGTCTTCTCTTCTTTTCATTTCACCCTGAAACACATCTTTAGCCACTTTCCTCTCATCCTTCCCTGCACCAATAATGCTGAGCAAGTAAATAGCATAGCCAACCATCAAGAAAAGGAGGACGGTACATAAATATTTCAAAGAAAGACTAGCTCTGGTCTCACTAACACTTCCAAAAATTCAAAAACAGTCTTCAAAATTTGAAATGAACTGAATTTGATTCGAAAGTTAAAATTGCTATTATGGCAACAGGTTCCTTCCTTTACCTTTATACCTTTACAAGAATAAAAATCTACATTTTGACTGTGTTGTTCTCTGAATTGATATTACAAGGCAAATGAAAAGTGGAAAACAATAAAAGAAGCATTAGGGTGTAGCTTTAGCAAAGGGAAAGGCCTGGTTGTGTTTTATCATATTAACTGACAGAATTGAAGTGAGGTCCACATGAGAGATGTTTAAAGTCAGTGCAGATGTTATCTGTCAACACACATCCTCCACTGATTAGCCGCTCGTCCCACAGGGCTTAAGCATTCTCCCTAGGACCAGCATTCGTGACACTACTCCATTCTTTCTTTCAATCAAGCCGTGATTGCAGCCTGGGAACTACAGACCACAAAGACCCCTCTCTAACCGATCAACTGAAAACTCAAGTTTGAGTTTTCTCAAGTAAACAAAAGACATGTCAAAAGGAAGATTTTTCATGCTTTTTTTCCTAGCATCTACCTTCTAAATTACTAAAACAATTAAATATTACCGACATACATACCAAAAAGTCTTTAATATATAGATATAATTTATAGGGGTTTCTAGGGCTGTTCCTCCACAATGTGGCTTTGATGTTACAGTATCTCCAGAAGGAAGTCCATGTAACACCATACTCAAAAAGGAAGTCTCGGGTGTTCAGTCAGCAAGCAGGTAAGTATTGATAAAGGCTATTTGGGTGCAGGCTAATCAAACAGTGGGATTGACCCACGCTTTGTCTGCTATACCATTCACAGACAGAAAAAAACTAGGCCAAATGCCAGTCTGCCAACTTATGTCTCCCCTGATTTATTTCTAAATTTTTGCATGTATATACACAAATCAACCTTGTGTGCCACTGCCTACCAAGCTTAGCTTATCTACTTTATCCAGCTAGACTTTTAGTCAAACAGCTTCTCTAGAATCAGACTAGACTAGAATCAAACCAGCATAAACAAGCCTGGACCAGCATTGAAATTCATACTAAAGTGGCCTTTTCATGCTGGTGTTAAGTCTAACAGTTTCTTTAGACAAAATGCATGGCTACTTTTGAATGATTGACTGATAACAATGCTTTTTGGGCCCATATGGTATACAGTATACCAGAAGGGACTAACATAACCATGCTAACTAGCCACATTTTGACCCCTAATTGAGACAGAAGGGCCTTTCACTAAAGCTTCAGTTTCACCTCAAATCATTCAATTTATGCCTGAAAGATCATTTTCAGCCCAGAGTTTCCAAGTTTAGGGCTTGTCGGTTAGAAATCATGGTGGCTGGAAATGGATGCAGCATCTGTATTAACAGTAAATTTGTTTAAATTAATAAAGTAATTTTTCTCCCATTTTCATTTTCAAAACATGCAAGTACTGTACAATTACAGCACCTCCATGAATTAGATAAAAACATAAAAAAGCAAAAACATGCCAGATGCAAATTCTTTATTCATAATTTTGTAAAAAAAAAAATATCCAAATGATTTGAATTCACCTCATAATTAGGTCATGATTAGGACTTTCCGATTCATAAATATGAATTCCCCAGGAGGATCTGAATACACAAAGAGAAAATCTTAATTGTAATTTAAATCTGATGTTTTAGTGATGGTCATTATTACAAAATAAAACATAAGATCATCAGGACGCAAATACAAAGCAGACAGGTCTTGATCCTAAAGTGCTTAATACACTGCAACTTGTATAAATAAAATGGGCATGAAATATTGATTCGAGCTGAAATTATTTTAGTGTGCTGGAAGAAAGACTCTGGAGTGAAATTTGTTGCCAGGGACAACAGGCAAATCTACACTTTAGCGTCATTAAACACAAATATCTGACCGCAGAATGACACAACTGGCTAATCAAAATCACAATTCCATAGTGTCTGCATTGCATACGTGGTGGCTGGCTTGATGAAACCATATGTTGAGTAATGCTGTTTATACTCTCACATCAATCTGCTTTTCAGCTGCCGTGCACGAGAAATCACAGAGTGGGGGAAGGAAAAGCATCTTTAACGCAGTTTTAATGGAATCAAAAGGTTAGCAAACACTGGCTCATTATGTCACACATCGGGCAGTATGCAGGAATCCATTATGCACCAGCACATGAAAACGAGGAAATGCAAAGGAAAAGAAGAGATAAGGGAGGAGAAATGTCAGAAAGCTGAGCCGCAGGCTGCATCCTCCAGTCCGCCTGGGATACGTCAGAGTGTGTGAGTTTGTGTGCTCCAGTGTGTATGTATGTCTGCGTGTCTTTGGGAGAAAAGAAGCACATTCCCACCCACTCAATCCCATGATTCAACCAAGCCTGCACCAGGCGTGGGCTTGAGAGAGAGAAAAAGGGCGACAGAGAAAGAGCTCTCTTTCAGAGAAAGCGAGAGAGGATAGACATGGAGAAGAGAGAGAAGCAAGCAAATGAGATGCAATGAGAGTGAGAGAGTGTTTCTTTATCCAATCCTCAACGCTATGTTGCAATGTTCCTTTCAGCTGGTGTTCAGGCAGTGCTTTGAGGAGAAAGGCTGCTGGGCCGAGGATGGGGAGAGTTGGGCAGGTTTGAGGTGTTATTGCTCCTGATGGCTTCAGCTCGTCAGGACATGTCTTAGGAGTATCACTTCCACTTGTCAATGCTTTTCTTTCAAAAAGCTGGGTTAAACTGAGGTAGGCTACTTACGATGGAAGCGAATGGGATGAATAAAATGTTAAAATATTCACCGTTTCTATAGTATAACCACAAGAAGGACAAAAGACATATACAAGAAAGGCAATTTTAATGATGTCTTTACTGCTTTTCTGGGCTTGAACATGGTAGTTGCTTGGTTGTCTATGCAGGGTCAGAAAACTCTCGGATTTCATCAAAAATATCTTAATTTATGTTCCGAAAAGGAACTAATGTCTTACAGGTTTGGAACGACACAAGGGTGACTCATTAATAGGGATGCGCGGTATACCGGTACTGAAAAAATACCGGTATCTATTATATTTCAAACGGTACGATATCATAATTTTGCTCATTTCGGTATTTCATACGCTGCTGTTCCAAAGTTGCTTCCCAAATTGCTCCTAACCCGGTAAACCTGACAACAGAACAACGTGATGGATCAAACAGATTAAACTCTATCAACACACCCGAAATTAATAAATAAAGAGAACAGTAGAAGTGAAATATGGCATTACTTTTCATACAAAACAGATGATTTAGGTGAACGAACTGACCACAGGAGGCAAGACATCAAATCTTGCTAAGCATTTGTCGCTTGCTCATCCTGATCTTTTCCGAGAATTAAAAGATCGACAGGTTAGTAAGTGCATCATTCATAAATTCAGACTTAATTTTAGCTTTTATTCACAACTTATCAATGCACATACATAAGATGTGATGCAGTAAACACGAAAGCTCAAACATGTGACGCTAGAACCAGTGATGTTTTGGTCACATAATATTTGCACTTGCATTTCAAACAATCAGATATTCATTTAAATTGAATGAAACAGTTTTGCTATTAATTTTAGTATCAATAATATGAAGGGAATGTTTCTGCCGCTCTGCCGACCGCTAATATGAAGCAGCCGAGAGATAGAGATTTATATTTAAAGCTTTTTCTTTGCCTATCCGAGTCTGAAATCTGAAAACAATCTGAGGTAGAGGGAGAGAAATAATTACGTGATTTTGAATATTACTTTGACTGTTAGAATAACACTTTATGCCTGGCTCATACTACAGGATTTTTAGCCCGATTTAGCTCCGATTTCCCCCTCCCGAGAATCGGAGCAGAAATCTTGTCAAGCACCTCGATCGGTCCCGATGTTCGGCGCAGATTATCTCGTAATGTAAGGCGTTCACAGATCGAATCTTGCACCTCCTGATCTGCTCGCACAAAATCGGGGCCGCCCCGATTAATATCAAACATGTTTGATATTTAGGATTTTAAATCGGGATGATGACGGCTATGATTACCTCAGTACATTCACAATAGCCAATGCGTGACCGCAAAACAGCTGCTGCACAGGTCCGTTGGATAGTGGAGATGGAGGAAATGCAGTGGCTGCGCTAGGGCGGGGCTTGACGGGGCTATAGCCCCATCGGCACAGCCCCCCCCCCAAGGATTTCCAAATGATTTTCCAGTTTTTTTTTAACTCTCCGTGTCACTCTCATTAACATTGAAAAATAAACATTAAAAACCTAAAAAAGTGCCTAATATGTGGCCTATAAACAATTAATAATATGGGGGAGCAACTCAGCTCAAGCAACTCAAGCAAGCAACGCGCAAACTTTGCGCAAGACAGTGAAGGTCAGTCAATTCACTATAGAAAAAGTGAAAGTAAAAAAAAAAAAAAAAAAAAAAAAAAAAAAGATGGCTAACGCTGCATTAATGGCACATATTCTCTCTGAGACAAGGAGAGACGAATCTACTCTAACATATGCTGATAACGGTATATAACGGTCTTAAACTGTCTCTTGTGGCTCGATCGTATAGAGAAAAACATGAGAAGAAACTTTATTTCGCGTTAAACAGGTTGTTTTTGAAAATCGGTGCATGAAATAAAGCTGTTCTGAATTTTCATTAATGACTGCAGTGTTAATACTTATAATAATTATAGGCCTATAATTCATTGTATAAATTAATAGACCTGTTTAAAAAAAAAAACTTTTTAAAAACATTTTCAATGAGGAGTAAGCTAATAGCATATTTTATTATCCTCACAGCACATCATGCGGTGATGCGCCATGAAATTAATTGCAGGGCAATAATTTCATGTAATTTAATAATAAAAGTAATCTAATAATAATAGGCCTATGCCTAATAAGAAGAAGAATGTTACAGGCCTACATTAATTGGAAATGCTAAATCCTCTTAATATTGCCAATTTTTGATGCATTTGACAATATCTCTGGCTATCATCGACACATGATGCAAATCAGCACAGGGAGGTTATCACCCGCAATGTGTGCCCGTGTGGAAATAGGTTTATGAATTGTCGGCACTATCTATTATAAATGGTTAGAATTTACCATGTTTTCCTAACATTTGGCATTGAGTGACTGACTCTTGATGGTCAGACAAAAATCACTAGATGTGTGTAAATTTAAAAAAAATAAAAAAAAGATAACTTAAATAAATAAATAAAACAATGAAAAAAGAAGAAATCCCAACTTTCTATTTTCTATATTCGTTCATAAATTATATTACTTTGTAAGTGTCATATTTGGCAGTTGGCATTAGTATGTTACTAATAACATTGGCATATGAGAAGTTTAATACCACAGGAAAAAAGTTAAATATGCCTTTTTCAAAGCTGCTGTATATAAAAAACTGATCGCTAAAATTAGGCGTTCATTACTTTCTATCAATTTAATTAGTTTTTTACCACCCCCTCTGAACTGTTAAGCCCCCCCCCCAACACCCCCAACAAAAAAATCCTGGAGCCGCCACTGCGGAAACGGCTTCTTGAAGTTTTGTAGTAACACTGTCTGTATAATGTGTCGAAAACGTATCACAACCGTAAGGAGAAAGAGAAGCGCCAGGGTGAAATCGCCTCATTTTTGAACGTACTGTGTGAGTGCAGAAAGCTGCTAGCTAACATATGTAAACATTGCTGACAAGCTGCTGTGTGAGATCACGTGAGGCACTCAGTCTGGCATGATAATCTTAATAATATATTGTAGTGTGTGATGCGCCACGATATTCAAATCTTGTAGTGTGTGCATGTTTAAGATTTGAGGGAAGAAAATCTGGGAAGATTCTCCTTATGTGTGTGCTGCAGCCAGATTTCATAATCGGTTAGGATTTTAAAACTCCTGTAGTGTGAGCCAGGCATAAAATAAACATTTGTTATAATTCATTAACAGCATTACAGCACTTATTAATGTAGGTCAATAATTATTTATAAATGATAAATGTAGGCTACTAATACATGTTTATTATGTTAACATTACTTTATGCATTAAACGCATACCTAACATTAACCAAGATTAATAAATACTGTATATGATGATCATTCACTCTGTTTACTTTTTTTTTCAGTTCACTTATTTTTTTTAGGCTGGTTATTTGTCACCTATGGTATCGATACCGAGGTATTACATTCTGGTATCGTACCGAAGCCAAAATTATGGTATCGAGCCATCCCTACTCATTAATGACATCATTTTCATTTTTGGGTGAACTATCCCTTTAAATCCAAAACATGGCCAACTGATTCACAATAAGTATGAGTAATATGTGAATTGTGGTGCTCTATTAGGTTTTACAAGTCAATGGAGACTCGAATGATCAAGTAAACCCCACTGATTCAGTTTTTCAAGTGCTTGTTAAAACTACACTAAAATCCATGTCGTTAAACAGATTTGCAAGAACACAAGATAACAGGTCTCTTCCTGACAGACTACAGGTGTAACATCAGTCCCAGTCAGGTGGGGCCTATCACTGCCAGTCAGGTGTCCCCATAGATCACTGTAAGATCATAACTCTCCACATTTTTTTTGTCAATCACTGCAAACAGGTCTGGATCAAAGGATCATCGGCCCCTGGGGCACAAATGTCACCCAACCCACCCATGATGCCACATGACGCCCTCGATGTAAAACATATTTTCCAGCGATAATGATACTGTGTAAACATCTCTACCTGTTAAAAAGAAAATGGTTGGTTTTTGAGTCCAAAATCAACATTCACAAAGCCCTAAGTTGCTAAAGTTACTAAGCATAAGTAAGTAAAAAAATGTTTTATGTTATTAGGAACTGCTTCATATAGCATGTTTTAGGTTTTTAAGATAGACTGACATTCACTGCTTTTACCTGACGTAAAAATGTCGGTGAATTAAAGATATTCAAGAACTCTATTGAAGTGATGATTTAAAAATAATGCAAGTTCTCCTCTGATTTTCAAATGCAGAGCATCTTAGGTAAGTGACTATTGTGATTTATGAACAGAACAAAAAATAGACCAAAAAAGTCTGCCAAAACTACATTTACACTACATGCCGACATTGTAATTGTATCCTGCCATCAAAATAAATGACTTTATTCAAATAATAATAAATAAATAAATAAATAAAGGCTGGGGTCCTGAAGCATGTGCCCCATATGCCTTGTTAGTAATCCTGCCATAATTGAAAATGATTAAAATCAGACTCTCACAGTTCAAGGACAGTACATACTGATAAAAACTCCCACAGGTTATATGAGGGAGTGCATCTTCAGCTGGGAAAATCTCTTGCCAGTATTTCTGCAGCACATGCAGCTGGTATTAGCCACTTGTATTCCCCATGAAATGTTTTCTTCAGGCCATGACTGTTTCATTAATGTGCTTCTCTATCTCTCACATACACACACACACAGACAAAGAAACAAGCAAACAAATATCAAACGGGTGCCCTCTTCACATTTTCCAGATGCAAATGTTAATGTTTAGTGCCTTGAGTTGGATGACTTGGGGGAACATAAAAGTTCATGCAATTTGCATAAACAGATTCAAACTGCACTGTAAGACTGTAAAGTCTTGTGGGAAATCTAACATCGAGCTGATGGAATCAGATGTACACAAGTGTCTTGTTTTAATTTTACTGAGAATGATGTTTGAAAATGTTTTTTTGAGTTTGAGTTTGTTTGGCTAATTCTACTTTTATGACAACCATGTTACACAAATGTAAATGTAATGAGACACAGTCACCAAAGAAATTCATACTAAGTTACTGCATCTCTAACAGTCAGTGATACCATGGACAGCTCCCACATTTACACAGGCATCAGACTAAATTCAGCACCCTGGTCAGCTCCCCCAATATAGAGCACACAAGGTGGCCTGCTCTGTACTACTGTAGCTCGGCACCCAATCAGCCCATGTTCAGCACTTTCCTTCACAGGGTGCTAAAATGCCACCCTCTGTTGAATCCACCAGTAACAGTGTTGCGAAACACTCATCAATTTACACTTTCACACTCTGCTCTCTTCTCATTGAGGGAGGAACTGCTGTTTTAATTTGTTTTGTAATTTCTAATTTGTCTCTTGAATGTGTTATTCAACAGTGCTTTCAAATCTGATGCCAATGAGGTCTGTAAGAGGCCTTTGAACTGGGAATTTTAGTCATCGTCTCTTGGAAGAGGTTTGTTTTGTGTGGAGACTGAACTGAAGGTTCTTCTAAATGATGGAAAAGAGAATAGCCTAATTATGTTTTGAGTGTTTTTATTTTACACGGGACCAGTGTTCAGACAGTTCAAAAGCAGAAATGTAAAGCTCACTTTTTGTTAAAGTACTTATATGAATAATTCAGCACAAGCCCTTTTATTATCTGAGCTGTAAAGTTGTGCATAATAACCTTTTTAAGGTGGGAACACTTAGTTACTTTACAAGTTACCTGGTTTACCGACATTATAAACAAACTATTCTGCTACAATATTTGCCTTATTTTTCAACGCAGAAGCAAGTTATTTTCTTTAAATGTGTGAGACTTCTGATTCATTAGCCAGTGTAGGTAAATAATCAGAGGACTAACAAAGAGCAGTAAATGGTGAAACTACAAACCAGTATGTAAAAAAATAAATATAAATATATATATATATAAAGAATTGTATGATTACGATTACAAATTAAAACAATATGATAACAAAGACAAGTTTGCAACATCAAACATCTTAACAGAATGCACAGCAAAATAACTGGAAGCCCCCACTTTACGTAATGTAAAAATAAAGTGGATACAACCAGCTACCTGACAAATTGATAAATCATAAAAAGTAGTCATTGTCTTTAAGTGCAGCTGTAGATTTCTGATTTCTGTAGTCTCTTCAGGACATTTCGTATAACATATTCTAACATGCTGATTTGGTGCTCAAAAAACAGTTCTTATTAATATCAATGTTGGAAACATTTGTGCTGCTTAATATTTTTGTGAAATCCATGTAAAATTATTTTCAGGAGCTGTTGATCAAAAGAAAGTTCAAAGGAAAAGCATTTATTTGAAAAAGTATTTTGTGACATTATGAATGTATTCACTTTTGATCAGAGAAGGAACAACAACAACAAAAAAATCCATCTTAATGATGCCAAGCTTTTGAACAATAGTGTATATTTTGTTATATATTTATATTATATTTATATTCTCCGATAATTTATATTTGGTAACACTTTAGATTAGGGAACACTATTCAATATTAACTAGTTGCTTATTAGCATACATATTACTACCATATTGGCTGATTATTATTACATATAAAGCACATATTAATGCCTTATTATTATGACCATATTTTAGATCCCTTAACCCCACCTAATACCTAAACTACTACAACACCTAACTTACTTACTATCAATAACCAGTAATTAGGAGGTTATTGAGGTTAAGAACTTTAATTTCAATATCGTGTCTAGAGGTTTTCTCTGTAGGCGATGTAAGTAAAAAAAACATAAGCATATACTTGGCAAATAAAGCTTCCGATTCTGAAAAAGCGGAGGTGTTCACAGCGCTCGTGCCTCACATGTGAGCACTGAATCAGTGACGCTAGTAACTACTAGCTTGACTCACACGTGTGTTTGTAGGTCAGAGGTAATGGTGGGGAAAGGAATCCTCTGCTGCGAGACTGTTTCTCATCAGGGTTTCATCGAGTGCACAACCATTTTTCATTCAAGGTGCTGTGTAGCAAAAGATCTGACATGAGATGCTAAGATACAGGATATGCTTAATAAGATAGTGCCATGTTAATATGAAGGGAACACAACACACGCAATTAAAAATATAACAATGAGAGTGAATCATCACAAGGCAACATTTTTCGTTAAGATGCGTATGGCAGGAAGGAAATTCATTAGGTCTGTTACAAAACCTAGTAAGCTGCTTCGCTACCTACTGCCTACATACACAGCTGCCGTCTATGACAGAATCCAAACTGAAATAGATCTTCGTAAGTGACTGGTTTGGAACACTCTACATAGGCAGAAACTCTGTGCGTCATACAAGTAGAGATTTGACTCACAATTGATTTCAAAACGGGTGATGACAGAACACACACAAATATACACTACTAGCCCATGCAAATGTTTGGGGTCAGTAAGATATGAAGTTTTTGATAGGAGTTTGTTATGCTCACCAAGGCTGCATTTATTAAAAATACAGTAATACAGTAATATTGTGAAATATATTGTGATGTAAAATAACTGTTTCTACTTGAATATATTTTAAAAGGTAATTTATTCCTATATTGAAAAAGCTGAATTTTCAGCAGTACTCTAGTCCTCAGTGTCACATGATCCTTCAGAAATCCTTCCAATATGCTGATTTGGTGCTCAGGAAACATTATTATTATTAGGGATGTAACGATACACTGACTATTCAAATTAGATGAGATGTTATGCGAATCACGATACAATTGAGGGTGGGAGTTTATATCAATGTTTCTCTGAGGGGAACTGACTGTCTTTAAAAAATTGTAGATGCTATTTTCTTTTCATCTTGCCACTGTATAATGCATATTAAAGTAGTGTTTATAAGCACAGCGCTGCTTTGTTTACAGCGGCAACCAAGGAAACACTATTTCTGCTGTTCCATAAGCGCCACCTGCTGGCAGTGAGTGAATTTGCAGTTCTCATTCAGCCCATCTGCTGTTTTTGTTTCATGCAGATATGTTTAATGTAGCATAGTTTCACAAAACTAAAGTCGGGCCATTCTGTTTTTGCTCCAATTTTGAAATTATATAATCTAATTTAGATAAACTGCTCATGCTGCATCTTTGCTTGGATTATGATTAAAATACAGTGGTTGCCTCCAAGTTTAAATGTAAAAAAATTTATTTTATTTGTGTTGTTTATTTATTTATTTGTTTTGGGGTTTTTGAACTAAATTTCAATTTAGTTTTGTTATATGACATTTCAATTTCACAAAGAAATATGCAACATTTTGACATCTTTTTTTTCATAAAACTAATTTTAAAAAGTAAGAAAAACATATTGAGAAATCAGTATCATGAATCATATCGCATCGTGTGTTAAGTGAATTGTTACATCTCTAATTATCAATGTTGAAAACAGTTGTGCTCCCTAATATTTTGGTGGAAATAGAACATTCTCTGATGAATAGAAAGTTCAAAAGAACAGCATTTATATTAAATAGAAATCTTTTGTAACATCGTAAATGTCTTTACTGTCAGTTTTGATGAATTTAATGCAACCTTATAATGAAAGTTCCTTTAAATGACAAAAAAAAAAAAAAAACCTTACTGACACCAAATTTGGAATAGTAGTGAAGTACACACAAATTTAGGGTTTTCAATTATTTTAAAGTATTTTAATCACTATTTTAGTATTTTCTCTCTCATATCCACCATCTTAAATTGCTTAACTTACTGTAATGCATTCTGGAATTGCCTTCTCCATTTAGGATACATGCGATGCTGCCTTTGAATATGGCCAAAGCAAGGTATCTTAGGACAATTAATTTGTCTACCTGGAGGCAGCTGATGGGGTTTTGTAGTCATTCTATGCTGAGAGCATGCTGAATAACTACTGCCTGAAGAGAAATGTTAGCATGAAGATATCTATAATCACCATTAAGTGTATCAACAGCATATCCTGGAGTTACATGCACTACCTACACTTCATAATGTCATGCTTTACATTACGTAAAGTTCTCAGATCCAACAAGAAAGGCTAATCACCTTCTAGTGCATTTACTTAAGACACGCATACATATGAAATAAAAAAAAAAAGTAAATCAAAACTTAAAAGTTAAAAAGAGACACAAAAACAGATGGAAGCCAATGACAGCACATGCCATTTCTATATTTGAGGATACAATGATTTTCTTCTTCAAGAGTTGGAATCAATAATGACTGAATCATCTGACATTTTGATGCAGTAGTGGGATTTGTACTACAATGCGTCATCTGTACTCAGCGTGAGCATCATATCCCCATCAGTGCATTGCTGCTGTTTTAAAAATGAGGGTCACAAATGTGTCTCACTTCCATTATCGCTCCTGTGTGATTCAGGTTGTGTCACTAACAAAAACTGGTAAAAAGCCCTCTTTTTTCAACTTTTTCAGCTCATGCTCTCATCAGATAAAGCTGTTTTAATGGGGAGCAGAACATAGAAAAAGAGGGGAAATATGGAGATATTAAACTGAAAATTTAATGAGCAGAGCTCTCGCCACGGGCAACACAGAGCCACCATTCTGAGAAAGTGCATCTCCCACCACGTGTTTCACCTTCTGCTGTGACACGCTCGCTGGTGCCAAAAACGGCTCGTTTCGCTCTCGCTCACAAAAGACGGGCAAGAGCACACATGAATGGCACAACATGGCCTATTTTTTAGAAAATGCCCAGCAACTTCAGGCAGCTCTATCACTGAACTTATGGATGCTTTATTTACGGAGACCTTTCTCTTCAACCTTTTAGAAAATAAAACCATAAAAAAAAAAAACATACTGGAAAATGTGAAAGAGGAGCTGTGTTGAAGAACCACTGTCAAGGCAAAGCATCAGCACCTTCTCAATGAGTCATTTCTGTTCATTTTTTAAGGTCAATGTGAAATAAAAATTCTGCTTTCTAAATGCATGTTATTGATCTTACTGAACGATTCATCCATGCATATGTTTTTTTTTTGTACCCTGTAATTTTAATTAAAAAAGACACCTCTCAGTCTCTAGTGAAAGTGACATACTGTATGCCACACTTTTCAAATAATTTAGTCCACGTAAAAACCACACTTTCTTAAAATCCACAAAGTCACCATCCTAAGTTTTGATTTTTTTTGATAACCTGTTTCATTTGGATGTACATCACAATACAGAAGAAAGGTCTCTAGCTACTTCTGTTGCATCGCAAATTTAATTTTACTAAACTAAATGACATGCAATGAACAAGCAACCACTATAAGTTTTAGCATTATTTAAAATAAAGAAATTAATTAAAAAAATAATAAAAAAATTGTTACAAAAACCTCATACAGGTTTGGAACAACTCAAATGTGAGTAATTGATGAAAGTAAATGAGTAGAAGCATATCAGTTAAATCCTACTACAGTTATGAGAAATTCTTCTCTAAAAAACAGTTAGGACTACTAGGCATGTTACATATCATAATTAATATTCATGAGCCAAGTTGAAAAGATTAACACTATGCCCCACCTACATTTTACATTCATATGTTCTTGTTGTAGCTGTTTAACTCGGTTGTATAACTCATACTGTCATGACCTAAAAGAAAAGAACAATACTGATTTCAGATCAATAAAAATGTCAGAAAAAATGTGGCGTCCTATCTTCCTTGGTTCATGACTGTCACCTCGCAGTCAATGGACGTCATTCTAGATTAGTCATCAAGTACTGCTCTTCAGATCGACTTATACTCAGACGCTGTTGTGGGCTAAATTATGTTTCTTTTTTGATGCCGCATTTATTCCAAAGTGTTCCCATCATTATGTGTCACTCTGCGTGGGATTCTAATGTTTATTAAAATATATGGATGATCTAGTCAATCGATGGTTGTAAGTTTAACAACCTCTCATTTCCAATGTTCCTTTTAGCACAGGGTACATGCTGTTACAACCGCACTGAAAATACAAATTCAGAAGGAATGATTCATATGCTGTTCCATATTTCAACATCCATTCCCATAGATTTCAAAAGCACTTTAGAAGAAAAAAAAAATTGAAAACTAAATAAGTGTTTAAAAATCAAATCACATCTTATCAAACACTACAGACCCACTACACAGTGGAAAGAGTGTTTTGCTTGCGTTATGGCAGCTGTAGATTGAACATTCATGCAGCACATGAGTGTGATTAAATTAGGCCGTGTCACTGCCTCCATTTAACTGGTGTTCCTGTGCAGCAAACAGTTCTGTCCTAATGAAAGCAGCCGGGCTGCAGCACTCCAGAAGCCCTTATCAGTGTGTGTCAGATTAGTCCTCTACAGAGCACTCCTAGATAACTTAACAGCCATGACTCTCATCCAGTGAACCTACAGACTGTGTGTGGAGTGCTGGAGCCGCAGTATCAGATGATAGTCCTGTGCAGGACAGTTAATTCAAGTACACTGCTGATTCACAGGAGCCACAGCCTTGGGAGAAACCTAAGGGTGGCTCATGGTTCCTCCGTACTCAATATAACAGCATCTGCTATCTGTCTGAAAGCACTGCGTTTAGCTGCTAGCTAAAGCTACGACAACTGGAAGTCATGAACATCTGGATCATCATAATAGGTTGTTTAAAACCTGTTAACCAGCACCCCCCATATTGGGAATCACAGCTGAAAATGACTAACTAACTTAAAATGGTAACAGCTCCTGACTTCAGTGTGCCACACACACAATTTTGATGTCTTTGGAAAGAAGACCCTTTGGCCTTTACTATCCATCATCCAGAGTTGATAATGCTCAAAAATATAAAAAGTTATAGACACTGAAGTGCCTTGATAAAAATTGTACCACACTGATTTTTTTTTAATTTCATATAAAAATACATGAAATCAGCCCTGAAGCAATCCAGAAAAGTAATGGGTTGAAAGTCACATGTCTCATGAGTTTATATTTCAAATCTGAAGAAGATACCATGAAAAATGAGATTCATGCAGCCATTTTTCTAGTCCCCCCCCCCCCGTTTGAGGAAAAATATTTACCAAATTATTGAAGGGTTCTACTACAAACTATTTAGTCTTTATACATGCCACTGCAGTTTTTCAATTATAAAACAGTATACAGAATCTTAGACATCGTATCAGTGATTTATTTGAGAAAATAAATTAGAACTAGAAAAATACAATAATAATTTTTGAGTGATGAAAAAAAAAACAATAATAATAAAAAAAAATAACTTAAGTACATACTGATTTCCTGACATACAGATGCTCCTGCTCATACATTAGTAATCACTTGCTGACGATCATTCATACAGATGCTAATCATACAGATGGCCGCCCAATATAGTCAATAATCACATTATAATGGCCTTTTATATAGACTGCATTCACACTGATATCTGTGAATAGTCAGTAATTACATGCTGATTATCAGCCATACGGATGTTAATCATACAGATACAGGCACATTACCCACAAAACACGCAAACATATATGAAAACTGTTGAAGAAGAAAAAAAAGAAAGTTATTTGTGCTAAAAAGATCGCTAAGTTACGCCCCCATCAGATGACAGGTGCGTCACAGCGTGCATCACACGCCGCCGCGAGGGAGCGCCAGAATTCAAATAAACAATCTTCCGTGTATCTTTGACTTTTTTTTTTTTTTTTGGATGATTTCATTCTGTTTGGGACATTGTCTGCTACAAAATCATGCTGTTTTTTTACTACCAAGACGCTGTTTTTGAGCGTAATTTGTTCCATAACGGACACAAACAATAACTCTCCCTCAAGAGATGAGACGTAAACAAATGAATAACGATCCAAATTACAACGTTGTTGTTTCTTTGGACTAAAAGTGCTCGATGGAATGTTGTTCAGTGGACCCTTATCTTTCAAACTAAACCAGGATTTACAGCAGTGGATACGTTTGAGAGTCGTTATCAGGATGAATATGGTATGTACTGCGGTTTTTTTATACATGTTTTGATGTGTACTGCTTACACAAATTTAGCAAATACATTCCTTTATAAGCTTTCTATCGAAAAACAGCGATCTGTCGTCGATGCTTGAGGCTTAGACCTTCAAAATGATATATAGTTTGTCAAGATTCATTTTGTCCTGTTTTACTTTATCTGTTTGAAAACATTGACGTGTGCAAACAAAGAGCTTTCAGTGCGCCGGCGTCCTGGTGCGGGTTAACAGGTTAAAACTATCTAAACAACCTTAAAACAAGATGCAATTTTTACTTGAGGAGCAAAACTGTGTAAAGTGTCAATGACATGTGGCTCACTTATTAAGCTAATTTATATATAAAAAAAGTCAAATTTATATTGTAAATACAACGACTGTGCATGTTTTTATGTATTAAAATGTATTTTAATACTTTGTCCAGGCATTAAGTAAAAAAATATATATATATCACAGAGGTACAACAGTCCTGATATGAGAATGGGGAGGGGAAGGGGGAGGGGGGCTCATTAAAAGTATTACAATTGTCAACTAATTTAAAGGGATAGTTCACCCAAGAATGAAAATTCTGTCAATAATTTCTCATCCTCATGTTGTTCCAAACCCGCAAGACTTTCGTTTATCTTTGGAAAACAAATTAAGATATTATTGATGAAAACTGAGAGCTTTCTGACCCTGCATAGACAGCAACGGATCTACCACGTTCAAGGCCCAGAAAGGTAGTAAGGACATTGTTAAATTAGTCCATGCGACATCAGTGTTTCAACCTTAATTTTATGAAGCTACGAGAAAACTTTTGGTGCACCAACAAAACAAAAATAACGACTTTATTCAACAATTTCTTCTCTTCCATGTCAAATTTCTAAGCACGTCTTACTGGTTTGGAACGGACATGAGGGTGAGTAATTAATGACAGAATTTTAATTTTTGGGTGAACTATCCTTTTAATGCTAATTTTCTTAAAAAGTAAACTTTTCAGGATGTTTGGAAATATTTTCTGAAAAATGACTGATTTAAAAATATATAGCATGTTTAAGAGCAGCAGAATATCAACCAAGAACCAGGTGAAAGCCTAATCCTCCTGTCCTCATCTATTAAACAGACTGTGTTTTCCTTGACAAGAGATGAGTGTGTGTGAGCGTAGGTGTGTGGTGTGTGTGTGTGTGTGTGTGTGTGTGCTACCCCATCTGTCTGTGGCTTCTCACGGACAACTTTGTGTCCTTCCATGTTGTCCACAATAACACACCAAACAACAGGGAGCATATTAAACAATGTCCCAGCTAATTCAATTATTATTATGCATATTACAATCAGGTCAAGAATGAGGTTAATCTGAATGATACCAAACAAACATCATTAGCAAACCAGGCGGATTTTCCACAAAGCTCATAATACAACACACAATATTTGGGGAACACATGAAATCATACTCACGCTCAACAGTTCCTCATTTTCGGCTGATATATTCCAGTGCACACAGGAATCCTTTTGTTACAAAACTCCACACCAGCCTGACGGGGATAAAGAGAAACAGAACTGAGGTTATTAAATTTAGCAAGAGCACCAACAGGGACGTTCACAAAGCCAAAAAATATACCGCTACCTAATTTGAGCAAGAGAAGAATAAAATGGGAGATGCTTTATGGTTCTCATTAGAAGTAGTTGCGTGTTTAGTATCCGAGATGAAGACAGAAAGAGAGGGTTGAAGGCAAAGGCACTTCAAACACATGGGGTGAGAGAGAACGAGCAGAGGATTCTTCCTGACACAGACAAAAGACAGGCTTGTAAACAAACACGACTAAACAAATATAAAGTGCATTTACAGACAGGAAGATGTTGCCCTTGGAAATATGCATGGGAAATAATAAATTAATCATATTTCAGACCACCCAGAATTTGTTAAAAAAGGCAGGGAGCAGGCAATAGACAAGGATTTAGATTTTTCTTTGTTAAACTTATAAACCTTTATAACTTCAAATAAAAATAAGAGTCACATATTTCCCATAAGATAATAAAATGTGTAAAGTGTGTGAATTTACTGTATAAGGATGACGCTCGTAATGGAATATTTTGGACTGACTATATTTTCATTATTACTATTTTTATCTTATGTACCAGTAAAATTATTTGTGTAAAATAAGATTAAATTATTAGGATTCAAGAGGTATATCTCTAATTAATAAATTAATTTTATTACATTAGCAAAATGTTTTAAGCATAAACTAAAATAAATAAAAATTAAAATCACTAAAATTTGTTATTTTATTAGTTACATCTGAAAAGTAATTTTGCTTCAAGGATGTTTAGATATTTTACAGGAAAACAAGACAAAATACTGCTAAACAAAATGATTTTCATGTTTCATTATATCAATGAAAGTTCTGAATTTTGAACTTAACAGTTCTTGTAAAGTATATAACATTTTCAAAAAAAAAAAAAAAATAAAATTCACACAAAAGCTAAAACTATCTACAAAATAAAATCTGTTTATCTGAATTAAATTCAGTAACACTTTGGGATTGAGATTATGCATCTAAACACAATCTTTAAGGAATATCAATACAATTCTGCCTCACTAAATTATAATCAAGTAAACCACAG
Source organism: Schizothorax lantsangensis (assembly GCA_027422415.1). NCBI lineage: Eukaryota > Metazoa > Chordata > Actinopteri > Cypriniformes > Cyprinidae > Schizothorax > Schizothorax lantsangensis. The sequence continues at coordinate 22,191,353 of CM049845.1, read as the reverse complement.
ATTTGTGTTGCCATGGAGAACACAATTTCTTTCGTTTCTCATCTCTGGCAAGTTTAATATCAAACCACCCATCAAAATAAAAATTATTCACGGCACTTCAAGGATAGCACTCTGTCATGTCATTTAACTGAGACTCCAAAGAGCCCTTTATGAGCTCCATAGGGAGATATCAGATCAATATTATGATTTTACCCCAACATTTGCATATTGAACTCTTTATGAGATCCTCCACAGTAGCAGTCGTCAAAGCATTAGAGAGAGCCATGAGATAAATGAGATAACACACACACACACACACACACACACAAAATCAACTGAGCATTTGTATGATTAAGCGGGCTCTTCCTGAGCCTCCGGATGCAGCTCAAGACAAGCGGTTTCCTCTGCATCATTATTCACACAGATGAGCATCATTGGCTTTGATCATTAAATGTTATCTTTGATGAAACTCCGTAACACAAACGGGTAAACTGTCGAGTGTGAGACGTAATGAGTGGGAAGTGCTGTCTTGATTTCCCAGCTGAACTGAATTTATGGAGGTTTTCTGCCCTGTACCCTCTCTATAGATCCCATAGGTGATCCAGAGTTATTATAGAGAGAACACTTCCTCTTAAAGTGAAACATACACAGATTGATTCCTTAAACAACTTCTCGGTTGAATAACTACCGCTGTGTACTGGATAATTTCAAGGCTGAACCTTAAGAAACTCGACAAACATCCTCATCCATGTTCCTTTACAGCAATAGTTCACTTAAAAATGTAAATTATGTCATCATTAACTCACCCTCAAGTTGTTTCAAACCTGTATGAGTTTCTTTGAACTCTTGAACACAAAAAATATATTTTGAATAATGTTGGTAACCAAAAAGTTGACGAAAATACTAGAAAAATAAAATACTAGAAGTCAATGGCTACCATCAACTGTTTGGTTGCACGCATTCTTCAAAATATGTTCTTTTGTTTTCAGCAGTATAAATAAACTCATTCAAATTTAGAATAAGTGGAGGGTGAGTGATAACAGAATTTTCATTTTTAGGTAAACTATCGCTTTAAGGCATATGGAACAAAACAATACCAACAAAACTATAATATATTCCATGTTGATATTAAAATACTTTTTATTTAACAATTTTCACTCAGAAATTGCTAATAAATGTAATAAATATTTACAAAGAAATGGCAAGTAACAGAATTAAATGTGAATTTCTAAAGCAGAAATACTGAAATAGTAGATAAGATCAGCATTTTCACAGGCAAATAGGTTCATTAAAAAGGTCAGCAAAAGCAATTCTATATTTCTTGTATAACGTACTCCAAAAAACTTGTTTTATTTACAACTTTTTTTACAGTGTACAATAGGCTACTACAGTAGTTGATGTTCAACTACTATTATTAATGGTCACATTTTCAGATCATTAGTTACTAAAACCGCACCACAAATATTAATGGTGACAGGAGCAGATGTGTTTTATTCACTAAAAAATGTCTCAATCACAGATAATTGCATGTGTCAAAATATTTCAAATTTCAATTTGGACATCACCAAAAATGATGGAAAAAATAAAATAAAATAAAATAAAATAAAAATATTTATTGTAATTTATAAAAAATATTTTGTTTTATTTTAATGAAATTGAACTGAATTAAAATCATTAAATTACATTACATTAAAATACATTAAGTAAAATAAAATAAAATTAAATTTAAAAACACCCCCGCAAGGAAGTGTTTGCAGATTAAAGAACTCTTGTTGACCGTTTTAGTAATTAAATATAGTTTGACCTGGTGTGAAAAATGTGTCTGAACTTGACTTTCCTGCCATCAAGTGATTATAGTCTTTTCATACATAATAATAAAGTGCTGATGTTACTTTGCATACAGATCACAATTACACAGTCCAGCACCTCAGGCACAAACAAACAATTTACTATGGAGGAATATATTAGCATACAGTACAGTATACAGTGGAATACACTCACATGCATAAACAACCTCTCATAATGTCCTTGACCAAAAAGCACATTAAACTTCTTTCAGTATCTCAGCGCTTCAATGCTACACCACCAAAACATACATCTTCACCAGCCTTAGATCTTCTCGAGATGACCTTTGCCCTCTTGCCTCACTAATACAGGAGAATTACTGTCTTGACAGGCCGCATATAGAGCTTAGCCTAATTCAATTGTCTGCTATTCTCAGTCCCCATACTAGAGGCTCTTCTTACACCCAGCTCCTGTGTGTAAGCGCCTGTGATTGATGGAGATAATGAATGAGTCTACATCCATTACCGTGATGCGGGCCGCTGTGTGAAGTAATATCAAAGCAGGGACGTGGTGGGAACGCTGAGCGCTGGAGAGGCCAGGAGCCCGAGCAGCCAGTCTCACTGATATATGGCACCGCCTCAGGCTACCTGGCAACTGACTAACCCATGCTAATGCAATATGTTCACTTTTAGAGCAGCTCAGATTGCTGTTCTTCACACAGCAGTCAAACTCATTTAGAAATTCAGAGGGGGAATTGTCAATATAGTTACTGTTGTTTTAAAACCAGCACGGATTGAAGCCGGAAGCGTTAAAGGGATAGTTTACACAAAAATGAAGATTCTGTCATCATTTACTCACACTCATGTCATTCAAAACCTATATCATTTCTGTGGAACACAGAAGAAGTTATTTTGAAGAATGATGGCAACTAAACAATCCCGGTTAGCACTGACTTCATAAATTACATGTCAAAGGGAATCAAAACAGTTTGGTTACCAAAATTCTTCAAAATATCTTCTTTTGTGTTCCTCAGAATAAAGTCATACATGTTTTGATCAACAAAATGAGGGTTTTGAGTAAATGATGACAGAATTTTAATTTTTTGGTGGACTATCCCTTTAATATTTCCACTTGAGCAATGAAATGTTTCTAGGGAATAGATGAGATGAAGTCATAAAATGTAATCTTTTCTATATGTTGCATATAGTGCCAACTGAATAAAACTTAGCAATAGCAACCTGAGAGCACAAGACAGCTGATTTTTAACGTTAATTAGTTTGTCATTTTATTGTTCTAGTCTTTGAGTGGAAGGGGAGGAGTGTGCAGTAGGTCAGAGAGAGAGAGAGAGAGAGTGAAAGAGAAACTGAGAGATGGCATTCGAAACAGCTGCCAGGACTCATTGGAGTTATATCACGCCTCACTTTACAGGCAGCAGAACTCTGGCAACATGCATCATCTGTACAGATCTGTGGGGCTTTTTCCTCAAAGGCTAATTTGTTTGAAATGTTACGGCTAAAAACAGATGATATCAGTATTTAGGAAGAGGGACTGAAGCTGAAATCAAGAATCAGGGAATCAAATACATTAGAGATACTTATAAACATAGCTAGATAGGAATGACTCTGTTCATACAACACTGAAAAAATACATTAATTAATTAAATCACCTTCCCGTTTACATGTTCATTCATTCATTCATTCATTCATTCATTCATTCATTCAGTATGTAAATACTTATTTGTATCAGGGCTATTATCATTAAAATTGATATGATAAAAATGATAAAACTTTTCATTACTACTAAACTACAATACATAACATAACATTACTACTAAATACAAAATTCATTCAAATAAAATAATTGAAAAAACCCTAACTTTATTGAAAAAGGCAATATTTTTCATTTTTGTTTAGTTTAATTATTACTAAAATCAGCAAAACTAAATAATCTAAAAACTAAAATTTAATGAAATCTATAAATCTATATGGACATGTAAAAATAATAATAAACAATTTGTAAAAAATGTACAAAATTATTTTTTTAAATAAAAAAAATTAAAACAAAAATAATAAAATAAAAAAGAAAATGTATTCAAAATCAAAATATGAACAAAAACTAGTAAAATAACACCGTCTGCTCCGTATTTAAACATGTATGTATTTAAATATTTACTAATTCATTCAATTATTTTGAAGTACCTCCCTGCCTGAATATATATATATATATATATATATATATATATATATATATGTATATATATATATATATATATATATATATTTAAAATAGTAGCATTTTCACTAACAAAAAAAGGGTTTTAAGCCAGTTATTTCTACCTTTTGCTGTAGTGTGTGAGTAGGAAATATCTGTTTCCATTTCCATTTAATAATCCAGTGAAATTTTTGTATGCACAGGGAGTCTGACAACCACCAGTGCTCCACACAGAGACCGGATCTCACCATCATTCAGTCCTTATGAGATTACATGCAGAATCAGAATAAAAAAACAGACAGACTAAATCCAGAAGAACTGTATAAACATCTCAAAGACGCTCGAAGAAACCTTGTGCATACAGACTATACAGAAAATCTCACTGGATTACTACAATTAATGGCAAAAGGGATGTTTGCAAATGTAAACTGATATTTCCTACTGACACACTACAGCAAAAAAAAGAAATAACTGGCTTAAAACCATTTTTTGTTGCAAAAATACTAATGGCCTAAGACTTTTTCACAGTACTGTATAAATTTATTTTTAGTTTTTATTTACTTCGCCCTTCAGCTACTAGCGTCACAAAATATTAAAAATTCAAACGAGCTTCCCTGAATACTCCGCCGTCAGCCATCGGTCAAGAAAACATATAAAGTCACTCTAAAACTTACCCTAGTTGAGCCAATGTTGCTATGTCATGCCGGTCAGCATGTAATTCTAGTGCTACTGAAACGCAAGGCTAAGTCAAAGCAGGTTCACAGTGAAACTCACGTCCTTAGGAACACAGTTAACGGTAACAGATATAGTCTCTGTCTCCTTAGTGCATATTAAGTAAATAAGAATTTGCGTAAGGCCTCACCCACGTTTTCTGAAGCTCATTCCAGGCGTCTGCAGTGAAGCAGCTCAGATCCCACAGCACTGCACAGTTCATCTGACACCCAGCCTGATCATGTGACACAGATGAAAGACAGACGAAAAGCAGCAATACCTCTACTGGCTCATCTGCTTACTAAGTGGTTTACTTTGCAGTATTGATGCTTGTATATTCACACTGATATTTACATAGTACTGAATGTGGAATTTCATAACGTACAATGAGCTAGAACAATGAGATCTCAAACAAGCAGCACAGGCAGGATTTCACTGACACAATGACACTGGTGTGAACCCAAATTTGATACCTCAATACAATCAACACATCTCTGAGGACCACTGATAGAGTTGCATGTGCTTTGTTCTTCACTTTTCAGCAGGCTATAGCTAACTACAGTACGCGTGTGTGTGTGAGAGGGAGAGAGATAATTTTACTGAATCATTTGCAAAGGAGCATGCAGTCAGTCAGATGTGAGGTGGCTGGATCTTAAGTGGTTTAAATGATCCATATGCCTTCTTGTTGCTCATTAGCACTATTTCATTACATATTCATTGCTATTTCATTACAAGCAATGCTGCAATTCTGGGTTTGTACACACACACACACACACACACAAACACACTGCATATTAGATGATTTCTGAAGGATAATGTGACTTTGAAGACTGGAGTAATGGCTGCTGAAAATTCAGCTTTTCCATCACAGGAATAAACTACATTTTAAAATATATAGAAATAGAAAACATCTATTTTAAATTGTATTAATATTTGCATATTTGTAATAACATAATTGCTTTTATCCAAGGTTCTGGTTAACCGTAAAGCAACAGGTACACTATATCCTCAAAAGCACATGGTATACTGTCAAATATAATCATACTGATAACCGCTGGGTAAGTACTTACACACACAGCTCAGGAAATGCAATTTACTAAACACTATCATGACATTCTGTGTATTAACTGGGTCACGTGTGAAAACCCAGACCCTGGAAAAAGATGAGCAGAAGAAAAAGAAGTGATCAAGGACTGAGAAAAGGTGGAGTGGGTTAAGGATAGGGTTGGGAATCGAAAATTAATTCCAATTCCAGAATCAGATACTTATGGTCAGAAATCAGATTTCAATTCCACCTATTAATTCCTGTGTGCATCTTTGTTTTTTTGTTTGGGTTTTTTTTGCCAAAAAGGGGCTGTTAAAATGTATTTGTCTTTGAATCATTCATGAAACATTCTGATTCATCCTGTAATGAAACAAGTTAATCTTGAGTGAGTCACTGAATCATTCCATTCATAAATTCCATGAGATTTTGTTTAGTTGTCTAATGTTTTTTTCTTCAGAATTGTGAGAGAACTACAACCTCCATTAAAAAAAGTGCCTCAATTTATCCAGAATCATGTAGCTCTATTTTGCACACAAACGAGTCCAGTTTTTATGTAGCCGGCTGATTTTTGTTCATGGTATTCAGCAGAAATTAGAGAGTTTTGCAAAAAGAGACAGAATAAATATGTTTGATATCTATATATATTTTTTTTTAACCACATTAAAATTGAAACTGGGAATCAATATCGATAAGTAGAATCGGAATTGGAATTTATAAATTTCAAACAATACACAACCCTAGTTTGGGAGCCTGGTTATTGAAAGAGCTGAGGAAAGAGCAGGACGAGATGGGACGAGAGGACAAGACACTGGTGTAAATATAATAAAAATACTATTATTTACAGGATATAATAACTCCACTAGTAGTGTTTGCTCTATTCATAATAGATAACAAAAATGCTTATTTATTTAAAAGTTTAATCACTTTAATGGTGAAATGGTCTGCGTGCACCAATGACAGGTGTAAAGAGAGACGGCCCACAACCTCTCCAGAGGGAAGTGCTCTGTGATTTCAGGATCAATGGGCCTCTCAGCTAAAACTGCATGAGGATGAAAATGGAAGCCTCTCATGGAGAGCAGTCACTAGAGCGGCTCACAAGAGCACTGCGCTGGCTACAACAGTGTCATTCAGCTGGCAGACAAATCTCACAAACGCTGTTACACAAGGACACAGCTACACTCAAGCTCATAAACAATGCCAAAGACTGAAGTATTTAAATACATTTCTCAGTGGAGATTTATACCAGAACAATGCAATTTCTCATTTAGTTAAAAGATTGAGACCTGCTTAAAGTCAAAACTAGCAGAGGAAAAAAAAAAGGTACCATGGTATCATAATAGTTTTTGGATATAATCACTTTAATGGTGAAATGGTCTGCATGCACCAATGACAGGTGTAAGGAGAGACGGCCCATGATTTTTGATTTTCGTTATTTTTTTTATTTTTTTACACTATGCACCCAAAGGATTGCATTCAATTTAGTTGTACTAGTACAATAACAATAAAGATATTCATTCATTCATTAATTCATATGGTTTCATGCTTTTTGAATACAACAATTATTTTAAGTGCATTTAATAATTGTACAGGCCTTCCAAAAACACCACTGGTAAAACATTCATACAATATAATTAAATATTTGTGTTATGTGAGATTTTTTTTTGTTTTTGAAAGTCTCTTATGCTCATCAAGGCTGCGTTTATTTGATAAAAAATACAGTAGACATGCGATATGACGATTTTTGATTGTGGACGAAAAAAATGTCTCCACGATCTGAAGCGTGCGCACACTAAAAAGCATGTCTAATAGTGCCTGATTACTGAACTAAGTTATCTTTTGCGCTAATACTGTCAAAACACACAAGGTTTACATATAGACTTGGTTATGTCTAAAATGAAAGTAAACATTTGAGAGAAAAATGGATGCATGCCTGTTAGATGCGTGCAGGTCTTAAAGGGACAGTACTAAACATGCTGCCCACTGTCATTAAAGGGATAGTTCACCCTAAAATTTTATTTCTGTCATTATTTACTCCCTCACATGTTGTCCCAAGACTGTATTAATTTCTTTCTTGTGCTGAACACAAAAGAAGATATTTTAAAGAATGTGGGTAACCAAACAGTTGTTGGTCCACACTGAATTTGATAATAGGAAAAAATACTATGGAAGTCACTGTGGACCAGCAACTGTTAAGTTTTCCACATTCTTCAAAATAGCATTTATGTTCAGCAGAAGAAAGAAACTCATTCAGGTTTAAAACTAATTTTGAGTGAGTAAATGATGGTATAAATATAAAACACCAAGACAGAATCGACAGACAGATGACAGAATTTTTATTCTTTAAATGTTAAAACAACAAAACGCTGAGAGAAAAAAAATGACACTACTCTTAATTGAAAAAAAATAATACAGTTGCTTTAATAGGAATCAATCTATATAGGGCTTTATTTTTATATTTGTTAGTCAATTTATTGAATGCTCCTGCTAAATAGGCCTATTGTACCTGAAAATAAAGCACATTTACATTTAGTTTTTTTAGCAGACGCTTTTATCCAAAGCGACTTACAAATGAGGATAATAGAAGCAATCAAAACCAACAAAAGACCAACACTATTCAAGTGCTATGACAAGTCTTGGTTAGCCTAATGTAGTACACGCAGCAAGTGTTTTTTATTTTTTATTTTTTTTATAAAGAAAACAAGTAGATAGAATTTAAAAAAAAGAAAGCTGGTGTTAGAGGCTCAGATAGATACAAAGAAGACTAATTAATACAAAGAAGACAGATAGATAAAACAGAATTAGAATAGAGAGTGCTAGAGTTAGAGGGTCAAATAAAGATGGAAAAGATGTGTTTTTAGCCGTTTCTTGAAGATGGCTAAGGATTCAGCTGCTCGGATTGATTTTGGCAGGTCATTCCACCAGGTGGAAACAGTTAATGAAAGTCTGTGGAAGTGATTTTGTGCCTCTTTGGGATATTATTATTATCAATCCTGAAAACAGTTTGGTTTGCCTAATATTATAACCAATATACATATTTTTTCAGAATTCTTTGATGAAAAGAAGGTTAAAAAGAAAGGCATTTATTTGAAAAAAAAAATGTACTGTCATTTTTTATTGTTTGCATTCTTGCTAAAAAGAAATAGTAAGGATAGTGTACATGTATGTTTTTGGGAAAGTAAAACTGTCATTATACATTTATTTTGACATTAGGGGTGAATTAAACCATGACAACCAGCCAAAACTCGACTCCTTGAAGGTACCTTTTAAATATCATGACATATAAATATGGTAATCATACTGTACCAAGGTATGATCACATTAATAAATGGATAATTCCATTACAGGGTGCTATGCTCAGGTAAGTACGACTGTGGATACGTAAATAACTGTAGAGGCTGAATGAGATTGGTTTTCCAGCAGTTAGAGATGAGTAAGAGAGCGCAGTGCCGGGGGTGGCCACCGAGTGGGCGTGCAGACTGGCACCTCACTGACGCCAGCCTTCCAGCACATCATCACTGCTGGCGCACACAGACAACCTTCCTCTACAGCCTCTGCATAAGAATTACTACTTTTATTACTTCAGAAGGAGGCCAAGCCTGTGGGATCTTCACTACAATTGAACAAATACTCTGTCCAAACAATTCGATGCAACAAGATTCTGGTGACAAGCAATTTGCCTGTTCACATTAGAAGTGAAAATGCCACATTGTACGTGAAAATGCTGAAAATGCTCTATATATTCTATATTTATCTATATATCCTGATCCATCCATCCATCCATTCAAGGCCCATATAGATTGGCTGACATTTGTCATTTTGTATTATCGGCATCGCCAATAGGTTTTTCTGTTTGGCCAACGTGTCAGAAATGGGACTTTTATTTTGACTGCGCTGAAAATTCCAGCACCTGAGCACCCTTTCTCTGCAAATTGGTCTCTGAACACGCACAAGGTCAAAAAGTTCCCTCAAACTTTAAATATTTGATTTAAAATTTATGCTGCAGTTAGACCCCATGTCATATTCACTGTACTGCATGGTTTTATAAAAAAATATATATATTTTCCCAGTAGACAGGCTTAGATTACTGAGTGCACTTTTGGTTACAGTGTTTACTTACTTTTTATTCATATTTAAACAAAAATATTATTTCTGAAAAATACTATAATAGAATTACAGACAGAATCAAGCAGTTGCCATCTAAATATAACTTTTTATTTTAAAGATATGTTTTGTCAAGTTAACATTTTTTTCATATTTAAATCACTCACAAAATTTATAATTATTAGTAAATATTATGTAAAATAAATATAAATTTAATTTCAGCAATTGTTATGCATGTTTTTACTATCTTTAAATTAAACAATGCAATATTTTATATAATGGTGCAATATTAATAATAATAAAATAATAATAAATAAATAAAAATAAATATCAGCCAACCACTAATTATAAAAGATATATTTATAATAAAATTAAATATTTTATATAAAATACAATACATAATAGAATATTTTATTTGTATAATAAATAATAATAACAGAATTCATTATTATTATTATTATTATTATTATTACCAAATTGGCATTTAATTCATTAAAAAGTTTGCACATCATATTTCAATATGCAATATATGACAGAATAATCGCATATGAATTGTTGGCCAAATTGTGCAGTCACACTTGTGACACTTACTAGGCAAAAACTAAGATATAAGATAAAACAAATACACAGTATAAAATATAAAAGATTCTTAAATCACTTGTCGCTTTGTTAAAGACATCACACACTCAAAGTAGCATCACATACACAGTTTTGTCCTACAATTCTCAGATAAAATGATGCCTCCTCATCTTATCCACAAATCAGACAGATACTTTGCCTTCAGCTCAGTCTCTCGCCAATCAAGGCTTGGCTTTTATTCTCCCTAATTAGGAAACATGTGACCACACAAGCCCTGTGACCCTAGTTCAACCCTTTAGTCTCATCTAAGAGGCCCAGATACATCAGCTTAAAGGGACAGCACACATAAGAATCCCAAAGCATAATGACATACACACAAACATCGTTTTAATTAAGTAAAAGACACTCCCTCCAAGCACACACATAAGAAGTCGTTCATTTAGAGCAGTAATGACCCAAAGCCTGTGTTACGCTTAAATCCCACAGCGGCACGCCTGCCGAGCTTTTCCTCTGACCCCACAAGACCTTCTCCTCACCTCTGGACGCCTGAATGAGTCACGCAAGCCCAGTGTGCAAGTGTGTGGGCCTGGAGCAAAGCAAATCTGCTGTTCTATCTCAAGCAATTACACCCCGTCATAATGACAACGATGAATACGAAAACAGCAGGAAGCTGTAGAGTTTTCTTTAGACACACGCAAGACATGCTAACTTCCGTTTAATAATTCACGCACCCCGTAGCTTCATCGTGATGTAACTATTTTTAATATAACAGCACCGTTACACTTCCACGCCAGAGCCGGCGCTAATGGAATCATTGCAAGCTGGCTGCTCTTCAAGTTTTTTTTTTTTTTTTTTTTTTTTTACACTTTACACAGATTGCTGGAATATTATACAAGGAAAATATCACACAAAACACAAATAATTTAGCAGAGTTGACCATTTGGAAGAATTGATTTTTGTACATTTAAACTGATAACTAACAGTGCAGACTGTTATACTGGTTCTGGATGTGTTTGATCGTTATGTTGTACTGTACTATCTTCATGATCACTGGATGGTATTCTGTGAATCTCTACGAGTGTGGTTGCATGTCCGTTTGTCGGCGGAGGGAGTTGTAGAACAGTCTCATGGATAATTTCCTCTTCATCTGAATCCACTAAACTCAGTATATCCCCTCTGTCATCATCTAAACGACTAAATCCTGCAGAAGTCTTCACAGTAAGATACACTTCCAGCTCTTTTGGACCAAGAGGGTTTATACTGTAGCAGAAGTAGATCCCTTCATCTTCCTCTGTTACATTGATTATAGTGAGTTTGTAGATGGGGTTATTATCAGACACAATATATTTGGAGGTGGTGTTGATGATGTTCTTGTCCTTTTGCATCCAGACAGTATTAGCCGGTGGCAGAGAGTCGGTCTCAGTACAGCTGAGGGTGATATTGCTGCCCACCAAAGCGGTTACCATGGGATCTCCTAAGGGGTATGGCGTCTTGAGCTTAAAGGAGCAGGACTTCTCCACTCCAGTCACATGATGTCCAATACACTTCACTTCCTCTCCATTTTTCAATATAAACCCATTCACATGGACCTCCAAACGCTCTGTCTCCTGGGACGTGGAGTTGACCGTGGGACCCTTGGCTATTACATGTTCTTCAAGGACCTCATGCCAGTCCAGAGTGGGCACAGGGTAACCTCCATACCAGCTACATATGAACAAGACATCCAATGGCTCGTTTACTATCTCCCAACTGCATTCTGGATGCCTCTCCGGAGCATAGTAAACTAGCAGCTCCTGGCTCTTGTTCACAGTTGTCTTGGAGAGTGTATTCTGGGATGTACAGGTATACATCCCTTGATCGCTTGGTTGGATGTTACTTATGGAGAACTCAAGGAATGATTTGTTCCCAGACGCCCTGTCATAACTGTCCAGTGCCAAATCTTCAACAGTCCATGTCAAGTTTTGTGAGGGAAAAGACTCACTGGAGCAGTTAAAGTACACATCTGAGCCTTTTTTGACATATGATGTTCCATTCTGTAGGAGAGCTGCTGGTTGTATGGCCAGTGAGACACTAGTTGGACCCTCGGCAACTCGAAGCAGGGTGTTTGAGAGAGTTTGCCATGAGCTGCCATCCTTTGTTTGGGATTCACATTCATACTGGCCTTCATCTATATACTGAAGGCCACTGATCCAAAGAGAGCCATTGTTTGAAATGGAAAGATGCTCTGATGGCTTCAAGGGGTTTGCAACAACAGCCCCATTTTTCTTCCAATGATAAAGAAGTGAAGACGCATTAACTGGCTGGTCAACACACTGTAGTGTAGTATTCCCACCCTTCTCTCCAGTAACGTACCACTGCACCTGCTCCTCTGACACTGTTTGATGTGACAGAAGTAGCAGATGTAGAAATATTGCAGATATTATCATTTTAGGATTGTAAGGATATCCCATCAGATTATGGGATAAAATATTTCCTTGGCAAATTCGCTTGCTTCCTTTTGTTTCCCGGCAAACGCATCAAACCCTTTTCTATGAATTAAATAAATAACCAGAAATTATTAAGATAAAATCGCGACCGTTCTAAACTCGCTTTGGGCTTCCTGTATATTCCTGTATATACATCTTCAACCTGTTTACTTGCGTTCTTTCCAGGAAACTTTGAAATTGCTGTTTGACCACACCCTTCACCTGCGCTCTTAAAGAGACACACACCGCATTTAACGCATGCGGAGTCGAGTCTGGCAGGTTGATCAGGCTCACAACTGGAGGGCCTCCTCAGCCTGTTCAGACCTGTATTTTACTATGGCCAATGGTCCTCTGTACTCAGTATTTTGGCATAATAAAGCACCCCTCATATCCAATTTCCATCCTTAAATTATGAAGAGCCAAATTACTCAAAATGAAATCATTAAATAAATGTTGAAATATATAAATAAATCGTTAAATGTATAATTAAATAAATAATAATTATGTAAACTTAGGGTGACCCTACTCTTTTCCCCGGACATGTGGATTCAGATGTTTTCTTAATCCCGCAAAATGTGTTTTGCTCCCCGATGTTCGTGTCCACTCCTTTAAACATTCTAATATTGTGTATATTTTTGGCCTCAGTATGCGGTGTATTTAAATATTTTTGAATGAGGTTTGTGCTGTTTACTTTCACTTTCGATTTCGCGATCACAGGCACTCTGTGTAAAGAGAGCACATCTTACAGATCAGATATTTGTCAATGAGCTCAGGATCTGTTGAGCTGCAAATACTCAAGCATGGTCTTTTCAGTCATCTCTCCTTATTCTCGACCTGTGATCAATACAATCTGACTTCTGCAGCTCCTGATTGCCAAGTCCGCCTTGTTTCCATAGAATTGGGCTGCTTTTAAACTGTTGCAATGGTTGATTTTCCCAAGTGGGTTAAAGGCTTGAAATATTGCATACATTACATTTAACTAAAATGCTTGTATTAAAACATTTTGCATTCTTCTACCTATGATAAAACGTTCATGGACTTAACTGTTCTCTCCTGCCAACTCAATCCAAGCAGCTGAATCTTAATATTTTCAAGAAACCTCTGAAAACACATCTCTTTCATCTTCATTTGACCCTCTAACTCTAGCACTCTCTATTCTAATGCTAATTCTAATTTTATCTGCTTGTTTCTTTTTATTTATTTATTTATTTATTTATTTTTTTTTTTTTTTGGCCTGTCAGTAGCACAGATAACACATGACAGTACATATGCATGGCTATACTATCATCATTCACAGCCTTTTTTCTTTTTTTTTTTTTAATTAAATTTATTTATTTATTTATTTTTTATATTAATTAATTAATTTAATTTTATATACCCTTTTACTTAACCACACTGTGACAGACAAGACCAGGGGACAGAGAAAACAAGAGAGAGAAAGAAGAAAGAAGAAAGGAAAGAAAAAAAAAAAAAAAAAAAAAAAAAAAAGGGTGGGGGGAAAGTCAACAAAGAAGGGGAAGAGAGAGAGAGAAAAAAAGGAGAATGGGGGATAGAGAGAGAGAGGGAGAAAAAGCAAAAACAAAAAAAACAGACAATTTGCTTCAATACCTGCTGACAAAAAGAGAAAACAACCGAAGACACAACATCAAAGAGACTGCAGCAACAACCAACATTGTATAAATCACAATAAATTCTAAATGTTAAATGTTATTGAGCAGCACACATAACTAATATTACAAAATAAGTTTTGAAGCAACAGCAGATCAAGACAATGTGTGTCTGTGAGCACCTGTTTTACACCAAATGTGAATGCTTGAGTGTAACACCTGTGTGTGTGAGCGCGCTTGTGTTCATAAGGTTCCTCCATGTAAATGTTTAATAGTGTGTGTGGGGACACACAGCCCCATCCCGCAAGGCATGAAGCAGGCACGGAAAAGACCCGGGCCCCAAACATCCGGAGGCCCCCCAGGGCACGGGACCCCCAGGAGAACCACCGCAGGGACAACCGCGGCCTCCACCACAAAAAAGGGCAAGAGGAGAGCCCGAAGGCGGGACCTCCGACAGCCACAGTGTAGGCGCCCCAGGGTGCCGTGGCGGCAAGCCCGCAGGCTCCACCGGCAAGCCGACCACACCAGGGCGACCGGGCCCTGGGCTCGGAGACCCAAAGGCCCCCCACCCCCACAATCGGGGCCCAGCAAGGCCAGTAAGGCCAGGCCCCGCCAATCCAACCGCCGAGAGTGGGCCGGCGCTCGCCCGAGCATCCTGCCCCGCGCGAGAAAATCACCAAACGCACGGCGGCGGCATCCTCCACCGGCAGGGCATGGTGGTGGGGTGGGGTCGACTAAGATGATGAGTGAAGCGGAGTCTAAGGCCCGACCTGACACATAGACGTAGACGACAAGCACACAATATACACAAGCATATGTTCCCCACCCTCATGCACGCAAACAAATATTCACACCCTTCGCCCCACATGTAGACACACAAAAATGAACACGGTACCCACACTCACACTCCCCATATGCACTCTATACTCCTAGGTCCAGGCACCCCCACCCCCCAGAGGGGTAGCCAGCGCCCGATCCCGGAGCTAAACCCCCTTCGCTCCGGCGTGGGGACAGGAAAGACCACCCCGGTCCCCGCAGCAGCAGAGAAAATCAACAGCCCAGACCCGACCGGGCGGCCAGCTCATCCTCACAAATCCCCCGGCCCCAGACAGAGAACAGAGAACAGGGGTGTGAGGAAAAAAAAAAAAAAAAAAAAAAAAAAAAAAGAGACCCCCATGCTTCACCCCACCCGCTCAAATGTAGTGTTTGGTGTGTGTTGTTCTAAGGTGCTTAAAACAGGGGTGCTTTAAAACAGGGGAGGGGCACCCTCCACAAGCTTGTGTCAGCTCGTCCCCTCCCTAGAGCCCTCAATGTCTATGTGCAACTTAAAATTGAGAAGTGGGCACTGGCACCAGAGGGAAGGCTGAATGAACAGACCGCCCTCCGGATGCCATTCAGTGTGCCCACCCCCAAGGCCCTATATGTATGTGTCATGTGACAGTAAGTAATGAGAATGTCTAAGCTGTAATGTGTAATCGAGATGCAGGCGGCCACGAGGAGACAGAGGAGTACCACCTCCCCCGCATCCCAGCGACTCACCCGCACCTCAAAACCCTACCTATGTGTTGGTGTGATGGAGCGGGAGAAGTGAAGCCTTAGGGATGGGGAGGAAAACATCAGAGGGGGCAAAATACCCCCCCCTCTGGAGCCAGCTCCCCCGCTGACCCCCATAGGCACCCCTGTTACCCCAAATCTGCCAAGGGCGGGGGACCCAACTTGCTCTTCAAGTTTTTAATTGAAAATGCTACAGAGGTTTTTGGTTTGAGCTAGGCTGTCAGGCTTGTTTTGTTGCCCTGTTGATACATTCCTGCTTTCGCAAAGCAAAATGTGATGCCACATCAGAGTTGTAATCTCTGTGGCTGCAACAAAAGGCAGCAAATACACATTCAGATGTAATATCAGCTTTTGTTATTTTTGGAGCATTATAACTATTTTATACAAAGGTTTTACAATTACAAGGAAAAACATATCTACAAAAAAAATAGAGGCACTGAAGAAGCATCTCTCCCATAAAAGTTTTTTTTTTTTTTTTTTTACTTTTACTTTTGTTTAAAAATGACTCTATGGCTGGCTTAAAATGAACCCAAAATACTTTTGAAATTAAAAATCAGATAATTACTAAAGGCATCAGTACTAATCAAAAGGTGAACAATCACTGGGTTTGTCCATACTTAACCCAACTTGGGTTGTTTTTAACCCAGCATTTTTTAGAGTGTAACTAAAAAAAATTAAGGAGAAAGTAACTAACTGACTAAAATCATTAAAAAAACGGGACTAAAAACTTCATTCAACTGACTAAAATAAATAGCCAAAATGAATACGATTTATTATTAATTTTTTTTTTATAAATAAATAAATAAAAGTTGTTCTGTTTTTCTATGTAGGTATGAGATAAAACGGCTTGATCTATTCCATCTGTAAGAACAGGTGGTATAGAATACAATGAGAATCAAATGGGATAGATCTACTGTAAACAGAATTTGCTTACAATTGAACTTTTTCTTGATATCTGTCCAAACCTTACAAGTAATAATAATGGATTGGCAGTAGCTTTCTACACAGTAACTCAGGGGAATAAATGGTGCAGCAGCAAGGACACCTTCAATTTGCGATTCTTCTAAGCGTTGCCACACAGGAGAGTCAGCATATTCTGCTTGCCAAATCCATCCAGCTCTTATCTGGACTGCACAGTAAAATAAACAGAAATTGGGGAACTGCAGCCCTCTTTTACAGAATAGCCTGTGCTGAGATTTCAGCTTAATCTGTAGTATGTTCCCTTTCCAAACAAATCCATCTACACCTCTACACACATCTACGCCTCTACACCAAGAAGAACTTTGTTCAGAGAGTCTAAATCTAATATAATTTTTTTTTTAAACTGTTCACATGACCAAACAATAATATGGAAAGAGAATCTCATCTTTCCACCTTTGTCAAGTAATTAATTAAAAATGGAAAGTGTTCACACTGATGTCTGTCCTGTAGATTCTGCTATAATCTTTAAAATTGTTTAAACTCCAAACTATATGTTCAAGATCTGAAAAAAAAATTTGAGAACAGAATCTTCTCTGAGCATTTGTCAAGTGAGCAGTTTTCCTATTTTATCCTCATGCTCATATTGTTTGATTCTTTTGGCTCTCTACTAGTAAGAATGTCATACTCCCTCATCTTTTAAGCACAGAATCATCTTTAGATAAGGACTATTCCTACTCCTTCGAGAAATATAGTAGACACTGATTTTTTTTTTTTTTTTGCCAGGAGCAGACAATAATTAGGCCTCTTAAGTAAGCCTTCAGTGATTCCCAAAATTACCCCCGGGATGCAGAGTCTTCATTCACACTTAGAAAAGTCTCAATATTTGTGTTTAAGAATGTCATGAACTATAAGAGTAAATGATTACTAAATATCCAACATTTAGCTGGGTGTGGATGCAATTTTAAGATTGCTTCCTGTCATTTGTGTGAAAAAGGTCTATCCTTCACAAATCTGCGAGGAAGAAAGTAAAATAAAATTCTTCACTTCTACAAAGTCCTCCATATAAAGTCTAATTCAGCCATCATAAATACAGACTGAGTGACAGTAAAGACTTTTAAAATGTTACAAAAGATTTCTATTTCAAATAAATGCTGTTCTTTTGAACTTTCTATTCATCCAAGAACCCTGAACAAATAACAGTTACAAAAATATTAAGCAGCACAACTGTTTTCAACATTGTTAATAATAAGCAATGTTGCTTACGCAGCAAATCAGCATATTGGAATGATTTCTGAAGGATCATGTGACACTGAATTTTCAGCAGCCATTACTCCAGTCTTCAACTTTGTCATCACAGGAATAAATTACATTTTATTAATTACATTACAATTATTTTAAACTGTATTCATATTTCTCAATATTACTTTTTAACTGTATATTTAATTAAATAAATGCAACTTGGTGAGTAAAAGAGTTCATTCAAAACATATTTTACCGATCCCAAACTTTGGATGGTAGTGTATATCCTTTTAAAATTATATACTTATTGGAAAAAATTGCCCAAGCAATTTTTCAAACATGACTAGTTAGTTAGTCGACCATCATATCCCCTAATACATAAACTCACTAGAAAGAAGAAGAAGAAGAAGAAGAAAACAAATTAGATCTATTGTATCTTAATTGTTTTTAACAGAGAGTGATACGATAAAATGAAAAACAAATGGAGATTTTTTTGCTTACGACTGTTCTCCTGAGAAACTGACCTGTTCTCACATCTCAGCTCTAAACACTTAATGTCTGAGACAAAGCATAACATCTGAGACAAAGCTACAGTTTTAAAGAGAAACCTCTATTACTGTCTCCTGATCACACGTTCAAAGCTTCAATGAGATGTGCTCAACACAATAACACTGTGCTTCAATTTTAAATCCTTCAAAAAATATCGATAATTTTGAAAAAGATTAAAAATGAGCACTTTTATGCTAAGATCTTTGTTTGCATGTGCTTTACTTCTTACAAAAGTGGAGGAGACAAAATATTTACTAAATACTTGTTAAAAATTATACCAATTATAACAATTATACCAACACAATCTCATGGCGATTCTTAACTATTTTACATTTTGGTAAATTGGTGGCTAATTCAAATAAATTTGTATGATCTCATTCAGGGTTAGTGATGGGCCTTAATGCTAACTTTTTTCCTAAACATTTTATGTTATCTTACAGATCCTATTCAATCAGATTGATGAAAATTACAGCATGTAAACATACCTATTGACAAAAATGTCCAACAAAGAGAGAAACCAAAAATGTATTTGGCCACCAGGGCCCAATGCACTCAGTCGCTCTCCAAGCACACTAATTCACAGCACTGGGGGAAAGAGTTGCATTCAATCTGACCTTTCAGCTCACAGCCCACAAATGTCATCCAGCCTTTGATATTCCACTGCACAGTCATGTGACTTCTGCTGAAAACCTTACATGCTTGCATGGGGTCCGCATCTAAATGCTAGCATATGCCTCACAGAGGAAAACAAGTCAAAATGTGTCTATCAGTATTACAAGGACATTTAATATGTATACATGTTCAATAAAAAGCTAGAATGATACCTGCTTTGAGATTTAAAGTTGATCATTATTAAAATGTGATGGGTTCTGCTACATGCGCTTCTGAGAGAGAGATAAGTAAAAAATCTCAAATGGTTGATTGAAAATGATTGTTTCAAGCTCCTTGGGAGAGATGACCCCTGAATAGACTGTATTTAATCCCAATGTGACCTAGATTATGAATAAAAGATGCAGGAATATGACATGCGTGCTTGGACCAATCTAATATATCCAAATCTTTGTCCGGTAAGATATTTTTACAACAACAGCAACAGAGGCTGCGCTATTTAACCTTTTAGCATTTTAGCAGGGATTAATTCTGTCTAATCTTTGTCTAAACCAGCCACAACATTAAACAGTCCCTTACTCAACATTTACAGTAATAGCATGACCATTTAATCCACGGTCTACAAAAAGGTAAAAACATTGAAGTTTACATAAAGCACTGCACAATGGCATGCTGTCCTGGCAATACAATTACCCAGCATCCCTCAGTAGGCCTGGATTGCTGTGATTAGAGGCTTGAGGGATCTCCTGCTTGATCTGCCTCTCATTCCTCTAGTCTGCTAGTCTCGAATCCTGCCGTTATGAGCTACACAATAACAGTGGGAACCAGGGACGTCTCTGATTAGTTCGGGGAAATCCTAAAGGGTTCATGGGAAGAACACTTCTTGCTGTGAATAAATTGTGTTTGGGACTAACACTGATCAAGCTGGCAGATGTTTCAGGAAAACACAATCTTTGATCCTGAAAAGCAGAGAAGTACATTGGGGTCCAAAAGTTGAAACACTGGGATTTAAAATTCAGTAATAATGGCTATCGGACAATGTTGGTAACAAAAAACAGGGCAATACCAAGACGGTATTAGCCAATTTTAAACGACTAATGTTAGTTTTTTTTGTTTTGTTTTTTATTTATTTATACAAAATAGTATAGAATTTTTATATTTTCCTTTTTCCTTTTTTATTAAATCGGCCAAGACATAATAACTAATTTATTAGTATCAGCTGTATTGTTACAATTTAGATTTTTCATTCAAATTTTACACTGATAATATCATTCATGTTTGGGGTTGGTACATTTTCATTTTTGGAAGACCTCTCTTATGCTCATCAAGGCTGCATTTATTTTTTAATTACTACAGTAAAAAAAACAGCAATATTGTGAAATACCATTACAATTTAAAATAACTTTATTCTATTTTAATATATTAAAAAATGTTAATTTATTCCTCTGATGAACAAGCTGAATTTAGTCTTTACTCTTTAGTGTCACATGATCATTCAGAAATCATTCTAATACGCTGATTTTGTCTCAAAAATCATTTATTTTTATCATCAATGTTGAAAACAGTTGTCCGCGTAATATTTTCGTGGAAACTCTGATTCTTTTTTTCAGGTTTCTTTTTCAACATTAGAACTGTGTTTGTCACTTTTGATCAATTTAATGTGTGCCAGATAAATAAAAGGTTTAGATCACCCAAAAATGAAAAAAAATAAAAAAAAAAAAATATATATATATATATATATATATATATATATATATATATATATATATATATATATATATTAACACGTTAATAAAGCATTAACGCAAATTCATTTTAACGGCACTAATTTTATTAACGTGCGATTAACGCAGCACATCTTGGAAGGGAGAGCTGGTTATGTCTTAATGGGTCGCGTTTCAGTCACTATTTCATATTCATCGCGTTGTCTGACAACAGAAACAGTAAAATATATCAATGGAAACAGTTTTATTGAGAATTTAGCTGCATCAGAATACAGTATGTGGGCACAGAGAGGCAAACAAATGTAATAATAATTAATAAATGTACATTTTGCATGTTCAGAAGAAGTGAGCTGCCCTGTCGTGCAAAAATGTAAACAGGTTTGTGTAAATTGCTCAGTGCAAAGAAAGAGAAGTAATGGGAACCTGGTATTTATTTTTTCATGTGTCTAATAGACATGAACAAGTTCTTTGAAAAACATCTATGACCTTTGAAACATGTCTACTCTTCATGCTCTATGTTGACTATGATTTCACTAATAATAAACATACATATGCATAAAGCATCCATATTTGTCCATGCCCATGTTGATTAGAGTATTAAAAACTTGAAAAATATTAATTTAAGGTACATTTAGAACAGATAAAAATGTGCGATTAAGTTGCGATTAATCACGAGTTAACTCATGACAATCATGCGATTTATCGTAATTAAATATTTTAATCGACTGACAGCCCTATATATATATATATATATATATATATATATATATATAAATAAAGAACTTTTTTTTCTTTGGTGGAATCGGTTGTATTTGATAAAAGTCCTATACAATGTTTCTCTAGAATAAAATAAACATTATTTAAAACACTACTCCTCTGCCAAAAAGGAAGTCAAACCAAAGGTTAGTTGAAGTGTGTCTAGGTAAGTGACGACCTGAATCTTCCAGAGAGAGATCAGCTTGCCCATAATGTCTGGGCTTTGCTTCCTCCTAAATCCACAGAACTGTCTGATGGCATTTTAACACTTCATATCTCACCCTGCAGAGGGAACAAAATATAAGGAATAAAGCACAGCAAAGAGACAGTCAGGGTCCATCTTGTTTGAATGCAATAAATAACTGCATGTCCGTAGTTTTCTAGCATATGTGGAGCATAGCATCCTCAACTCCTCCTCATCCCTCTCTCTTTCCCTTCTTTTCCCCCACTCTCTTCCTTCTAGCTATTGTGACAGCATCTAGTTCTTCCCCAGTGTGAGGACTCCCCCACCCCACCACGCTTCTGTCTGCAGTGGCCCAGTTAGTGCTAGATTATTCCGCTTACATCATCGCATTTCTCTGCATCTCCCACTGTCTTTTGTGCCACCCCAGCCACTCTTGATCTGCGTGTGCACATTTAAGCCTCCTGGATCTGCCCAAGTGGCCTGCTGCGACCCACTGCGCTGCCGCCTTCTTCAACCAATCATATTTTTACCCACAACGGCGAGGAAAGGGTCCAGACAGTGTCATTCTAGTCACGTCTAAAACTGTCACTAACTCACTGAGACAAGTTTCACAAAATGTCTTGGAATCATATGACCATTTTAAAAGAGTCATAGCACATATTTGATCAGATTATTATTATTTTTTAATATAACAGTTTTTTTATTATGTGGGCACAGTAAAGAATTTTTAAAGAAATGAAACCTTCCCTGACTTCCTAAGTTGTCTATGAAAACCTGTAGACTGATTTTTATGTTTTTGTTGCTAAAATCCAAAGGATGTGACAATACACAACACATCACATCAATGCTTATACAATGTTTAGGTTAAAAGATGATAAACAAAGGTCTTACGGGTATGGAACGACATGAGGGTGAGTAATTAATGACAGAATTTTCATTTCTGTGTGAAATTTTATACACCAAATATAAAACCAAACAGCACCAAACAGTCATAATGTAGTAAGGACATAGTTAAAATAATCCATCTGACATCAGGTGTTCAACCTTAATTTTATGAAGCTACAAGAATACTTTTTTTATGCGCAAAGAAAACAAAATTATGACTTTATTCAACAATTTATTCTCTTCTGCATCAGACTTTGATGAATGTTTACGACAGCATCACTACTAACTCTCTACTGACAAGTTTTGTGAATGTTTTTGAGTGACAGGCTAACGACAGTGATGATATTGTTAACAAACACTAAATAAAGTTAAAATAAAATACAATATAAATAGAGGAATAAACTAAAATAACTAAAATAAAGTGTTTCAATTGAAATACTAAAAATGCAAAAACTATAACTGAAATAAAAATAAAGCTAAATGGAAACAAATTAAAATGGAAACTGAAAATCTAAATCAAAATATTATTAAATACTATAACACTGCATAAATAACACTGTTTCATAAGAGTTTATAACACCGGCATTTGGCTCATTAGGTTCAATTCTGCAGGTTACACTGGCATACATAATTAACTACTACAACACATCTGATAAAACTGGACACATTCAAAGTTTTGCAGAATGTCACAAATTCTTGTTTTCTGTAAGGAGAAAAATGCAAAAGCAATGTAAAACAATGTCTCATGTGATAGTACTGCTTTTGGTCTTTCTGAAGTCTACCGTCTACTTTCACAGAAAGAGCACCCCAATTGATTTCTTATAAATAATATCTTGAGTTTCAATAATGGCACTCGTGCATTTACGGTGTGAGCCAAGGACTAGGAGAACTGGGCAGTCAGAATGTGTAGTCAATTACTCTGTTGACATTTAAAATGAAGAAACGGGTCTTTATCATTTCCATTATTCTCCACCCTCAGGATGCCAGAAACCTCTGCCGAGGGGGGTGTATAGCCCTCTGAATGCCCTTGCGAAACAAAAGCTGGCTTTTCTGCACGCCTCAGAACACACAGAATCTGTGTAATAATTTCATGAGAAATTTCACTGTAGTTCATAAGAGAGCCTGCATCTCCCTCATAACTCAAATGACAGAATGAGATCTGTAATGATAGGGGGCACAGCTGGTATCCCAAGATTAAGCCAATAGATACGCCACCATGGCAACATCTGTTTCTTTGTTTTTTTTACATTAATGATCATAGGAGTGCTTTAGAGACAGACTGCACTTTGACATTAGTACAAAAAGCATGTCTCAATTCTCTAAATATTCCATTCTAATGTCTAAATTTATAAATTTAACAATGAAAACCCATTCATCCTTTTTTTATGGCCAAAATCTCAGGCCAAGATTTCATGATGTTTTATCAGCTGTTTGGACTCTTATTCTGAACGCACTCTCTAACTGTCCACTGGAAGTGATGTGATGCTAAATTTCATATTCATTTTTAGGTGAACTATTCCTTTACAATACTAAAAGCAAATATGCATCCATAAATGCACATCTTTCACTTCAAAATCACATAATTTTAAAACTATCAATGCAAATAAATTCAGATATTAGCAATACTTTATTACAAACAATAGGGAAATAACAGATCAGCTGACATGTCAATTCCGGTCTGGAGACATGTCAGCAATGATGCGTATATTCAAATATTAAAGATGACATCTTTACACCCCTCATATTGAGGTCTTTAACACTAATATTAATCATTAAACTTGATGATAATGAATAAAGGCAAGGCCAATTTTACTTTATGTAGAAGTACATATCCATAACGATACGCTGTCTTTGGCAATTCATGGAGAGATCAAAGGGGGCCGATGTAACAAAGATTAAAGCAGCGGCCATTCATTATCACACAAGTCTCATTAACTCTATACAGTGAGGTTGGTGAAGCAGAAATTCATTAACTCGAATCCATATAACAAACATTTGGAAAGGCATACAAGCACTTTAAAATAAAAACTGTCCTTTTCCAATTCCAGACCTGACACAATACATCTGTTATATCAATCAATATAGACAATCAGTCTAAGCTTATTGAACTGACATTGTCCAGCTAACCCAACATTTTCAAATTTAAACAAACAAAATGTAACTAACTAGCATGCTGATAACAAAAAAAACACACACATCTGTATCCATGTCACAATGAAGCAGGTGCACAACGACCATGCATTTCAGGGGAATGCATCTTTAGTCTACATGTAATCTTAAGGCTGTCAGGCTGAACAATTAAAATGATGAACTATTAAAGTCTCGGCTCACGGCAAGCCCTTAGTAGGTACAATTTAAACACAGACAGATGTCAAATTTAAATGCAGCACACAGCAAACACATTGTTCTCTAAACTACACCATTACATTTTGACCCAGTTCATTCAGTTAAACTGAACGGATCACACATGTTGGTTAGAAATTTCTGTATGTAAATGTTACTAAGGCATTCTATACAAAGCAATGCTAATTTTGGAGCAGTCAAAGAAATCTGTATTTCTCTGCATAGTATGTCATTATAAACATCATATCTGGTTGTATGTGGTGAATGTCCACAACTTGAGAGGATGAAAACTGAACAGCTGAAACATTTATAAAGGTGTTTTTATAGCCAAATTCAGTGTTTTTATTTATTTGATTATTATCACTAAAGATGTACTTTTGAAAATCACTGGTGTACCAAGAAAGTATCACTTCTGAGGGTCCAAGGAAACAGCATCAATGCAAAAAAGTCACTCATTTCAGACTCACTGACGCTGTAATTGTCTTGTCAAAGTAAGAGCCCATCATTGAGCCCCTTTTCCTGCTGTGGCCATCTGGTGAGATGACCCATTTCTCCACCTCCCCTCTGCTGGAAGTGTCACTTCCTGGTCAAGAAACAGGTTCAGCTGGCTAAGATTCACTACTCGTCTATACATGACCCTTAATAGCTAACTGCACTCAGGTATATAAGCTCAGAAACCTTTCCAGGAACAACTGCATAATCACTTTCACTGGCATATAAGGTTTTGCAAATGTTTACCTTGAAACAAAAGCAACAAATACCCATATACAGTGAGATCAATAAGTATTTGATCACCCTGTGATTTTGCAAGTTCTCTTACTTAGAAATCATGGAGGGGTCTACAATTTTCAGCATAGGTGCATTTCCACTGTGAGAGACAGCATCTAAAAATAAAAATCCAGAAATCACATTGTATGATTTTTTAACAATTTATTTGTGAATTACTGTGTCAAATAAGTATTTGATCACTTGCTTATCCGCCAGATTTCTGACCCTCAAAGACCTGTTATTTTGCTTTTAAATAGTCCAGCTACACTCTGCTCATGATTCTAAATTAGTAGCACCTGTTTGAGGACGTTAGCTGTCATAAAGACCCCTGTGCACCCCACAATCAGCCAAAGTCTAAGTAGCAACATGGGCAAAACCAAAGAGCTGTCGAAAGACACAAGAGACAAAATTGTAGACCTTCACAAAGCTGGAAAGGGCTACGGGGCAATTGCCAAGCAGCTTGGTGAAAAAAGAACAACTGTTGGAGCAATTGTCAGAAAATGGAAGAGGCTAATGATGACTGTCAATGTGCCTCGGACTGGGGCCCCACGGAAGATCTCTCCTCGTGGGGTATCAATGATGCTAAGAATGGAGAAGAATCAGCCCAGAACTACACGGGAGGAGCTGGTCAATGCCGTGAAGAGAGCTGGGACCATCGTTTCCAAGGCTACTATCAGTAATACACTAAGACGTCATGGTTTAAAATCTTGCATCGCACGGAAGGTTCCCCTGCTTAAGTCAGCCCATGTCCAGGCTCGTCTGAAGTTTGCCAGGGACCATCTGGATGATCCAGAGGAGTCATGGGAGAAAGTCCTGTGGTCAGATGAGACCAAAGTAGAACTTTTTGGTCTTAACTCCATTCGCCGTGTTTGGAGGAAGAAAAATGATGAGTATCATCCCAATAATACCATACCTACAGTGAAGCATGGGGCTGGAAGCATCATGCTCTGGGGGTGTTTTTCTGCACAGGGGACAGGACGACTGCACTGTATTAAGGAGAGGATGAACGGGGCCATGTATTGTGACATATTGGGCAAAAATCTCCTTCCCTCAGTCAGAGCATTAAAGATGGGTCGTGGCTGGGTCTTCCAACATGACAATGACCCAAAGCACACAGCCAGGAAAACCGTAGCCAGGCTCCGTAAGAAGCATATCAAGGTTCTGGAGTGGCCTAGCCAGTCTCCAGACCTAAATCCAATAGAAAATCTTTGGAGGGAGCTGAAACTCCGTGTTGCTCAGCGACAGCCCCGAAACCTGACAGATCTAGAGAAGATCTGTATGGAGGAGTGGGCCAAAATCCCTCCTGCAGTGTGTGCAAACCTGGTGAAGAACTACAGGAACCGTTTGACCTCTGTAATTGTTAACAAAGGCTTCTGTACCAAATATTAAACATTTTTGACTCAAGTGATCAAATAATTATTTGACACAGTAATTCACAAATAAATTGTTAAAAAATCATACAACGTGATTTCCGGATTTTTATTTTTAGATTCTGTCTCTCACAGTGGAAATGCACCTATGCTGAAAATTGTAGACCCCTCCATGATTTCTAAGTAAGAGAACTTGCAAAATCACAGGGTGATCAAATACTTATTGATCTCACTGTATATATATATATTATATATATATATATATATATATATATATATATATATATAGTGCTTGCAGGTGTATACAATTTCCAGGTAATCAGTTGGAGTCTTGTGGATTATTGTGATGTTGGACTCTCATTCTGACGGCACCCATTCACTGCAGAGGATCAAGTGGTGAGCAAGTGATGCAATGCTAAATTTTTTCAAATCTGTCCTGATGAAGAAACAAACTCTTCTACATCTTGGACGGCCTGAGGGTGAACATTTCCAGCAATTTTTTTTATTTTGGATAAACTATTAGTTTAATGGCCAATGTTAAAAGACTATACTGTCTAAATAAATTTAAATTACTTTATTATAATTAATTATAATTATAATTATTATAATTAATAATTGGTATTCATTCATTTTTAGATTACATTTGGAAGTGTTTAACTGCAAGTGTTAGGTAATAACAAAGATAACTAAATAAGATAAAATTTTGGGTAAATTAAAGTAAAATAAAATGTTAAAAATAATTTCCAAGTAAGGTAACTACACTTGCTGCTGCATAGTTTACCGTTTCACAGAATGGTCTGAAGGATTTAACTTTAATTGCAGTTAATGAGAGGACATCCTCTGTGTTATATCCTCCCAATACAGTCCTTAGATCCTCTAAATCTAATAGAATAAAAAATGAAACCTATCAGATATCCAATCATCCAGACTGTTGGATATAATCTGTCAAAACTGAATCAGAAAATAAAAACCCGATTAATCAAATACTATTATGTTTTAGCAGATGTGGAGTGTGAAGAGCTGATGTATAAACAGTTTCAGAGCTCTAGAGAAAATAACAGCTTCATTGACCCGTCTATGGCTAATTAAAGTAAGCATGTGTATGTGCTGAGTGCAAAGGGGACTTGTGACTCATTAAAGCGGTCAACCTTTCTGCAGTGATTATGGGAAAAAGTGCTGTGGTACTCTCAACTTTTCCCCCCACTGCCTTTTAAAACACGCGTAAACGAGGGTGTAGGTGTGCTAGAAAATGTTAAAGGAAATCGCCACCGTTTTTCCATATTCCAATATGTTCTTCCCTCAACTTAGACGAGTTGATACGTATCTCTCCCGTCTCAGTCCGTGCACTTAATCGCTCTAGCGCGGGGCACCACTATGCTAGCGTTTAGCTTAGCACCATTCATTTCATAGGATCCAAACTGGGATGAATTTAGAAGCCACCAAACACTTCCATGTTTTCCCTATTTAAAGACGGTTACATGAGTAGTTACACGAGTAAGTATGGTGACACAAAATAAACCGTGGCGATTTTCTAAGCGGATATAAAATGATAACTATAATGTATGGCGGAAGAGCACTTCACAGCACTTCGACCTCGGCGCAGTAATATCATCACTCCTGAAAACTCCCCCTCCGCACTTCGACCTCAGAAGTGATGAAAGGGAAAACATGGAAGTGTTTGGTGGCTTCTAAATTCATCCCTGTTTGGATCCTATGGAATGAATGGTGCTAAGCTAAATGCTAGCATAGTGGTGCCGCGCGCTAGAGCGATTAAGTGCACGGACTGAGACGGGAGAGATACGCATCAACTCGTCTAAGTTGAGGGAAGAACATATTGGAATATGGAAAAACGGTGGCGTTTTCCTTTAATTCAACCTTATTACACATCTGAAATTAGGGCTGTGCAATTAATCGAAAAACAGTTTTGATTTCGATTTCGGCCTCCAACGATTATGAAAATACAATAATCGAGATAAAATGATTATTGCGCCCCATTCCGCCCCCTTTCCAGCGGTGCGCTTTCGTTCCTCCATAAAAGCCCAATTTCACGTGCAAATCAGTAAAATCATGTATTGTGGCTTTTGCTAAATTGGACGTGCTTGATTTATAGAAGTATATTTATAGTAGATTTATTTGTGTTTTTAAAAGTGTGAAAGAGAACTTGCGCTGTTTCTCAGGAGGATATCTGTGCCTGCGCTCAGAGACGGAACACAACACAGACATGTAAAGTCAACTTTAGCTCAAGGTGCGCGCCTAAACGGTCAAATACACACAAAACTGTGTTAAAACGCGGCGCTTAGTGATTATTCACGTAAACCTTCGTTGGTCGTGTAATAAATGAACATAAACAGTTGAGAATGAAAATACATGTGTAACAGTAAATTGGATCTGTGCAGCTCTTAAAGTGACAGCGGTCTAATATTCCTGCTGCTGACTGTGTGCTTAATATTAATCAAACAACAAAAGCCACATTCAAAATCACACACTGCTCTTGAGTGAAGTACTTTTGTAGCTTTAATAAGAAACAAAGAAAGTTTAATTCTTACAGTGAAGACTATGCCGTTTTATTTTACATTTGATTTTTCATTGGCTATTAACTGATTGAGACCATAAAGGGATAGTTCACCCAATAATGAAAATTCTGTCATCATTTACTCACCCTCAAGTAGTTCCAAACCTGTATGAATTTTTTTGGGGCACCATTGACTTCCATAGTAGGAAAAAAAAATACCATGGAAGTCAATGGTGCTGCAGAACTGCTCTGTTTCCTACATTCTTCAGAATATCTTCCTTTGTGTTCAGCAGAACAAAGACATTCATACAGGTTTGGAACTACTTGAGGGTGAGTAAATGATGACAGAATTTTCATTTTTGGGTGAACTATCCCTTTAAGGTTTAAAAACCTTAAAGCACAGTTTGTTTCATTTGTATCTTTTTATTCTATTGTATTTGTCCTTTCCTTTTTTATTACAATAATTTTGAGGACATTTTGTTTGTTTGTTTGTTTGTTACTAATGGTTACCTATACTCTGCTGTGGTGTTGAGAATTGTGAAATTTTGCTGGTCTCTACAATGTAGATGTTATAGGAGCCTTCTTTACAGGAAATATATATTTGATATGTATCACTATGTAAAGGATAATCAACGGCTAGCCGTGCATTAAAGGGGTGGTTGACTGTTTTTTTTCTAGGCTTGATTGTGTTTATAGGGTGCAGTCTAACATTTGTTAATGCTTCGTTTTTTTAAAAAACACATTATTTTTCACATAATTTACCTTTATTCCTCGCCGCCCTGTCCCGTCTCTAACAAACGCCTTGATTATTTCCTGTTGAATTGAAATACATGCTATAATTCATTCAAATAAATGTGATCTTACCACACTATTTCATCTCTGTGTCTGATTTGAAGCGGGCAGAATGCTGAGCTAACGAGCCGTAACTGACGAAAATAACTGACGATTTTATCACCTCGTTGCTGGGGAATATAATGTAGCGATCTAGTATCTATCTTTTATTTTAGTAATAAAAATCGCGGGGAAGCGCTGACAACAAGTTTATGTGTGTGTGCAACACAATCTGCGATCTCCGACTCTCTCTCTCTCTCTCTCTCTCTGTGTGTGTGTGTGTGTGTGTGTGTGCGAGCGAGTGATGCTTGTTGGTTAGTTAGTGTGCAGCGCATTAATATGGAACGGTGAGTAAACTGACCTGGAACTACCTGTGCAGTTAAACAAATTTAATCAACACCTGCCAGCCAATCAGAATCGAGTATTCAGACAGACCATGGAATAAGTTTAAATAAATCACTCATATAAAGTTTTGGTCATATGGCCCACTCATAATCGTGTTAAATAATCGTGATTACAATATTGACCAAAATAATTATGATTATGATTTTTGCCATAATCGAGCAGCCCTACCTGAAATAGTCTACCACCTCAGTTTTGGACTTCTAAAAGAGAGCCAAATCATCAGTCGTACACATTCTAGAAATAAACAAAACCAATTAAACTAGTTCTTCATGTTGGAAAAAAGCAAAGCAAACACAGACAGAGTGGAAGGAACACACGTGGAAGAAATGTGAAATAAACTCAGCAGGATATTTTGTAACACTCTATAATTTATTTTCTCCAGCCCCTGGTTCTCCCTTCCCTCAGGCCACCTGTGTGCTCCATCTCTCAGCAGACCATCGTTGCAAATAACACAGTCCTTCAGTTCCACTGAGGCTGATAGTAATCCTACACATTTACACACAGCTTCAGATGTCGCCAATCTGATAGTGAATGGCATTACTGCCACTGCCATTGTGTCTACATGGCCTCATCACAGCCTCAATGATGTACCATTCTGTGTTGGATCAAACCAATCCATAAATTCAATTCTAAAACGGTCTTGACCAGCTACTTAAACTCGACTCTAATCATAAGCACAAGAAGAAGAAAAAAGAAAAAGAAACACACAATATGGTGTGGTTAAGCTTTATCCTGTGTTATATTTAGCAGCATGAGTGGCCAAAGACTCAAGAGTGATTCTTTTAACAATATATTCCTTGAACAGCCTCTGAAAATAAAAATAAAGAAAGGAAATGTAAAGACTTTTTGGACTAAATGGAATAAAATAACATCTGAGACGCAACAAAATCACATCTGAGAATAGCTGATACTGTACCGTAAAGTCAGCAGTATATGATTTTTTTATAGCCTAAAATGTAAATTTTGTCTTCAATAGCTCAGCCACATGTTGTTCTGAACTTGTAACCCTTCCATGGAACACAAAAGGTGAAATTCTGAAGCTATGTTTGATCTGAAATATTGTGCACAAGTCATTTGTAGCACTTTTATGATACCTTAATGGATACAGCTCAAAGCTAAAGAAAAATACAAAAAACTGACTTATTAACATTATTGCATTCAGTGCCTACTTTTTAAAACACCGTTTTAGCTTTTTAGTCCAGGAGAATGGAATGCTTTTAAAAATGGCTTCAACAGGAAAAAATGTATGACCTAAAGCAATGGCTGCATGAGGCATCCAAATTAGATTCATTATCAACACATAAAAGGATGATTGGTTTTAATAAAATAACTTGAGCGACCATTACCCAAAGCGGTGCTGAGCAATGAGAGAGACTGGAACTGGGAAGTTAAATAGAAAGAGCTTTTAAAACTATGTTGGGAGTTATTATAGATTTTCAAATTACTCCCAGATTGTTACAAATTCTGAAATTCTGAAAAAATAGATATTTTAGCTTTATGTTAAAATACTTTCCCTTCAATGAAATAAAATGAAAATTCACCCTCTATTTTTAAATGCATGTTTATATCTTATTTTGAATTATTCACTCACGTTTCGTTTTTCTCTCTTTTTTGATTGTTTGTTTGTTTTTTGTTTAATTCAAATCAACTCAATCGTCCGATTAAAAGGACAGACTCTGATGACATATGATGGATTTCTCCAATCATTTAGTTTTTTTTAATTACATTTGAATGTACATCAAAATTTGGAAGAAAATATGTGTTGCGACTTCCAGTTCATTGAGACTTTAATCTGAACAGACGACCACATGCAAATCATCTGTAGGCTTCCCCAAAAACTAAAGGAATGCACAATATATCACCACCATATTGGTTATCTGCCAATATTTAGATTTTTTTTAATAGTAATTGGTATCAGTCAATATTGGATATATGCTCGGGGTGTAATGGTACACAAACATAAAATAGTTTTTTTATTAAACAGTGGTTTACTGAACAAATTGCTCTCTCTTTAAATAAATCAAATTATAATTATTATTACATGAGGCATGAGATGATCATTCATGTTTATTTCATGTTAAAACTAGTAGTAAAGAGGAAGGGATGATCGCGCCCCGCACTGCCGTTTGAACTGAGGTGTTTATACAGCGATCTGTCACGCCACATCAGAGAGTGTCATGATGGCATTTATTGTTTGAATTTCCTGAAAAATTATAATGATATAATTTGAAAGATGAGACTTCTAAGTAAGTAACAATATATAAAACTGGAGTTATGCTCATGCAGTGGGTAAACCAACACTGTATTTTTTTGGTACACCCCTAATATATGCTCACTTTCCCTATTTTTACAGAAATTACCTTTGCCATCATCTAACACTCACTTACTTTAAAAACAATAATAATTTATTGCAAAAAAATGTTAAAGGTAGCCTAATCTTAAGCAAATATCAAAATGAACACCAAACAAATAATGCTGTGCTCCATAAATTCACCTGAAGTATGTATAATTTCATTTTTCTGTAATTTATTTTTAATTTGACTTTTGATTGATTGAGGTGCTGTGTGTAAGTTTTTGACTCTACTAAAGCATAAAAATACCATAATATGTTTGCAGATATTTAACAAACATGCTAAGTTAACATACTTGTTTATCTGAAAAACAATGCTTATTCTCCTTTGAAAATGTGTGTTCCGTGTCGGAATGTCTGTCTCTGTTTTGGTCTGTGTAACCCGCCCACTGCCAGTTTACCCAACTGTATTTCGGCACCCCGGGTTGCCAGTTGGCGGAAAACACAGCGTATTTCATTTCAGTCATGGAAGCTGCCAAACGAAAGGGGTAAGTTCCTGTTGGTGTCGTCAATCTGGCAACCTGCGTGTGCATCAAGTCTGAGGAGGAGGGGCCCGGTGAAAAAAACCCTCTCCAATATTTTGAATTTGGACTTCAATATCTAGTTCAACCACTAGGTGTCAATCCTACATATAGCACCTTTAATTTTAATACTTAATTTATGGGTTACTACAAGTAAAAATTATCGGCTCAACCAATAGCGTAAAAATAGAGCAGGACTCTTTGTTGTCCAACCAAGAAAAAGGAAACCTGTTTGAAACTGTCATTACTCAAGCAACTTCATACCTTTCTTCATGACTTATTACATACATTATTCATGACTTACCATGCTAACCTAAAATAGCTCATTGATTTTAAGACCACATAGTATTTCCATCTTGTGTCATAGTCCTCCTTGGGAGAGCTCATTAAAGCAGCTAGTCTAGTTCTGTGCTAGCACCTTCATTAGCAATTGAGACCAAAATAATGAGTCTATGTCTGTAAAGAAATAATTAAAAAGCCAAAGAACTGATTAGCAATGAATACATATAGCCTATTCAGGAAACTTGTCAGTGAAACATTGTATAATAGGCTGTTTCCAGGCAGCACACCGTTGTGCCACTCAACAATGAGTTCTGTGGTTGTAACACATGTTTAGCTTTGATCGTTTCATACAATCTGTAAGTCTCCACTGCAACCAGGCAGGCCAGCATCTAATGATTTGGCCATATTTCAAAGGCAGTACGTACAGGTGACTGTCCCATCGCTCTATGATTGGTTTATTGCTATGCTACTATTAGCAACTTAGCAACTGCATTTCAGGTACAAAAAGCATGCATCTTTTGCATAATCTTTCCCTGAGGCAAACCTGCAGGATATCACTTACTATGTGCTTCAAAGAGCTATGAGCATGGGAAACAGTAACACTACATTCTTACAGACATTCTTACAGGCTGGCAGGTGTCTACGTTTATATTTCTCTGACCAGATGGTGTCTTCTTTTAACTAATTAAAAAAAAAAAAAATAGAAAAAAAGAAAAGGATACGGCTTGTCTGTTTCATCTGAATATATTTACATATGCTCTCATTCAAAGTGCATATATAGTAGGTCTATAATATATACATAGGGGCTTACATGATCCAGCGTTTTGCAGATAACATGGGCGTTTGAGAGCATTGTTCTCTCCGACATTAAAAGTAAAGCACAATGTTTCCAGATGAACCATGTCATTTGATGTGCGCCGCTGACAGGAATAGCTCCACAGGGGGTGATGCTAATTTCTAGCAGTGCAGCTTGATCTGCAAAGTAACAAATCCATTAAACAGGAGGAG